>CM053563.1:7348448-7432032 GCA_028646485.1 Cryptoprocta ferox | reverse complement strand
GGGGGGGGGGGGGGCGCTGAGGGCACAAAGGGTGGGGGTGCGAATGAGCCAGGGAGAGGCGGGACCGGACACATGGAAGGGGGGAGGAGCCGGGGCTGAAGCGGCGGAGGGGGGCACCCCAGGTGGGCGGAGGGGGGGATCCCCACGGGGTCGGGGCGGCGAGAGGACACCCCCGACAGCCTCCGCAATGTCCGGGGCCCAACTTCCAGCGCAACATGTGTAGCAGCGTCCTCGCCTAGTTGGGGTGGCCGCAACCTTGGGGGACAGACAGGGCAGGACGGGACCGAAGACGAGGAGGGAGAGCCAGCCGGAGCCAGGGACAGGCAGGAGGTCCCCACCACCGCCGCCGCCGCCGCCGCCGCCGCCGCCGCCGCCACCGCCACCGCCGCCGCCCCGGGGCCTGGGCCCCCAGCGGCTCCCTGAGCCCTCCGGAATCTTCGGGTCGCTGGACTCTGGGTTCCGGTCCTGCCCCCGGCGCAATACCCCCCACCGAACAGGGTCATGAAAAGGTAAGGCCGGGGTAGGGGATGCAGGGGTGGGGGTGGGAGCGCGGACCCCCAGATCTAGGACAGGGAAAGTTGGCCAGGGGCCTCCTGGAAGGAGGGGGATTGAATGGTGAGCAGAGGTCTTGGCCCCTCCCCAGCTTCCCTTGTCTCCTGGGGACTCTCCTCGGCCCCCTCTCTTTCTCCCTCTCTGAGCCCCTTTTTCCTGGGTCTCTACACCTCAGACCTCCTAATCCCCCATTTCTCTGACACTTTGCCACCTCTGTCCAGCCCCGCATGCCTGACACCCGTATCTCTCCGTCCCCCATCTCTCCATCCCCGCTTCCCTCTGCATCCCCCTGCCCGCATCAGTCTCCCCCCCTCGCTGGCCGTCCCTCTCCCTCTCTCCTCTCGCTCTCCCCTCCCTTCTCAGAGCTATGAGTCTGCTATTAATACCCCCGCCAAGGACCTTGAGGGCATCCAGGCCCCAAGCACCCCTCGCCCCAGGCTGCCACCCCTTCCTCAAGGTTCTGGAATACCCTTCCAGCCTGTTCTGAGCACCAGGATTAGGGTGGGGAGAGAATGTTGGGGGGGGGGGGAACGGGATGCCGTCTGCAGCACGACGCGAGGTGGGGGGGGGCGGACTGTTGATCGAAGTGGCCTCTCCTCTCTTCTGTGATGGATTGGGGGGGAGTGATGGAGACAGGGACACCCCAGGAATCTCTGGCACCCTCCTCCTCCTCAGCTGGGGGACAGCTTGTGCTGTGTACAGGACCTGAGTGGGGCGACAGAAGGCTGAAGCTGGCGGGGGTTAGTGGGTGGGGGGGCTCCCAGGACGTTGGGACTGAAGGGGTTTGAGACAGAAAGCGGGTCCTTAAGGGAGAAGAGCACTATGTGTCTGGACTCCTCGTTTCTGAGCAGAGAGGAGGCTGGGCGCCCAGTCTGGGGGCAGGAGGGGGCCAGGACTCCTGGGTCCTGGCAGAGGGCAGAACTGAGCACCTGGGCTCCTGGGTTCTGGGGATCCAAGGGGCCTAGAGCCAAGACTCTTGAGTCTTTATGGGAGAAGTTAAAGCTTCTGGAGTCTGAAGGATGAGGGGGCTGGGGGCCCAGTCTCCTGAGTCTCTGAGGGGGCGGGAGAGGAGGGTCCGGCTCTTTGGCCCCACAAGAATGAATCTGGGGGACTGAGATTTAGGAGGTGGACCTTGGGGGCCTGGGCAATGGGGTCCCTGAAGGCATAGGTTATGGACAGGGCCTCCAGAGGCCCCCAGCAGCCGGGGGTGCCCCATCTCAGACCCTGGAGGGGTGGGACACTGCCCTCCCGGATGGTGGACTGGGCAGCCAGCTTCCTGAAGGGTGGGGCTGGAGCTGTCCTCCTGGACCTCAGCGGGGAGCAGGACCCTGAGATCCCCAAGGACCGAGGCCAAGAAGGGGTGGGTCTCAGGCAGAGGAAAGTCAGAGGGGGACAGGAGGAGAGAGCGAGTGTTAACCCCGCGGGGGCCAGGCCACAGCTGTGGGTTATTTTGGGGTGGGGGGGCTATTCTGAGCGCTGATTGAGCCAGCTGCTTGGGGAAGGGCAGAGGAGAGGAGGGGCGGGTGGGGGAGAGCCGGGGATTTGGGAGGGACAGGCATACTAGGAGTCCCCACCCCCATCCCTGGGGTGACAGTGGTCCAGGATCCCTGGGAAGGCAGGTGGAGGGGGGCGGAGCAAGGCCTCTAGGCAGGGGAGGGGGTGTGAGCCTTTCCCCCACCCTGGCGATCTGTGGGGTACAGGAG
Organism: Cryptoprocta ferox; assembly: GCA_028646485.1. Taxonomy (NCBI): domain Eukaryota; kingdom Metazoa; phylum Chordata; class Mammalia; order Carnivora; family Eupleridae; genus Cryptoprocta; species Cryptoprocta ferox. The sequence continues at coordinate 7,429,777 of CM053563.1, read as the reverse complement.
GCCTGCGCTACCATGGCAACCGGTCAGGAGCCTGACTGACAACCAAGAGAGAACTCTTCCCTGTCTGGACCCCCTCACCCCTTCAGGAAGCCCCTAGCGCAGGCTCTAATCTCTCTCTCTGGGAACCAGGAGCCCAGACCCCAGTGCCCTCTGCCTTCAGACCCAGGAGCCAGGAGTCTGGGCTCCCAGCCCGACCACCCCAGGCGGCTAGTATTCAACAGGGGACACAGGAAGAGATGCTGTATTTCCTCTCATTTACTAAATTGCTCTGGGCTGGGAGCCAGGGACCCCCGCCTCCCCCCTCCCCAGCTTTCCACAGCTGTGCCCCCCAACCCTGCAACCCAGCCTGGGCTGTGACTCTCTAGCTCTCATTGAGAACGGTGTTTGTGTGTGTGTGGTGGGGGGGGGAGATAGGGACAGGAGTAAGGGGACAAAAACAGGTTGGGGGTTGTGGTCGAGGTGGGGGTTAAGGTCCTGGGGGCGTTGTTTCCCCTTGGGATGCCCCACTCATTTCTTTTTCTCTCTTCTTTCTCTCCCCCCACACACCTGACCCCTTTTCCCTTTCTCCGTTTTTTTTTTTTTTCCCTCACTTTTTCTTCCCTTTATTTTTGATCCCTCCTGCCACCTGCCTTCCTGGCCTTCCTTTCATGTCTGTGCTGGGCACCTCCCTGGTGGGGGTCTTGATCTTTGCCTTGGTTCGCTATTTCTGTCTTCCTGTGTTTTCGGTCTGCTCTGCCTGCCTCCTCCCTCAATCTCTGTTCTGCCTGTTTCTCCATCTCTTGTGTGTCCATGTCTCTTGGTGGCCGTGGGGTCTGTCTCCGTCTTTCTGGGCTCCTTTCCATCCTCCTCCTCTGTCCAACTTTCTCATCTCTCTTATCTCTCCCGCCTTCCTTGCCTATCTCTGCCATCTCTCCCTGCCTATCATTCCCTCCCTATTTCTGTCACTCTGGCTTATCTCTGCCTTCTTCCTCTCCCGGTCTCTGTCACTCTGAGCTTCTCTCTATTCCCGTCTCTGTTTCTCCTTCCATTTCTCTCCTTGTGCCCGTCCATGCCTCCCTCCGACCATCTCTCTGTTTTCGTCTCCCTTCCTATCTCCCTGGGTCTCTCTCTGCTCCTATTCTGATCCATCTCTGTGGGTTTGTTACCCGTCTGTCCTGTCTCATTGTCCTCCCCATTCTCGCCTGGTCTCTTTTCGCCACCTCTGCACCTGCTCTGTTCCCATCCCTCACCTCTACTTTCCCTGCCTCTGTGGCTCTCCCTTTGCCTCGCTCTCTTCCGTCTCTGGTTCTCCCTGTATCTGGGTCTCTCTCCGTCTCTATTACCCCAACGGTGCCCCCTCCAAATCTGCGTCCCTCCTTCGCTGTTATCTCCTCTTCTCCGTGTCTCTCTACCTCTTGTTCCCCCCCCCCGCCCCCAACCCCGTCTCTGTCTCCCCATCTCTGTGTCTTCCTCTCATTTGTGTCCCTTTCCGCTCCCGGGGTCGCCCCGGCTCTGTGCGCCCCCTCTCCCGCGTCAGAGGCCGCCCGGAGGGGCCCGCAGGCGATGCGCGGCGCCGGTGGCCCCCGCGGCCCTCGGGGCCCCGCTAAGATGCTGCTGCTGCTGGCGCTGGCCTGCGCCAGCCCGTTCCCGGAGGAGGCGCCGGGACCGGGCGGGGCCGGCGGGCCCGGCGGGGGCCCCGGCGGGGCGCGGCCGCTCAACGTGGCGCTCGTGTTCTCGGGGCCCGCGTACGCGAGCGAGGCGGCGCGCCTGGGCCCGGCCGTGGCGGCGGCCGTGCGCAGCCCGGGCCTGGACGTGCGACCGGTGGCGCTGGTGCTCAACGGCTCGGACCCGCGCAGCCTCGTGCTGCAGCTCTGCGACCTGCTGTCGGGGCTGCGCGTGCACGGCGTCGTGTTCGAGGACGACTCGCGCGCGCCCGCCGTCGCGCCCATCCTCGACTTCCTGTCGGCGCAGACCTCGCTGCCCATCGTGGCCGTGCACGGCGGCGCCGCGCTCGTGCTCACGCCCAAGGTGCGCGCGACCTGCGGGGGGCGGGGCCGGGCGCGGGGGGGGCGGGGCCCAGCCCGAGGGGCCGCATCTGGGCCGCAGTGGGGCCCGCGGGGAGGGTCAGATGGAGGTAAGGGGCGGGGTTGACTTGGAGGGGCGTGGTCTACGTAGGACGCGCAGTGCCCGGCGCGGGGTCTGAGAGAGGCCACGCGTGGACGGTCAGAGTATGGGGAGGGTTGAGGGTCTGCGGGAGAAGCGAGTCAGGGGCGGGAGTGGAACCCGGGGAGGAGGCGGGGCGGGCCAGCGAAGAACGGGGACTGGTTACAATTAGGGACCCGTCCGAGAGACGGCAAGCTCTGAGGGCAGGGTGGGATCTGGGATCAGCAAGGGGGGAGTCGGTGGGAAAGGAATGGGGTTTAGGAAGGGGTGAGGTCTAGTGGGGAGGCGGGAGCCAGAAAGGCAGGGAGAGGGCCAGGAAAGAAGGTACTGAGGTCAGGGTACTGAGGGACAGGCAGGGGCTTGGCCTGTAGAGAATGGGCTCTAGGGGTCGAGGTAGAAGGACGGAGCCTTGCGGTGAAAGGACGAGTAGGAGAAGGGGAGGAGCGTTAGTGAGAGGTGGGCTGGGGAAAGGTAGTCAGGGAAGGGGCAGAGCTAGCTGGTGAGGAAAGAGGCCAGGAAGGTGGCAGGGCCTACACGCTGGACTAAAGGGGCGGGGTCTAGACAAGGAGACAGTCCCGGGAGTGGGGTTTGGGCAGAGGCACACCCCAGTTGTAAAGTGTGGGGAGAATCCGGAGGGTGGGCCTGGGAGGATGAAGGCCCCCCAGAGAGGCAGGCCCAGCCAAAATGAAAGATCAAACCCAGGAGCCTGCAGGGGAGAGGGGGCGGAGGCTGGAGCTGGCTGTGGCCTGGAAAGAGGCCTGTAGCCCGAGGGCACAGGGGGACCAGCTGGAGTGGACTTCTGGTAGGAAAGGACAGAACTGGACCAAGTCTGGTGTGCGGCCTGCCAAGGTGAAGGGATCCGCTAAGAGGAGGAGCCTGAGAAGGGGCGGAGTCTGTTCAGGGGTGGAGCCAGCGTGCCGAGGTGGTACTTGCTGTGGCTGGGGCCATCTGAGTGGGCGGAGCCTAAGTCTCCAGCAGGTCACCGCTGTGAGGGCCGGTGGCTTTGTGACTAGGTCAGAATTACATCCTGGGATTCATAACTCTCTCCTGACCAGAGCATTCTGGGAGAGGCCTCTGTCCAACTTGCTTCTTTTAGACAGGAGTTGCCCAGAGATTTGCAGGCAGATCCCCTTCGAGGTGATTACTTATCACTCCCTGGCTGCCATCTTTATGGCATACCGAGAGATGAGATCCCTCCTGCCCGCATTGCCGCTGAGAAGTGTGGGCCCCTCTGTTTACTGTCACCTGGGACCTGGCCCCCCCCTCCCGCGGCTCAGCTCCCTCCTGTTGCCTTCTGGGAAATGTAGTCCCATCAGTGTCTGGATGGAAGAAGGCGTGGTCCTCGCAGGGCCTTAATGCCTCCATTGAATGCTGGGAACGTGATCCCCTCATCACATCTCCACCTCCCAAGGATGAGGCCCTCTCAGGATTCTCGTTGCACGCTGGGGGGACCCCATCCCCTCAGGACAACTGCCCAAGTCTCCTACCCATATACCCCCAGGCACACGCCTAGGAAGAAAGTCCACTTCTTCTCATTGAGGGCTGATTCTGTGCCAGGGCTGTTTTCTGTTCTCGGGAACACAGTTGGGAAAGAAAGAAAAGAAAAGGCAAGCCCCCTGCTCTCCTATGTAGTTTGCATTCTAAGGGGAAGACAGCAAACAGCAGATCGTGAAATCTGTCCTGGAAGAAAGGGAATGACTGAGGATGGGGGCTTCAGTACATGGCAGTCAGGGGAGGCCTCCCTGAGGAGGTGATAAGTGAGCTGGACCTGATGCATGAGGAGTGGTAGGTCCAACATGAAGGAGCTGGGGGAAGGTGTCCCCGAGAGAGAGGAGCCAGCTAAGGGCAAAGCCCTCGAAGCTGGAGGGAACTTGATGTGTTTGAGGAAGAACACAGAGGTGGGGGGTGGCGGGGAGATGAGGTCAGAGAGGCAACGAGGGCCAGTTCATCCAGGGCCTGTGGACCACAGTGAGGACTTTGGCTTTGACTACAAGGTAGAATTATTGGAAGGTTTTCAATCCAGAAGGGATTTGATCCAATTGGTATTTTGCAAAGATGACTCTGGCTCCTGGATGGAGAATGGACTGGAAGATGAAAAAAAAAAAAATGTTAGCAGAGAGGGGTCAGGAAGCTGTTATAGTTGTCTAAGCAAGAAAGTGGCCAACAGGGGTTGTGATAAGGTGGTCGTGGAAGAATGGGGTTCTGTTTTGAACAGAGAGCAGAGAAGACTGGAGGATGGCCTGGATCAGGCATGAGGGAAAGACAGGGAAAGGATGATTTAGCTTTGGGACCTGAGCCTCGGGGTGAAGAAGGATAGGAAGAGAGGGGACAGGTTTGAGGCCAGGGGAAAGATCAAGAATTCTGGTTTTGACATGCTAATTTTGAGATGCCTCGTGGAAATCCTAGAGGAGAGGTTGAGTAGAAAGGGGGATGGGTCTGTCTGAAGTTCATGAGACCTGTCTGAAGATAGGAGCCAGCAACATTCAGTCCAGGGTAATAGAACTTTCTGCAATGATGAAGATGGTCTATATATGCCTGGTCAAGTATGACAGCCACTAGCTATGTGCGTTATTGAGAGCTTGACACGTGGTTAGTGCAGTCAAGGCACTAAATGTTATTTAACTTCAATTAATTTAAATGGGTAGCAGCTACCACACTGGATAGCACAGGAGACGGTATTTATTTATTTTTTAATGTTTATTTATTTTTGAGAGAGAGAGACAGAGCACAAGAAGGAAGGGCAGAGAGAGAGAGAAAGAGACACAGAATCCAAAGCAGGCTCCAGGCTCTGAGCCTGACGCGGGGCTTGAACTCACGAACTGTAAGATCATGACCTGAGCCCAAGTCAAACGCTTAAGGGACTGAGCCACCCAGGCGCCCCATGGAGACAATATTTAAATGCGTGGGTCTGGATGAGATCACCAGGGAGGGAGGACTGAGGGGAAAAGACAGGAGAAGACTAGGGCACTACTGCGTTTAGAATACTGACTGAGGAATTGTCCAACAAAGGAAACAGCGAAGGAAAAGTCATGGAGGTAGGAGGAAAAACCAGAGAAGGGCAAATCCACTCCGCAAGGCTTCTTCCTGCTGGGAGAGCACCCTCGTTGCATGCTGGGAGATGTATTCCCTCTCGGTGGATGCTGGGGACTGTAGTTCCTTCCCTGGATGCTGGGTGTGTTCTAGGGTAATGTTAGCTGCTGTAACAGATAAACCCCCACGTCTCCGTGGCTCAACCCAGTCGAAGGTTGTTTGTCACTCATATGAAATCCAAACAGGTGTTCCTGACTGGAGGGGGCTCTCCTCCAAGCGATGACTCAGGGACTCAGCCTCCTTCCTCTTGTGGCTCTGTAATCCCCGAGGACTTCAGAGTTGTCTTCTGGGACCTCTGCACCTGTCCTCAGGCAGGGAAAAGAGTAAGGTGCATGGGGGAGAGCTTTTACGGATAGGCCTAGAACTCAGTCACGTGGCTAAACCTAACCCAGGCCTAGCTCTGTGTGGCAAGCAAGACAAGGAGAGGGGTTTGGGGAACAGCTAGTCAGTCTGCCATTCTGAGAGAGCTGTGACCCACCGGCGGCCACTGGGATGGCCTTATCAGCCACTGGGAGATGGGCTCCCCTCTTGACCACTGGGAACTGAAGCTCCGCACAGACTGCTGGGAGCTGTGGTCTCCGCATCAGGAGGCCTGACACCCTCCTCCTCCCGTGCAGGAGAAGGGCTCCACCTTCCTGCAGCTGGGCTCGTCCACGGAGCAGCAGCTCCAGGTCATCTTTGAGGTGCTGGAGGAGTACGACTGGACATCCTTTGTGGCAGTGACCACACGTGCTCCCGGGCACCGGGCCTTCCTGTCCTACATCGAGGTGCTGACCGATGGCAGCATGGTGGGCTGGGAGCACCGCGGGGCACTGACGCTGGACCCCGGGGCGGGCGAGGCCGTGCTGGGTGCCCAGCTCCGCAGCGTCAGCGCACAGATCCGCCTGCTCTTCTGTGCCCGCGAAGAAGCCGAGCCGGTGTTCCGGGCAGCCGAGGAGGCTGGCCTCACCGGGCCTGGCTACGTCTGGTTCATGGTGGGGCCCCAGCTGGCTGGAGGCGGAGGCTCAGGCGCCCCTGGAGAGCCCCCTCTTCTGCCAGGAGGCGCCCCACTGCCTGCGGGGCTGTTTGCAGTGCGCTCGGCCGGCTGGCAGGACGACCTGGCCCGGCGTGTGGCAGCTGGCGTGGCGGTGGTGGCCAGAGGCGCCCAGGCTCTGCTGCGTGACTATGGCTTCCTGCCCGAGCTCGGCCATGACTGTCGTGCCCAGAACCGCACCCACCGAGGGGAGAGTCTACATAGGTGAGTGGGGTTGGTGTAGGAGGGCTGTGGGGAGCCTCTAGAGCCGGACTACCCCCCGGGGCCGAGCAGCCTCCGATGGGTCACGTCCGCTCTCAGAGCCTCGGTTTCCCCTTCTGTAAAATGGACGTAGTTGGGGTCTCCTTCCTGGGGTTAAACCAGGCAACTCGGAAAAAACACCCAAGACACAGTGAGCGTATTACGCTAGTTCGTGATTTTCAGATGATTTTTTTCCCCCACGGTGTAATGTCTTTGAAAGCAAGGTATGCCGTACATTTGATGGCTTATCACGGTTTAATTGGCAGCACGTTTTTTCTTTCTTTGTGGTACATAAAAATGGGGATACATCTTAAAGATTTATTTATTTTTGAGAGAGAGCGCGCGAGGGAGGAAGGGGCAGGGAGGGGGGTGGGGGACAGAAGATCTGAAGCAGGCTCTGCACGGACAGCAGCCAGCCCAATGAGGGGCTCGAACCCACAAACTGTGAGATCATGACCTGGCCGAAGTAGGACGCTCAACTGACTGAGCCACCCAGGCGCCCTGAGATACATCTTATATCTGATGACACCTCAGATGAGATGAAATACATCTAGAATATAAACTGGATTTCAGTAACAAAATGACCCGACAATTCAGTGCCCCCAAAAGGTACAAGTTGTTCTGTCCATCCGGAAATGAGGGGCGCCTGGCTGGTTCAGCCGGTATAGAGTGCCACTCTCCATCTCTGGGTTGGAGGTTCGAGACCCAAGTTGGGTGCAGAGAGCACTTACAAATAAAATCTTAAAGGGGCGCCCGGGTGGCTCAGTCGGTTAAGAGTCTGACTTAGGCTCAGGTCATCATCTCATGGTTGGTGAGTTCGAGCCTCACCTCAGGCTCTGTGCTGACAGCTCAGAGCCTGGAACTTGCTTTGGATTCCGTGTCTCCCTCTCTCTCTGCCCCTCCCCACTCAGACTCTGTCTCTCTCAAAAATAAACATTTTTTAAAAATTTAATAAAATAAAATCTTTTTAAAAATCCAGAAATGAGTGTTCCAGGTTATAGAAGATTCTCTTGTCCCATGTGATCATTCAGGGACCCAGGACCCTCTCACCTCTTTGCAGGGTCCAAGCTGCCACGTTGGCATGTCTGAATTCTAGATCGTGAGAAGAGGGAAAGAGAGGAAGTGGGGGTGCAAGCAATCTCCTTTTTGGGCAAATGCTACAGCCAGGACAAGGCTCACATCCCATTGGCGCGAATGACGTCATGCGTCCGGGGCTGCCTCATTGGTTGTTGACAGTCGCGGATATGCAGATTGGTTAGGCAGCAGTTCTGATTGGCCAGCGCCTGCGCCGCGCCGATTCTTGAGAGTTTGAAGGTCCCCCCTGCGCGTGGGGGGCGCTGGCCGCTGGGACCCCTGGGAAGTGTGGACTCTGGCTGGACAGGTGCGGGCCCAGGTGGCAGGCACCCTGTTGTTTTAGAAGAGAACAGGGTTTGGAGGGGAACAGCACCTCCACCACAGGGAGCGTCGCCAATGAGGAATAGAGGAGTCTGGTGACCGAAGAGTGGAAGGAGAGCCCTTTGACGCTGAAACAAGGGTGAGCGGAGCTTAGGAAGAGGGGGTGGGTGCAGAAGAAAACCCAGAGGAGGTGATTGGCGAATTTGGTGACTTGGGGAACAGGATCCAGGGACAAGGGGGGGTGAGGAGAGCATCCCTCGTTCATAAATACTTACCGAGCGCCCGCTGGGAACGAGGGCTCGTGCTGGGCGCTGGCAACACAGAGATGAATAAGACCATGGACTTCTCTTCAAAGAACACAGGGTCCTGGAGGGGTGGCAGACAGGGATGGGATAATGACAACACAGTGTGATGCTTGCAATCGTGGAGGTGGCGCGGGCATTGTGGGAGCGCCAGCAGGAGCTACTGTCTGAGCCAAGACATTTCTGGTTGCAGGGAGCGGAGACTCATTCAACTTTCCTGAGGGAAAAAGGGGGTTTATTGGAAAGATAAACATGCACAGCAGCCCAGACGCCAGGAATTGAGGCCAAGCCCGGGGACCGGCTACTCTTTCATCTCTTTCTGTCTCCCTCTTATTCTCCCCTCCCTGCCTCTCCCCCCACCCCCCGCCACCGCCCCTTTCTGACTTGCCACTCCAGTTCTTTTCTTACCACTGCTTACCCACAATCTCTGCTCTCTGCTAAACCTCATCGTTTCTTCCCATCCTGTCTACCACCCATCCCCCCAAATCTCGCAGCCAATGTCTTCCCAAAAGAGGAACTTCATTGGCCCCAATCAGCCTTCCAAACTAGGCTACACAGTCACGGGTCAGCGTACAGAGTCAGGGAGGTTTCCAACACGAGATCTCTGAACTGAGATCTGACAGATGAATTGCTCATTCATTCATTCATTCGTCCATTGAAAAGCCCTTTATCGAGAGTCTTCTATGTGCCGAGCACTGCTTTAGGCACAATAGTATATAGTATTAGAATAAGATCCCCGCATCTCATAGAGCTTACCATCTCATGGCGGGGGGGGGGGGGGGCAGTGAACAAGCAAGACAAGGAAGAAGAAATACCAGCAGGTCATTAAACAGGTGGAATGCGATAAGAAATGCCCAGGATTCCAGGTTAGGTGAGGTCATCTGGAAAGGTCTTTCTGAGGAGGTGAGACTTGGAGGTTAAAAAAAAAAAAAAATGGGTAAAGGAAAACAGCCAACTGTGGAAAGGTTTGAGTTAAGAGAAGGGAGAGAGAGTAGCCGGTGCAGAGGCCCTCGGGCTGGAATTGCCTGTCTGGGAGCCTGAAACAAAGCCATCGTGGCTGGAGATGAGGACTTGGGGAAACAAGGGAGGCCCATGGGCGCCCGAGTGCATGTAATGCTTTTGGGCCAGGTTAAGGGGTTTGGATATGATTCTAAGAGCGGCTGGGAGTTCACCAGAAATAGTGAGTATTCCAGGCAGGAAGATCAGCATCATACAAAGGCTCAGAGGGGAGAAAAACTCGGGCAGGTTGGTGGACCCACAATAGCTCAGGGTGGATGAAGGCGGGAGAATTAGGGGTTGGGGGGTGATGAGGCTGGGGAGGTAGAGGAGGCCAGGCCACAAGGGCCTTGAATGCCAGGTTGAGAGGCTGGACTTTGTTCTGCAGCACTGGGGAGCCATGGGTGGGTTATGAGCAGGGAAGAAGTGGAGTCCGTTTTGCATACAGAAAGACCCCTCTGGGGCGGAGTGTGGAATAGACTGGAAGAGAGAGAATGGGGGTTGGGGGCCAGGCAGGAGGCTGGGGCAGGGGTCCAGGGAGTCTGTGGCGATGGAGAGGAGGGATGAGACGGAGAGGTCCTGGGGCAGGGAGGTGGCGCTTGGGAACTGATGGCCTGGGCAGGGGGAGCAGGGAGGTGAGGATGGCTGTTGAGGCTCTGGTGCAGCGATCAGGGCCATGGGGCAGGTGTTCACGGTACACGTACCATTATACAGTGAAGATCATCTGGGAGTCCTGAGAGCCTCTGGGGCTTCTCCCAGAGGAAGGGACACTTGAGCTGAATCTTGAAGACATAAACATCAATCAGGGTGAGAAGGGACAGAATAAACACTTTCCAGGCAGAGAGCACAGCACCTACAATGGTCTAGAGATAGGAAACCACTTGATACGTTTGGGGGACACTTTGTTGTTATTGTTGTTGTTGTTTTAAATTTATTTATTCCTGAAAGAGAGAGAGAGAGAGAGTGCACAGGGGTGGGGCAGAGAGAAAGGGTGAGAAAGAATCCCAAGCAGGCTCCCCATTGTCAATGCAGAGCCCAGATTCAGGGCTCGAATCCATCAACCGTGAGATCATGACCTGAGCCAAACTCAAGAGCTGGATGCTTAACTGACTGAGCCACCCGGGTTTTTAATAATTATTTACTAAATTATTAAATTTATAATTTATTAAAATCTATTAAATTAAATAAATATTTATTTATTATGTTTTTTAAAATAATTATTTCTTTTGAAAGAAAAAGAGCATGGGTGGGGGAAGGGAAGAGAGAGAGGGAAGACAGAGAATCCCAAGCAGGCTCCGAGCTGTCAGCCCAGAGCCTGACGCGGGGCTCAGCCTCATGACCCATGAGATCATGACCTGAGCGGAAATCAAGAGTCAGACGCTTAACCGACAGAGCCACCCAGGTGCCCTGGGGCGGGGGGGACACTTTGCACTCAGGGTTGGTGGGGTGCAAAAGGGGGCTTGGGGCGGAATGAGTTTGAAGGTAGAAAGGGATCAGAGGTGTGGCTGCACCAGCAGGTGGGGCCAGAACACACAGGGTCTCTAAGAGGACCTCAAACTCAGGCTGAGGGTCTGGGACCTCGGTCAGGGGGCACAGCGCAGTGAGCAGAGAGTACCGAGCAAAGAAGATGTGGGAGTTCAGGATCTTGGGGGAGAGCCTCCAGCCAGGGGCCGAGGCTGGTCCACAGAGCGGGGATTTTCTCTGCCTTCGGCCACCGAGGTCCAGTCCAGGTCCCCACGTGTCCCCTCCCTTCCTCCTGGGCAGGTATTTCATGAATATTACCTGGGACAACCGGGATTACTCCTTCAATGAGGACGGCTTCTTGGTGAACCCCTCCCTGGTAGTCATCTCCCTCACCAGAGACAGGACTTGGGAGGTGGTGAGTCCCAGCCCCAGCCTCAGGCAAGGGAGAGGCTCTGGACTCCTGGGTACTGAGGGAGGGAGGAGCCTGGACTTCCGGGTCCTGGGGGAAGTAAGTGGGATCCCAGACCCGTGGGTTCTGAGGGGGCCCAGACTCCTGGATCTAAGGGAGAAGGAGCTGGGAGCCTGGGCTCTAAGGAAGGAGGGCCGTGACGGCCAGAACATTCTGGAAAGTACCCCTCCCCCCGACACACGGCCCCGAAGGAAGCCTGAATCTCCTTCTCTTGGCCAAGGTGGGCAGTTGGGAGCAGCAGACTCTCCGCCTCAAGTACCCGCTGTGGTCCCGCTACGGCCGCTTCCTGCAGCCTGTTGACGACACCCAGCACCTCACCGTGGCCACGCTGGAGGAGAGGCCCTTTGTCATTGTGGAGCCCGCCGACCCCATTAGTGGCACTTGCATCCGAGACTCCGTGCCCTGCCGGAGCCAGCTCAACCGCACCCACAGGTGACAGCCCCGGCGCCAGGAGCTCCAGCTTCAAAGTCCCTTGAAGCGCCGCAGTCCTGGCCCCAGCCCCTCCTCCCTTGGAACTCAGAACCCGCAGAGCCCTCCAGCCCAGTCACCTTGGACAAGTCACGGAACTCCTCTGAGCCTCAGTGTCCCCAGAAAGCGCTAACCATAGTTTTAGCGGCTGCTTGTCTCTCCCTCCGTAACCTCACCTCATGGGGGAGTCTGAAGTGGGGGGTCCCCAGCATCCCCAAGCCTGCTCGCTCCCCGCAGCCCTCCCCCGGACGCCCCCCGCCCGGAGAAGCGGTGCTGCAAGGGCTTCTGCATCGACATCCTGAAGCGGCTGGCGCAGACCATCGGCTTCAGCTACGACCTCTACCTGGTCACCAACGGCAAGCACGGAAAAAAGATCGACGGCGTCTGGAACGGCATGATCGGCGAGGTGAGGCGCGCGGGGAGCGGGGCGGGGGGAGGAGCCGGGCGGGGCGGGGCCAAGGCGCTAGAGCCCTCGGGCGGGAGGGGCGTGGCCAAAACGAGGGCAGCCCGGGCGTTGGAGGGGCGGGGCTAGCCACGAAGCCCCGCCTGGGCCGGGGGCGGGGCCACGAGGAGGGACGTGAGGGTCAAGGGGGCGGGGCCAGGAGTGCGGCACTCGAAAAGGGGGGGGCGGCTGGGCCTGGAGGATGGAGCCCAAATCCGGGGATCTGGTTCTGGGAGCATCACGTGGCCTTCCCACTCCGGTTCCCTGATTCTCACCTTTGCCTTTCCTGCCCCACTCTGCGTCCCCCTCAAGCACCCGCCACCCTCCTAACCCTCACTCTCACCCTGTCACTGGTCTCCTGGGGCCGCTCTTGCCCACCATCCTCCTCTGCGTGGTCGAGCCCGCCAGGTTCCTTCACCCCCTCCTCGCCCTCACCCCAGGTGTTCTACCAGCGCGCCGACATGGCCATCGGCTCCCTCACCATCAACGAGGAGCGCTCCGAGATCGTGGACTTCTCTGTCCCCTTCGTGGAGACGGGCATCAGCGTCATGGTGGCACGCAGCAACGGCACCGTGTCCCCCTCGGCCTTCCTCGGTGAGCCCGGGCCCCTGGGACGGCAACACTGGGGGCAGCTGCGTGCCCAGGTCCCGTTCTGGTATTGCCCGGCCCCGCGGTGTCACTGGCCAAGTGGCATCACCTCCGAGCTTCGGTTTCCCAATCTGTAAAACGGGCGAAGCCATTTTACCGTGAGGCCCAGGACACTGGAGCTTCAGGAACCTTCTCTGGCACATTCTCTTCAAGGCCCTGTACCTTGTATTCTTGTATTCATAATTTTGCATGCTTTTTTCTTAAAGACACCCCTCCAAATTGTATAGCTTCAGGCCCCACAACCCCCCAGTCTTCCCCTGTGTAGGAGATGAGGAAAAGAGATGAGTTTGGTAAATGGCACATGGTGAGTGCTGGATTCACTTACCAGTGGTCACTGAGCACCTATCATGTGCCGGGCTCTGGGCTGCACGCAAATGCCTCTCCTCTAAGAGCTCACGGCCTCGCCTCGTAGGGAAGACATCTCTTAAAGGGACACATGGGACAAAATCACTGCAGGTGGTGATGAAGAGTATGAGAAACTAAGCCAGGGGGCAGAGTTGGAGAGGTTCAGGATCGGTGCCGCGAGGGGAGGGCAGGAGGGCCCCTCCGGGGAGGTGACTCAGTGCTGCGGAGATCTGGCTAGAGAACCATTTCAGGCAGAGGGAGCCTCGGGCAAGGACCCCGAAGGTGGGATCGCTTGTCCGTTTGGGAAATGGAGGAAGTCTGTGTGCCCGGAGGCGGCGGCGGTGGTGAGCGACCCCGAGGGCGTGGGAGGTGAGGTGGGAGACGGAACCGAGGGGATGATCCAGGGCCTCGCTGACTCTGGTAGGAGAGTGGGGTTTCACTCCCTCTGCGACAGCCAAGGCTTTAACTCTAGGTGGTGGGGGAGGGGGGTCTATGATCAGATCTAGGCTTATAAAATAGCCCACCGGAGGCCCCCCCCCCACCCCCAGAAGGCAGAGGTCCGTGCAGAGAGGTGGCAGGTGTGGGATAAGATGACAGTGAGGCGGGTAACCAGGCCTGGGATGTGATTAGGCAGCCAACACCCAGCGGGTTGGTGGCCTTGAGGCGGACCGGGTCGCGATCTCGCTGACCGAACTTGGAGACAACGGCAAGAAAAGTGCACGTCAGGCCAAGGGCGGCAGGGCACGTCAGTTCCCTCTTGCTCTCTGAAGTCTGGGCCAAGCTCCTGGGAGCGGAAGGGCCGGCAGACGGCACGTCTCTTCCTTTGTGGTTCGTTTCTGTATATTTCCCCGGACGACATCTCCGCGGCCTCCTCTTTGCACCGAGGTCTCTGCAGGCGCCCCCTGAGACGCACATGGGGCCCCTGCCTTCAGCAGGGAAGTGACAAGGTCGAGTTTGTGCCCTACCACGTTGCCCAGCGGAGGCAACAAGGTGCCGCAGTGACAGTCCGGGTGGCGACCCTGCTGTGACAGGGGCAGTGCGGGCCGCGTGCGCTCGGCCCCGGGGAGGTCAGATCACCTGGTAGGAGACTCAGGGAAGTGGTGACTTGGGTTTCTTGTCGGTGGAAACTCCCGGAGGCCGGGTGAGGAGGGGACGCACGGATGCGAGTTTGTCTCGTGGGGAGGTCAGGCTGGTGCCCCTTACAGGGGAGCGGTGGAGGCAAGGCAGAGAGGGTGAGGCTCATTCTGGAACTGTGAGTTCTGGCTGTGGGTTGTTGAGAGAGTGGTCAGGGTTGAGAGGAGGGCGGAAGCAAGGTCGAGGGGCGGTGACTTTGTCATGGAGGCGCAGGGGAGCCACAGAGGGCTACGGGCAGGGGTGAGGCCAGGTCACCTCTGGGTGCGGAAGGAGCCTCTAGGGCTGCGGCGGGGCGAGGGTGGGGGGGAGTGGCAGGAGAGAAGAGACAGGGGAGACGGTCCACCATGGGAGAGGATGAGGCCTGAGCTTGTTGGCTGAGAGAATGGAGAGGGAGGCTGAGTTGGGGGGCAGGAGTCAGGGGGACAGGCTGTGGCTGGTGAGGAGGAAGGAGGGGAGGGGTGATGCTGGCAAATGGCGGGGGGGGGGTTGGACTGGGGCTGGATGGATACTGGGGCTCCCAGGATGGGGAACCTGGGTGTCGGTGCTGGCCTCGGCGCGGGACATGATGAGTGGCCAGGTGGAGACTCGGGTCTGGGGCTCAGGAAACATGTTGGAGACCGTTTATGTTTGGTGACTGGAACCACAGAAATGGTGGGGTTGGCGGTCTTTGAGAGAGACTGTCTCCCAGGGGTCTGGCTGGGCATTGAGACCGTCCCTGAGATGGAGAGCCTGGGAAGGGGACAGGGGTAGGGGACAGGGTCAGATCTATGATGCATCCTGTTCTCATGTCTGTGGTCCCCCAATCCTTTGCTTGGCCAAATTGTCACCCCACGCCCCCTTGCCCCCAGAGCCCTACAGCCCTGCCGTGTGGGTGATGATGTTCGTCATGTGCCTCACTGTGGTCGCCGTCACCGTTTTCATCTTCGAGTACCTCAGCCCCGTCGGCTACAACCGCAGCCTGGCCACGGGCAAGCGTGAGTCTCCTTCCTCCATCACCTCAGAGCACCCGGACCACAGATAGAACTACATCTCCCAGCAGCCCCTGGGGTAGAGTAGTGGCCCCAGGAGGCGCCACGAGGCCTTGGGGGCCTCTGGGAATTGTAGTTCTTTCTGCTCCCTCACGGAGTAGAAGGGATTTGGGGTCCATGTCCCCCTCCTGGCCCCCTGCAGGCCCTGGAGGCTCAACCTTCACCATTGGGAAATCCATCTGGCTGCTCTGGGCCCTGGTGTTCAATAACTCGGTGCCCGTGGAGAACCCCCGGGGGACCACCAGCAAAATCATGGTGCTGGTGTGGGCCTTCTTCGCCGTCATCTTCCTCGCCAGCTACACAGCCAACCTGGCTGCCTTCATGATCCAGGAGGAGTACGTGGACACCGTGTCTGGGCTCAGTGACCGAAAGGTGTGTGTGTTCGGGGAAAGGGGGAGTTGGCCGGGGCGGGGGGTCAGGTCAGAGTTTGTCCCGTAGGAGGTCAGAAGAGGATTCCTGGGAGCCTTTTCCCAAAGAGAGTTCCAAAATGGTAGAAAAGAATGTTCTGAAAGAGAAAGGTTATGTTTCTATTTAAATATCCCCGGGAGGAGAGAGTGTCCCCAAATGTTCTGGGGGGAGCGGGCCAGCAGTGCCAAATGGGATATTCTAGACCAGTGCCTCTCTCAAACTGTGATGAAGGGCTAACCTGTGACCTTCTTCCAGTGGAGATCAATGATGTTTTTATAAGACACAATAGAAATGAATTAGGAGAGGGGCGCCTGGGTGGCTCAGTTGGTTGAGCATCCGACTTCGGCTCAGGTCACGATCTCACAGTTCATGGGTTCGAGCCCCGCCTTGGGCTCTGTGCTGACAGCTCAGAGCCTGGAGCCTGTTTCTGATTCTGTGTGTCCCTCTCTCTCTGCCCCTCCCCTGCTCATGATCTGTCTCTGTCTCTCAAAAATAAATAAACGTTAAAAAAAATTTAAAAAGTTGTTTAAAAAAAAAAGAAATGAATTAGGAGAAAAGAAACATAAAATGGAAAAACCAAGACATGCCACGTTCAACCCCCAATTTTTATTTAGTTTCAACAGACCTAAAATTATTCCGTCACGTCGCTCTGAGTGTGTGCCACCTGCTGGGCTCAGTTGGCAGAAAACAGGAGACTCTTGATCTTGGGGTCGTGAGTTCGAGCCCCGTGTTGGGTGTAGAGTTTTACTCTCAAAATAAATAAATAAATAAAACCCTTTCCCTCCAAAAATTGCTTTAAGTGCTCCCTCTCTCAACGTCCGTACTTAACCCCATCGCAGATCACGGTTTGTTTTGGGGACTGGCGATCGGCTGAGCACCCTCAGAGACTAAAGTGGTTAACGGGGTATCGTGACCTATCAGAAGGCTGAGACATCAGTTCAGCGGACCGCAACAAGCATTTTTTAATTGTTTTTTTAGAAGACAAAATACGTTTGCATCTTTGTTTTGGTCGTATACACACTTGACATTGAGCCAACACACACCTGTATGGCTGTGTTTGTTGTTAAGAGAGTGAACTCTTTCTGAGCGGACTGGTCCAGAGCAACTCCCTCCAGCCCCTGATGTGCCAAGCCCTGCCCCTGGGACCTCCCCTGATCCAGCAAGTTAAGGGTTAATGCCTGGCATTGTCAGGGGCCTCTGGGACTCTTCTCGAACTTACTCCTGATTATGTGTGCATATAGACGTGTGTACCCATATGCACGCATAGGTGTGGATATCTGCAGATGTATCTGCCGGGGTTGGAGAAAGAAAGGGTCACGGTGAGCAAGTTGGAGAAACACTTCTGGGCTGGGGCGCCTGCCAGATGGCAGGTGTCCCCCAGAACAGAGCATCTGGGTCAAGGATATTCTTGACCCAGATGGCCCCGGGTTGGGGGGGGGGCGCCCTAATAACTTCCCATTCTGCCCCAGTTCCAGCGGCCCCAGGAGCAGTACCCGCCCCTGAAGTTTGGGACGGTGCCCAACGGGTCCACGGAGAAGAATATCCGCAGCAACTACCCGGACATGCATAGCTACATGGTGCGCTACAACCAGCCCCGCGTAGAGGAAGCGCTCACTCAGCTCAAGGCAGGGTCAGCGCAGACTCGGGCTGGGGGGTGGGGGGCCGCTGGGGGCCCTGAGGATGCTCCGAGATAGCGATAGCGAGGGGCCGGGGGTCGTTCATCAGCCTCAGGGGTCAGCCAGGGGTGGGTCTGCTTGGAGGGCATAGGTCATTGACGGTGGGAGCGAGCTCCCCCTTCCAGAAGTAAGGTCCTTGTGATGTTCTCAGAGATCTGGTAGCTATAGATGGTGGGGACAGACTTGCCAGGGTTCAAGTCCTGGCTCTGTCTCTTTTTGGCTGTGTGGCCTCGGGCAAGTTACTCGACCTCTCGGAGCCTTAGTGTCCTCCTCTGTAAAATGGGGATAACACGAGGAGCCACCCATAAAGTTGTTATGAGAATTATTATAGTTATCATTGGTCAGTATAATAACCAATACTAATCGTTATTGGTAACGAATCATTAGTTTGGTTAGTATAGTAACCAAACGAATCATTATTGGTTAGTATAATATATTATTTGATAGCAGTACTGCCCGGGACACTGCGGGGGGGGGGGGGTTGCTGTTTTATTATTATTTTCATTATGATCATGAGGTCTGAACTCACTCGATTAGTTTTTTGTGTGTTTGTTTGTTTGTTTTTAAATATTTTTTTGAACTTCAGTTTCCCAAGTCATAGGGATAAAGTTAAGTTCAGGCTCCAAAGTGCGGACCAAGGTTGTAACAAAGCTGAGTGCGGTAACTCTCTCCCTAATCCTCCTTGATTGCATCACTCAAAGCGCATATATTTTCTTAGCCCCTGGTCTATGCCAGGCAGTGAAGAAACAGACCACAACCCCTGCCTCGGGGGCGCTTAGGGTCCAGAGATGGGAAATGAACAAGAAACATACCAATGGCGACATCAGGATGATTGTTTCAGAAAGTGATGGTGAGCCAGGGCGCGTCTGAATTGGGACAGATTCACCAGGGGTTCGGGGCGGGCCTCTCGGAGGAGGTGGCTGGAGCAGAGCCCCAAAGGAGGTGAGGGCTAGCCGGGCGGACTTCCGGAGGCAGGGCCTTGCAGGCAGAGGAAGCAGCTTGGCCAAAGGGCCTGAGACAGGAGTGGTCTTGAGGCTGCAGGGCAGAGAGCTGACCGAGGGGAAGACGAGACTAAGACACCCGTGTGGGACCTGAGGCTGAGGCCACGGCTGGGTTTTCTTCGAAGGGCGGGTGAGAATCCCTGAGGAGGGGAGATTTTAAGCAGGGGAAGGGTGTGATGTGATTTCTGCTCGCCGGTGCCCTTTCTGGCGCCCCTGTGGACGGCGAATGGTCGGGCATCAGCAGGACCAGGGTGGAGGCTCTCGCGTCCTCTGGGTCCCCTTCCCCAAGGCCCACCCTCTGCGCACTCCTCACGTGGCCACTCCTAACGGAATCCTTTTGACCGCTCTGTCTCGACTGAAATTTTTGAAAACTGAGCCCCCTGATCCGGTTTAAGGAAAATGGTTGGGTAAGAGGCAGGGGAGGCTCTCAGAACCGGTTGCAGAAAGGAAACCTGGGCGCGGCGAGAACGTGCAAGTCATTCATTCCTTTTAAAATGTTTCAAGGAGCCCCACCTCGGTGCCAGGCACAGTCCCTGCACTGGGTAACAAAAGTCAACAAAAGAGGTAAGGTGCTGGATCCTTAGGAGTACTTAAAGGGACAGAGGTTTCTCTCTCAGTAAGAAGCCATCAGCCAACCATCCAGACCCTTGTCGTGTACTGTTCCGCCATCCTTGGAGCCTAGACCTTCTCGCTCAGTGTGATTGCCTCATGGCCACAAGCCGGCTGCTGCCGCGCTGTAGCCTTGGTCCCAGGCAAGGAAGAGGAGGAAGTGTGAAATCGTGGAGGATTTCCTCCTGGCAAGGCCTTGCCTTTTTATTGGGGGGGAGGGGAGGGAAGTATGCCTTTCTGAGGAACTTCCGGCTATTTTGTGGCGTGCGTCAGATGGTCCCTCCTAGCTGCAGAGGAAGCTGGGAAATTGAGTGCGTTAGCCTTCCAGCCTCTGTTGTAGACAATGGTCGCAAATGGAGATTGTGCCCGCCAAGCCGTCCGCCAGAGTCCTGCCCTTGCGGAGTTTGTGTTTTGCCTCTGAGCAGCCTCTCTCTTGTACCTTTTCCTTGTCAGGGGCTCTATTTCCTCTCTCTCTCTCTCTCTCTCTCTCTCTCTCTCTCTCTCTCGAACCCCTGGCGGTGGGGGGCATCCCATGATCTCTTGTCTCCATCTCTGCCCATGTCCGCTCGGTGCTTGCTTTCCCTGCAAACCTCTCATTTCTGATACTGAGAAGGTGAGCACGTTCTCATCAGTCACCTCTTCTTTCTCTCGCCTCCCCTCTCTTAACTGCTGTTCTCTCTGCCCCACTCAGCCCCTGCAAAGATCTGCCCCCCTTCTCCTTCACCCTCCCCCCTTGAAGCACCACGAACTCGAGGTGTTTTGGGTAACAGGCTTTTCTTTTCAAACCGAGACTTTGGGGGGTGCCTGGGTGGCTCAGTCGGTTAAGCGTCCGACTCTTGGTTTCTGCTCGGGTCATAATCTCAACGGTTCGTGGGTTCAAGCCCCACGTCTTGCTCTGTGCAAGAATCTTGGGATTTTCTCTCTCTCTCCCCTCCCCCCCTCCGCCACTCTCACTTCCTCTCTCTCTCTCAAAATGAATAAACTTAAAAAAAAATACAAACAGAGAGGCTAAACAAGTTCAGGTTCAGAATTTTGCCCTGGAGAAAACCTGACTCCTTGTCCCCCCATGTAAATCTGTTAACTTGCCTTTTGCGTCTCCTGGATCCTGCCCTCATTCCTTGGCTTCTGGCCCTGTGTCCCTGAAACAGCTTGCATTGTCACCTCTTCTCTGACTGACCCTTCTCCCTCCATCTTGAAAGGTCCTCGTGATTACAGTAGGTCCACCCCGATAATCCAGGATAATCTCCCCATCCCACACATCTGCAAGGTCTCTTTTCTAATGTAAGACAGCCATATTCGTGAGTGCCAGGTATTAGGGTGTGGGTATCTTTGGGGCGGCATTATTCTTTCTACCCCCCCCCCCCCATCGTTCTCAGAGCATAATCTCCAACGGAGGTGTGGATTGTGGCGGAGCACAACTCCTTGGTCCCAGGGACCCCTCTGGGAATAGGGAGTGGGGCGGGGAGAGTCCTCAAAAGCATGGGGTCCAGAACAGCACCCCCTTGCCCGAGGTATGAGGTGTGTGTTGAGTTTGGAGAATCATAGGCAGAGGTGTTGGGACACAGAATAGACCAGGAAAAAAGTTTTTTAAATTGCACATTCATCCAGCAGCATTCTTTTGTCTAGAGACCAATTTTCCATATATTCCCATAAAATGTGGGGATCCCGGTGTCCCCCAGGGCCTGGGAGTTCCCAACAGTATCCTGGGGGTGGTTTTGTTTGTTTGTTATTATTTTTTTTAATTTCTTTAAACATTTATTTATTTCTGAGAGAGTAAGAGAGACAGAGCACCAGTGGGTGAGGGGCAGCGAGAGAGGGAGAGACAGAATCTAAAGCAGGCTCCAGGCTCCCAGCTGTCAGCACAGAGCCCGACGCGGGGCTCGAACTCACAGCAGTGAGATCATGACTTGAGCCGAAGTCAGACACTTAACCGACTGAGCCACCCAGGCGCCCCATGTTTTTTACTATTAAAAAAATTTTTTAAGTGTGTTTATTTATTTTGAGAGAGAAAGTGTGAGTGGGGGAGGGGCAGAGGAGAGAGAGAGAGAGAGAGAGAGAGAGAGAGAGAGAGAGAAAGAATCCCAAGCAGGCTCCAAACTGTCATTTTGGAGACCCATGCAGGGCTCAAACCCAGGAACCGTGAGATGACGACCTGAGCCAAAGTCGGATGCTAACCTGGTTGAGCCCCCCCAGGTGCCACTTTATTTATTTTTAAATGTTTGTTTATTTTTGAGAGAGGGACAGAGCGTGAGCGGGGGAGGGGCAGAGAGAGAGGGAGACAGAATCTGAAGGAGGCTCCAGGCTCCGAGCTGTCAGCACAGACGTGGGTCTCGAACTCACAAACGGTGAGATCATGGCCTGAGGCAAAGTCGGGCACTTAACCAACTGAGCCCCCCAGGCGCCCCTCAACACCACTGATTTCACAGTCAGATGGCCCTGGGTTGGAATGGGGGCTCCCCCTTACTTGCTGTGGGCCCTGCGCCAGTCAGTTCCGCTCCCGAGCCCGAATTTTTGCCTCTGTAACGCGGAGTCAACAATCCCTCCGGCTTACGAAGCGGGTCTGGGAAATGGAAACATCGGGAGCCAAGGGTGCTGTCTTTCTTCTCGGTGTTTTCCTCTCCGGGGCCACTGGGCCTCCTCTCGGGCTCTCCGCACAGATCTCGGCTTAGCTGTGCCCACGGAGGCTGCAGGGCCCCCAGCGTCCGCGCAAGCTTTCGGCCCAAGGTGCAGGGGGAGCCCGGGCAGCCTCGGTTCAAGGTCACATCCCGCGCGAGCCCGGCGAGAATCCAGCTGGTCCCGCGGGGAGTCAGGTGTCCGTGACCGGGCCAATCAGCAGCGGCCAGGGTGGGGCCTGGTCACGTGGTCCCTGGGCCGCCACGCCCCTACTCCGCGCAGGTTCTCAAAGGTGAACCGCTGGGAACCTGTTGGCCAACAAGAGTCTGGTGCTCCTTTCCAGAACACCCTTCCTCCACCGGCCTCCCGCTTTTCCTTCAGCGGCGAAGCCTGGTGGACCCCTCAGGCCCCTTCCCAGGGCTCCCCCATCTGGAGGACACCCCCTTTCTCGGTGCCCGGCATGGCACCTGTCGCCTTCACATTCCCAAGCCTCTAGAACAAAGTTTCCCTTCCCCCAAACGTCTTTTAACCTCGCTTAATGGTTTTATTTGCATAACACTTGCTGGTTGTTAAAAATAACCTGGTAAAGGGGTACCTGGGTGGCTCAGTCAGTTCTGGTCACACTCTAATGGTTTGTGAGTTCCAGCCCCGCGTCAGGCTCTCTGCTGTCAGCGCGGAACCCCCTTCAGATCCTCTGTCTCCCTCTCTCTCCGCCTCTCCCCTGCTTGCGCGCACGCTCTCTCAAAAATAAGCAAACATTAAAAAAAAATAAGGTAAAAAGAAAAGCGCTCACCCCTTCCCCTCCTTAACCTTTGTTTATGATTCCAGGAGTTTCTTCCTTTTTTTTTTTCCCCTAGAGCAATTTGAAATTTTCTATTAGCCACACTCGAAGAAACAGGGGATATTAATCTTAGTGATGTTTACCCCAATCTCTCCAAATATATTATTTCAATAGTAATATAAAAATTAATGACCACAAAAAGTTAATGAGATCTGTTCTCTTTGTTTGTTTTGGTACCTTGAGGTATGTTACACTGACGGTGCATCCGAGTTTGGACTCGCCACGTCCCCAGTCACACCTGACTAGTGGCTGCCTTTCGGGACCGTGTAGAGCCAGAACTCCTTTGACCTCTTTGTTGTTGTTGTTGTTGTTGTTGTTGTTTTAAGTTTATTTAGTTAGTAACTTCTGCATCCAAGGTGGGGCTTGAACTCACAACCCCAAGATCAAGAGTGGCGCCTTCTTTGGAGTGAGGTAACCAGGCACCTCTTTTTACCTCTTTTGTTGTTCCATTTTCTTCCCTTCTTTTTCCTCCTTCATCTCACCCTTGGTGTCCACTTCCTCCTCCTTCTCTTACTTGTATTTCTTCCCCCTTCTTTGCTGCCCCGCCCAGATGTCATATAGGGTCTCCCCGCCCCTTAGGATCGCTAGAACATTGGCTCCAAGCTCCCTTCCAGAGAATTCTGCAAATTCCTGTGCTTCTCAGGGTCACTCTGACTTCAAGTTCCTCTTTGCCGGATTTCATTCTCTTTCTGGAAGCATCTCGCTGGCCCCAGTGTGTCTTCCCAGCTCCACAGCCTATTAACCCAAATCGGAACCCACTCCTCCCCGAATCCCCATAAAAGCCCCCCCCCCCAACCCCCTTCCGCTGGTCTCAGATCTGAGTGTCTTGGGCTGGGACCTGGAGTGAGCCTGTCCTGGGGACCCTCTGTTCTCCGGAATTCGAGGGTGGCTGCAGCTCGACCCTCAAGTTTTTACTGGCAGTTAAAAGACCTAAAAACAAAAGGTTGAAATTAATTGTAACAATGCATCTTACTTAATCAGGGATATCCACAATGTTGCAACATGTGATCGGTATGGAAATGGTTGAGACCTTTTACATAATTCCTCTCCCCCGCCACACACACCCCTGCAAGAAGTTGGGTGTGCATTTTACACTCAGCACATCTCAGTTCAGACGCGCCGCATTGAAGCGCTCAGAATAGCCACACGGCGTGTAGCTACCTTATTGGGCAGCCTGGGCTACATCACATAAATGCGAATTTTCCTAGTGAACCTTATGAACCGCCCTGGGCCCCACCCCGAGCCCCCTGGGACTTTTTCACTTCCTTACTCACCCCCAGAGTATCCGACCCAGCCAGCCAGCTGACTCATCTCTCCCTCTTCCCTCTCCTTTCCATTCGTCCTCAGCCCCTCCCTCCAGGAAGCCCCCTGGGAATTCCAGATCCTCTCCCTCTCTTCTGCAAAGCAGGGCAGCCTCCCCGGGCTCTGCCCACCCACCCCTACTTCCCTAGGCTTGAAGGGCCATTCCTCGGGAATCAGGGGGATTGCCTTCCTCTTGAACTTCTACAGGTATGCCTCATGTTCTCAGTCTATTTCCTCCCTGCGTTCAGAGAGCAAGGATACAGTGACTCGGGCACCCCGTGTCCAGAACCGACTTGGTTCCTGAGTTTTGGAGAGCAGCCCCGTCTCAAAAAATGAATCCAAATCTATCCCATCTCTGACCTCAGACAATGACGGATACCTGTTTTGTTTTGTTTTGTTTTCACCCAAACGTCAGCCACAACTCCCTCAATTGCTTGATGCTCCATCCTGTGTCTCTTCATAATTCACCTTTTTGTTGTTATCGTTAAGATATAACATGCACATCTTTTTTTTTAATTTTTTACATTTATTTACGAGTACAGAGTGCGAGTGGGGGAGGGGCAGAGAGGGAGGGAGACCCAGAATCCGAAGCAGGCTCCAGGCTCTGAGCCGTCAGCACGGAGCCCGACGCGGGGCTCGAACCCATAAACCATGAGATCATGACCTGAGCCGAAGTCGGACACTTAACCGACTGAGCCACCCAGGCGCCCCAACAGGCACGTCTTAAGTGCGAAGCTCATTGATTTGTCTGTGGACTACATGCAGAGGCAGATTAGGGTATGGGAAATTTCCAGTCCCCCTCTGTCCTACCAGTCCCCCTAGATTATCACTGTAAATTAGCGTGGCCTGGTTTCGGATATCCCGTAAACAAAATCAAACAGTATGTAGTACATTTAGGGTGTCTGGCCTGTTTTGCCAGAGCCCTATTAGGTGAGTTCACTGGTGTATAGCCCACTACGTGGATATACCAGAATTCATCCATTCTTCTGTTGGGGAACATCTGGATTGTTTCCAGTGTTCGGCCATTTTGAATGTTCTATGAACATTCTTTTTTCTTTTTTAAGTTTATTTATCTTGAGAGAGAGTGTGTGCACAGGAGGGGCAGGGAGGGAAGGAGAGAATCCCAAGCAGGCTCAGCGCAGAGCCCGATGCGGGGCTCGAACTCAGAACCCGTGAGGTCAACACCTGAGCTGAAACCACTTAACTGACCAAGCCCCCCAGGCACCCCTCTACTACAAAGATTCTTGTAGAATTCCTTGGGGGAGGGATGTACACATCCATTTTTCTTGGGCCAATGCCCATGGGCCGAACTACAGGGTCATAGGGAGGTGTGTGCTTAGCTTTAAAAGATACTTCCAGGGGCGCCTGGGTGGCTCAGTCGGTGAACCGTCCCACTTCAGCTCACGTCATGATCTTGCCGTTGGTGAGTTCGACCCCTGCGTCCGGCTCTGTGCTGACGGCTCGGAGCCTGCAGCCTGCTTTGGCTTCTGTGTCTTCCCCTCTCTCTCTGCCCCTCCCCTGCTTGTGCTCTATCTCTCTCTTTCTCTCCGAAATAATAAATGAATAAACTTTAAAAATAAAGAAATACATAAAAAATAAAAGATAGATACTTCCAGACATCTGCCAAAGTGGTTGGGTCAACTTGCACGCTGGCAGAGCAAAGTTCCCCTGGTCCCACATCCTTGCCAAGGCTTGGATCCTTCCCATCTCTTCTCCATTTCCTCCAGTGTTTACTCTATATCATGTTCTGCGCGAACTCACTTAGTTCGTTCATTCTTAGCTTTCTGGGGCTACCATAAGTCTGTTGCCTCACGGTTCGGGAGGCTTTAAGTCCTCGGGTGCCTTCTCGGGGCTTATAGCTGGCGGTCTTCCCTCTGTGTCTTCGCATCGTCTTCCATTTATGTGTCTCCGTGTCCAAATCCCCCCCCTTTTGTGAGGACACCTGTCTTATTGGATTAGGGCCCACCCTAAGTACCTTATTTTAACTTGATTACCTCTGTAAAGACCCTTCCTCCAACTAAAGTAGGACTTCGATATACAACTGCTGGGAGAGACGATTCAACCCATAATACTTTCTTTCTTTCTTTCTTTTTTAATGTTTATTATTTATTTATTTTGAGAGAGGGAGAGAAAATCCCAAGCCGGCTCCCTACTGTCAGAGCGGAGCCCAATGTGGAGCTCCAACTCGTGAACCCTGAGATCATGACCTGAGCCCAGATCAAGAGCCAGATGCTTAACTGACTAAACCACCCGAGCCCCCCTATTTATTTTTTTGAAAGAGAGAGGGAGGGGCAGAGAGAGGGAACAAAGGATCCAAAACAGGCTTGAGCTGACAGCAGCGAGCCTGAGGCAGGGCTCAAACTCAGGAACTGTGAGATCGTGACCTGAGCCAAAGTTGGAGGCTCAACCGATTGACCCACTCAGATGCCCTCAACCTGTAGTATTTTAGAGGTGGATATTATCATTCCCATTTTATAGATGAGGAAATTGAGGCATAGCAAGACCCCCACAGCTGCTGAGTGGCAGCGCTTGGATTTGAACCCTGGCCATCAGATTCTGAGCCCGGCCCCTCAACCACTACACTACATTGCCTCAGGTGGGCAGCAAAAATCCCAGAATCACCCTCGTTGTGCCCCTCCCCAGAAACCTCTTGGATTCACAAAGAATACCTTGTGTTTTTCACTGTCACCTCTCGCTCTAATTTCCTGCTTCGGCTGAATTCTTTTTCTCCCCAGTATTCCTTTCTACTCCTTTCCCCGTTTTAGTTCTATTTTTATCAGAGTTATACATCCACATAGTTTAGAGAGTCAAAGACAAGATCTTTTTTTTTAACGAAAACCAACAGCGTCCCATCTGCCTACCCCTCCTTTTCTCCCGCCCCAGAGCAATCTGCTTTTACCTCACGTATTGTATCATTTTGCTGTTTGTGTCCCTGTCTCAAAATGCTGTGTTTGTATGGCTACCTCTTGATTTTTCAATTTTAGGTATTTTCCATTCACTTCTTACTATGGGAGACACATACTTATACTCTTATTCAAATTACTCCAGCCTCCCACACTGTGATTCTGGCTAGATGAATATGCAGTGTTGACATGTTATAACTGTAAATGCTCCCACAGCTGCCACAAGTAGTAAACTGTGACTACTTTCCTCTCCTACACAATTCTTTGTTTTTCCTGGAGTTAATAATTGTCTTTCTTTTTTTTTTTTCCACTTGCTTAGTGGCTGAGTTTTCTTTGTTAATTCAAAATGCTCTGTTAACTATATGAATCTCTTCTTCACATACTTATTTGCATCAGGTACTCCATTAATTTTATCATATTGAAGTAATTTCCCTTGTGGCCTCTGGCCTGCTCCGACATGCTGCATAGCTACTATCCCCATCCCTTCACCCGTCCTCTGGTTTGGATTCTGTCGTATCCTAATTCTCACTCTTCCTGGGTTTTTCTCTCTTGTTCTTTTGAGCTTCCCCACAAAAGGCACATGGCGTGTGTGTGTGTGTGTGTGTGTGTGTGTAAAATTTTAGAGACACTACGTATCGAAAACATCTTTAGTCTTGATAGACCTTCTGGCTGGGTATAAAATTCTGGGCTGGAGGTCATTTTCCTCTAGAATTTTTTAAAAAATATTTATTTTTGAGAGAGAGAGAGAGAGAGAGTGCGTGCACGCACACTAATTGGGTAGGGTCAGAAAGCAAAAGGGAGAGAGGATCCAAAGCGGCCTCTGCGCTGACAGCAGAAAGCCCAAAGCTGGGCTCAAACTCACAAACCTTCAGATTGTGACCTGAGCCGAAGTCAGATACTTAGCCGACTGAGCCACCCCGGCGCCCTGCCTGTAGAATTTTGAAGGCATCACTCTGTTGTCTTCTAACATCCAGTGTTACGGTTAAAAATCCAAAGTCATTCTGATCCATAAGCCTGTGTGTCACCTGTTTTTCTTCTCCCTGTCCTCAGTGTATTGAAATTTCTCAGTAAAGTGTCTTCATTTATTGTCATTGCTGGACCTCTCAAATGACATGTATCCTCATGTCATTCATTCTGGGAAACTTCCTTGATTTCTTTCAATTATGATTTCCCCCTTCCCTCCATTTCCCTCTGGAACTCTTCTTAATTTGATATTGGGCTTCCTGAACTCTTTCATCTATTCTCTTTTTTAAAAATTTTTAACGTTTTTTATTTATTTTTGAGACAGAGAGAGAGACACAGCATGAGCGAGGGGGGTCAGAGAGAGAGGGAGATACAGAATCCGAAGACAGGCTCCAGGCTCTGAGCTAGCTGTCAGCACAGAGCCCGACGCGGGGCTCGAACCCATGAACCGCGAGATCATGACCTGAGCCGAAGTCGGACGCTTAACCGACTAAGCCACCCAGACGCCCCTATTCCCTTATTTTCCCATCTCTTTATCTTTCTGCTCTACTTCCTGAGACCTTTTCTTAACCTTATCTTTGACTCTTTATTAAGCTTTTCATTTCTGCTAGTATATTTTCAATTCTCCAGAACTTTTTTTTAAACTTTATTTTTCTTCAGAATCTCTACACCCAATGTGGGGCTTGAACTCACGACCTCGAGATCAAGAGTCACATGCTCCTCCAACTGAGCCAGACAGGTGCCCCACTAAGAACTCTTTTTTTTTTAATCTCTGAATTTTTATAGTATTTTCTAAATTTTATGGTATTATTTATAGTATTGTATTTTATAATATGCTATTCATAGTTCAGAGTTGTCGTGTCTTGTCTTCTTTCTCTGACTATATTGCTAGTTGTTGGGGGTTTTTTGTTTGGTTTTCTGTTTTTTTACATTTTCTCCTCTCCGAGTGGGGTTGTGGACTTTGAACGTCACCGTAGGTGATCTCCCTGGACCATTTTTGTTGGGGAATTCCAAATATACGTATTTTTTTGTATTTTTTTCTTAGAGTAGCTGTATATACATATGCACATGAATATGTATCATATACATAGAGAGAAACAAGGAAAACAAAAAACCCTAATGATATGAAAGCTAAAAGACATTCCTCCATTCATCCAGTAAGTATTTATTTATTTAATTTGATTTTATTTTGAGAGAGAGAGCAGGGGAGGGGCAGAGAGAGAATCCCAAGCACGCTCCATGCTATCAGGACGTGGAGCTTGGTCTCATGACCCGTGAGACCATGACCCGAGCTGAAATCAAAGTCGGATGCTTCACCGACGGAGCCTCCCAGGTGCCCCTCCAATAAGTATCCATTAAGATCTTTTGCCAAGCACTGGGCTAGGCCCTGAGGGTGCAGGAGTGAACAAATGAAAGCCCTCGCTCTCTTGGACCTTCCATTCTGGTCGGGGAGACGGACACATATGTGTTCCTCGAGCATCGGTCTCCAATAGCCCTCTCTGCAACGATAGAAATGTTCCGTGGGGCGCCCGGGTGGCTCAGTCAGTTGAGCATCCAACTCTTGATTTCGGCTCAGGTCGTGATCTCCCAGTTCGTAAGAGTGAGCCCTGTGCGGGGCCCTGCACTGATGGCAAGGGGCCTGCTTGGGATTCTCTCTCGCTCCCTCTGGGCCTCTCCCCTGCTCTCTCTCTCTCTCTCTCTCTCTGTCTCTCAAAATAAATAAATAAACATTTTTTAAAAAGAGAGAGGGATGCCTGGGTGGCTCCGTCACTTAAGCATCTGGCTTTTGCTTTCAGCTCAGGTCATGATCTCCGCAGTGCATGAGTTCGAGCCCCGCCCCAGGCTGTGTTGTGATGGTGCTAAACCTGCTTGAGATTCTGTCTCCCTCTGTCTCTGCCCCTCCCCCCCTCATAAATAAATAAATAAAGAGAGAGAGAGAGAGAGAGAGAGAGAGAGAGAGAAATGGTCTAGATTTTTGCAGTCCGATGCGGTAACCACCAATTCGCGATCATTTGAAATGTGGTCGGTGTGACTAAGGAACTGAATTTTTATTTTTATTTATTTTCTTTTAGTATGTATTTATTTTTGAGAGACAGACAGACAGACAGAGCGGAAGCAGGGGAGGGGCCGAGAGAGAGGGACACACAGAACCCGAAGCAGGCTCCAAGCTGTCAGCCCGGAGCCCGAGGCGGGGCTCCAACTCACACACCCGTGAGATCAGGACCTGAGCCGCTTGGCCGGCTAAGCTACCGGGCGCCCCAGGAACTGAATTTTGAAATTTTAATTCAAATTTAAATTCAAAGAGCCCTCTGTGGCGAGTGGCTGCCACCACGGACAGCGCTAGAGAATTCCATCCTTCCTGAGCGGTGCCAGGGACTGGCATTGGCAGCCTCTCGCGTCCACATGTGGGCTCACCCGACCACAGAGGACGAACGCGCAAAGCAAGCGTTAGTTTTTAGTCCCCTCCGATCACTCAAACTATGCGTGATACCCGCAACTTTACACCTCCGTTGCTGGAAACGCGCACGGTTCCCGTGTGGCTTTTTCGCGGGAGGAACACCTCTTGGCCTCTCTCCCAGGTTCCGGAGGTCTTACTTCTCAGCTTCATGCCTGGCCCACGAACGCCCACCTCGAACCGGCCTGAATTCACTCCTTCAGCCACTCTGTTAAGCACCTGGTATGTGCTGGGTGCCACTCCAGACCTTGTGGCGACAGCGGTCGCCCAGACAGACAAGATCTGTTCCTTCATGGAATTTCAAGCCCGGCGGGAAGGGGTGAACCATAAACGTAATGACCCAGAACATACTATAGTTACAAGGGCGTGCGTGCCACGGGCAAAGATCCTGGCCGGTGAGCGAGGTTGGGAGACCGGGGGAGGAGGCTTCCCGTTGCAGTATTTAAGAAGGTGCTCGAAAAGGTGCCTTCTGAGCAACGCTTGAAGGCAGTGAGGGGTGGAGCCAGGCGGCTATCTGGGAGAAGGATGTTCCAGCAGAGGGAACGGCCAGTGCAAAGGTCCTGAGGCAGGAGTGTGCTGGAGTGGTCCAGGAACTTCCTGTTTGCTGCCATAGGTCCTTGTAAATCCAGTTACTGAGTGAAGAGGAGCCAGGGGAGGGGAGGGAGCTGAGAAGGGGCGGAAGCTGACTCAAATGTTAAGATCCCTCTGGCGACAGGGCAGGAATAAACAGGAAAGCAAAGAGAGATGCAGGAACTTTTATTTTTCCCAAACCTAAGCCTAAGGGAAGACTGTAGGACGTGGCCGAGTCTTAGTAGAGGGTTAGTGACAATGCGGAAGTGGGAGAGGGAGTAAGGGCGTGGGGGAGGGGAAGTGGGCATTATGTGGCATAAAGACTGATGGGGAGCCCAGGGGGCTCAGGTCACCATCCCACGGTTTGTGGGTTCAAGCCCCATATCAGGCTGTGTGCTGACCGTGCAGAGCCCGCTTGGGATCCTCTGTCTCTCTCTCTGCCCCTCCCCCCCGCTCGTGTTCTCTCTCAAAAACGAATAAACGTTAAAATAAAATTTTTAAAAAGACGGAGCAAAGGGGGCCCTGGGTGCTCAGTCAGTTAGGCGGCCGACTTCAGCTCAGCTCCTGTGTTTTATGAGGTCGAGCCCCGAGTGGGGCTCCGCACTGATGTGTGGAGACTGCCTGCGATTCTCTCTCTCTGCCCCTCCCCTGCTCTCTCTCTCTCTAAATAAATAAATAAACTTAAAAAAAAAAAAAAAGGACTGAGCAAAGGATTAAAAGTGAAGGGTCCTAGCTCGCCTCTTCCTGAAAGCCCCTCAAACCTCCCAAGGCCACTGGAAACCTTGACTTTGGACTCTTGTCCGCAACACCTCCCAGGTCTCTCCCGTCATCTCCCTCTCCATACCTCTCCCTCCTCCTTTCAAGGACCCCCTGGAGACCCTCCTTACCTTCTACCCTAGTCCTTAAGCCCTCCCATCCGTCCTCTTCAGCCTGACTCTGGAAACCTCCAGTTCTTTCTACTTAAGCCAGGGAAGCAAGTCACCTTTCGCCCCCGAGGGCATTTCCGAAACGAAGAGACACCTAGAGGGGAGTTAGTTTGCGGACGAGGCAGCAGTGCCCACCGGCAGAGGTGAGATACGTATACAGGTGTGTTTCCAGAAGTCAGCTGGGATCTTCCTGCCTGCTAGAACCCACAGAAAATTCATTCAAACCCCATTCTCCAGCCGTGGGATCTTGACTGCCCTCCCCAGATTTCTGCTCATTCCCCAGAGCTTCAAGTTCTTTGCGTCACCCCCAAGTTTTTGCTTCGGCTGGAATCCATTCGTGGGTCGGGGGGTATCTGCTGTCCGTCTCCCCATTTGGGGTCCCTGGACTAAGCCTGCCCTTCTCCTTCGTGTCTTCATGCCATGTATGTACACAAGGCATCTCTGCGCTCATGTGTGGGAGCCTAGAGAGGGCTTTACTGGAGGTTTGGCTCCGTTGGTTAAGCATCAGACTCTTGGTTTCGGTTCAGGTCACGGTCTCACGGTTCATGGGTTCGAGCCCCGCAACGGGCTCCGTGCTGACAGCGTGGAGCCTGCTTAGGATTCTCTCTCTTTGCCTTTCTCTCTACCCCTCCTGTGTGTGCTCTCTCTCTCTCTCTCTCTCTCTCTCTCTCTCTCTCTCTCTCTGTCTCTCTCAAAATAAATCAACTTAAAAAAAAAAGATTTGGGGACATAGAGGCATTTACGTCAGCAGACAGGCAGATAACTCCCAAAATTCCTTTGCCTTCGCGACAAACCAGCGTCTGGCCACATGCCTTGATCACTCATTTCCCTCATACTTGCGCTGTCCAATACTCTTCAGATTTAAATTAATTAAAATTGGGGCGCCTGGGTGGCTCATTCGGTTAAGCGTCCAACTTCAGCTCAGGTCATGATCTCGAGGTTCCTGGGTTTGAGCCCCGCGTCAGGCTCTGTGCTGAGCTGATGGCTCAGAGCCTGGAGGCTGCTTTGGGATCTGGGTCTCCCTCTTGCTCTCTCTCTGCCCCTCCCGCTCTCTCTGTCTCTCTCTCAAAATAAATCAACATTAAAAAAAATTTTTTTAATAAAAAATTGATATGGAGGGGCACCTGGGTGGCTCAGTTGGTTGAGCATTCAGACTCTTGATTTCAGCTCTGGTCGTGATCCCAGGGTTGTAGGATCGAGCCCCGAGTCCAGCTCCTCGCTGAGCATGGAGCCTGCTTAAGAGTCTCTGTCTCTCCCTCTGCCTTTCTCCTGCACTCGCACTCTCTGTCTCTCTCTTTCTCTCTCTAAAATAAATTTTAAAAAATTAACATGGACTTATGCTCTATATGGGCTTCTGCGACTTTTTTTTTTTTTTCCTTTTCTTTTTTTTCCCTCATGGATATGCCCTGGGCATCTTGACAGTCAGATCATAGGCAGGAATCTTGTTTCATAGAATAGTTACACAGCGTGGACTCCTTTATCCATTCATCCATGGGTTCCACAAATATTTACGGCCCCCGGGGATGTGCCAGGAACTGTGCTGAGTCACAGCTTGGAAGGTGTGCTAGCTGGGGCTCGAAGTCTAAGAGCAGAGGCTGGGATTCATCGGATAATCACGGAAGTCCGGTCCGACGGCAGCAGTTGTGAAGGAAGGGATGCAGGGCGCGGGTGCCGCAGCGTATTCCTCTGCGAGGCGGAAGTCTCTCTCCCTGCTTGTCTTCCTATCACGGTTTAGAAATCGGGGGGACCTAGTGGGAGAACGCAAGCACAGTAAGGTGCGCGTCTGGGCCTGCATTTCCCATCCGAGTAATGGAGATAATGGTTTCCACCGCGCAGGAGCGCTGAGAGGGATGGGACGAGTTATCACAGCCGATGGAACGGCGCCTGGCACGCTACAAGCGACCGTTAGTGTTATGATGATTTGCAGGAGTCCCCTGTCTGAGCCTCAGCCCTCTGTAGAATGGAGGCGTATCCAGAACCTTCTCTGGAGGGCCGCGGTTATCTCAGTGACAGGCATAGCTCACGTGTCTCCAGCACGTTCTTTGCACCAAGCATCAACTTCCCTTTGCAGCAACCGTGGAAGGGAGGTATTGCTATTATCCCCATTTTGCAGCTCCAAACGGAGGCACCGGGAGATGCAGTGGCTTGCTCAGCAGCTCACCACCAGTCAGGATGTGGAGCAATCGGAGGCACTTAGGGGTGAGAGGGGGGTTCCGGGCCAGGCGTGAGGGCATCTGGGTGGGACTGACCCTGCCTTTCATGCCCCCTGCCCCCCACCCCACCCCAGGAAGCTGGATGCCTTCATCTATGATGCAGCTGTGCTCAACTACATGGCCCGAAAGGATGAAGGCTGCAAGCTGGTCACCATCGGCTCGGGCAAGGTCTTTGCCACAACGGGCTACGGCATCGCCCTGCACAAGGGCTCTCGCTGGAAGCGGCCGATCGACCTGGCGCTGCTGCAGTTTCTGGGCGACGGTGCGGTGCGGCTGTGCACAGGGATGCCTGGAGGAGGGTTGCGTGGGGGGCGGGCGAGAGCCCTGGGTCCTGGGTGCAGGAGGGGAGGAGGATCAGAACACCAGGGTCTGAGGTTGGAGAGGGCTGGGCGCCCAGACTCCTGTGTCCGTCCGAAAAGAGGGTCCTCGGAAGGTGCCTACAGAGGTTGACCTAGGCGCCCCCCCCCCGCCCTTTTTCCAGATGAGATCGAGATGCTGGAGCGGCTGTGGCTGTCCGGGATCTGTCACAATGACAAAATCGAGGTGATGAGCAGTAAGCTGGACATCGACAACATGGCGGGTGTCTTCTACATGCTCCTGGTGGCCATGGGCCTGTCCCTGCTGGTCTTCGCCTGGGAGCACCTGGTGTACTGGCGACTGCGGCACTGCTTGGGGCCCACCCACCGCATGGACTTCCTGCTGGCCTTCTCCAGGGTACGGGGGCGGGGGGGCGGCGGGGAGAGGGGGAGGCCGAAGGGCAGAGCTGCAGGGAGGCAGGCAGGGATGCCTCGGAGTGGGACAGACTCGGGTCGAGGTGCCCGACGGGTGGGAGGGCTGGAGGGGAGGCAGGAGGTCCCGGGGCCTCGCCCGCTGACCCTGCTTCTCTTCGCGCCCCCCCCCGCGCAGGGCATGTACAGCTGCTGCAGCGCCGAGGCCGCCCC
Organism: Cryptoprocta ferox; assembly: GCA_028646485.1. Lineage (NCBI taxonomy): Eukaryota > Metazoa > Chordata > Mammalia > Carnivora > Eupleridae > Cryptoprocta > Cryptoprocta ferox. The sequence goes on along the minus strand of CM053563.1, from coordinate 7,395,160 downwards.
GCCGCCGGCCAAGCCCCCGCCGCCGCCGCAGCCGCTGCCCAGCCCCGCGTACCCGGCGGCGCGGCCCCCGCCCGGCCCCGCGCCTTTCGTGCCCCGGGAGCGCGCGGCGGTGGACCGCTGGCGCCGCGCCAAAGGTGCCGGGCCGCCGGGGGGCGCGGGCCTGGCCGACGGCTTCCACCGCTACTACGGCCCCATCGAGCCGCAGGGCCTGGGCGTGGGCGAGGCGCGCGCGGCGCCGCGGGGCGCGGCGGGGCGCCCGCTGTCCCCGCCGGCCGCGCAGCCCCCGCAGAAGCCGCCGCCCTCCTACTTCGCCATCGTGCGCGACAAGGAGCCGGCCGAGCCCCCGGCGGGCGCCTTCCCCGGCTTCCCGTCGCCGCCCGCGCCCCCCGCCGCCGCCGCCGCCGCCGCCGCCGTCGGGCCGCCGCTCTGTCGCCTGGCCTACGAGGACGAGAGCCCGCCGGCGCCCGCGCGCTGGCCGCGCTCCGACCCCGAGAGCCAGCCCCTGCTGGGGCCCGGCGCGGGCGGCGCGGGCGGCGCGGGGGGCGCGGGCGGCGGGGCCCCGGCCGCGCCCCCCCCCTGCCGCGCCGCGCCGCCCCCCTGCCCCTACCTGGACCTCGAGCCGTCGCCGTCGGACTCGGAGGACTCGGAGAGCCTGGGCGGCGCGTCGCTGGGCGGCCTGGAGCCCTGGTGGTTCGCCGACTTCCCCTACCCGTACGCCGAGCGCCTGGGGCCGCCGCCGGGCCGCTACTGGTCCGTCGACAAGCTCGGGGGCTGGCGGGCCGGCAGCTGGGACTACCTGCCCCCGCGCAGCGGCCCGGCCGCCTGGCACTGCCGTCACTGCGCCAGCCTGGAGCTGCTGCCGCCGCCGCGCCATCTCAGCTGCTCGCACGACGGCCTGGACGGCGGCTGGTGGGCGCCGCCGCCCCCGCCCTGGGCCGCCGGGCCCCCGCCCCGGCGCCGAGCCCGCTGCGGGTGTCCGCGGCCGCACCCGCACCGCCCGCGGGCCCCGCACCGCGCGCCCGCCGCCGCCGCCCCGCACCACCACCGGCACCGGCGCGCCGCGGGGGGCTGGGACCTCCCGCCGCCGGCGCCCACCTCGCGCTCGCTCGAGGACCTCAGCTCGTGCCCCCGCGCCGCCCCCGCGCGCAGGCTCACCGGGCCCTCCCGCCACGCGCGCCGCTGCCCGCACGCCGCGCACTGGGGGCCGCCGCTGCCCGCCGCGCCCCACCGGAGACACCGGGGCGGGGACCTGGGTACCCGCAGGGGCTCGGCGCACTTCTCCAGCCTCGAGTCCGAGGTATGACGCGGCCCAGGGGGCCCCCCCCCGGCGCCCCCTCGGTCAGCGCAGGCCACGGCCCGAGGGGGCACGCGCCACAGACAGGACCCGCGTGGGTTGGGAAGGAAAAACTGGACCTGGCCGGACCCCGCCTGGAGCAGCGTCCCGCGCGCCCCGTCGCTTTGGGGGCACCAAGAGCCGGAACGGATTTGGCGCCCTCCCCGCCCCCCCCCAATCTCACCCAGCCTGAAAGGGACGGGGTGGGGGTCTCGGAGCCCACTGGAGTTGTTGTGTTTTTTTTTTTTTAAACCCGACAAGGGCTTTTTAACGTCACCAGATGGGGCGGGAGGTGGGGGGACACGCCACGCCCGCGCCCCACCCCCACGCCCGGGGCCGTGGCCCCCACATCACTGTGCAGCTCCCCGGCTCCAGCCACGCCTCCGGGGAAGCCCGTTTTTAACCTTTCATCCATTGGGACTCAAAACTGTGAGACGCGTTCGCCAAACTGTGACCCCAGACCTTGGCCCCGCCACACAGAAACCCCTGACCCCAGACTGTGACTTCCGACCCCTCAAAATGGTCATCCGACCCCAGACTGTGACCCCTGACCCCAAACTGTGACCCGAATCCCAGACTGTGCCCCGACCCGACTGTGACCCTTGACGTCAAACCGTGACGCACCCTCTTCCTCTGCCCACCCTAGGTCGCTTTCCCCAATTTTGACCTCGGACACTACCAACGGAAGCCCCGCCTCCCCCTGTCCTAGCGTTGATTCCCAACAAACATCGGGCCAAAACCCCCCACCCTGTCGCACTTCACTACCAGCCCCACGTGCCACCAACCACATCCTCTCCAACCCCAGCCCTTATTTGTGACCCTCCCAACGATAACCCAGTAGACCCCTCCCCGCCCCCAAAGCCTCCTTTTCCTAGATCTCCAGCCGGGTCTGGAGCTGGGTTGTGGAGGAGAAGGTCTGGGAATCCACACCCACCACCAACCTCCCCTCCCACTCTCCTGTTACACATTGCAGTGTTTGGAATAAACCATGTTTTTATGCCTCCTCCGTCCGAGCGTGAGCTCCGTTATTTGTCTCAGCCCCCCTCAAACTTCCCTGGAGGAAACAGAAACTGGGAAAAGTCCCACAGAGGAAGAGTGGGCGGAAAGAAAATTGGATTCAGAACCCAGACCCTGGAGGGGGATGGGAGACAAAGACCCAGAAAGGGGCTGTGAGAAGAGATCCTAAGAAGAAGACCGAGATGGGGCGAGGGAGGACGGAGACGTAGAGAGAAGGTAGGGACAGAGAACTCACGAAAGATCCAGGATCAAAACATTTTAGGATTAAGTCTAGGGTCCCATTCCTATGGCTACAGCAAGGCTTCTTGCTAGATTCTTAATATGCTGTTCTTGCAAGCGAGGAGTCCAGTATATCCCAGCCAATCCACCTATCTCGGATGCCGTTCATCTCACCAATGAGAATCTATGTCTAACATTTCGTTATGCCAATCAGCCAAACCTCTGGGGCTGATGAGGGATAAAGAGAGCCAAGGCACTTGTAACGGCGATCTCCCGAGGGCTGACTTTCTGATTAAATGCTCGCAGACCAGAGCCGCAGTGTGAACGCCTCGTTAGGCAATTGGCCGCCCCAAGAGGGTAGATTCAACCGACTAACTGACACATAATATCATCTTGTCTACACTAAAGCATTTTGAAGTGAATTAAAGCCATCATAACAAGGAGGAGAGAGGAAACCGGCTTTATGGGTCCTCAGGGAGCAAAACCGTGGTCTTCTAGCCAGTAAGCACTCTTATTTGCATGCATGAATAATATAGCGGAAAGGAAGCCATGGGAGTCAAAGGCGGAAGATGGAGCGGGGGCTCAGAGCTCCTCTAGTAGACGGAGAAAACTGGCCTCGTACAGAACTACAACTCCCAGGAGGCCTTGCCGCTGCTCTGCAGAAAAGCGCCGCAAAGTCACGAGAAGGGTGTACTTTCTCCGAATCCGCAAGCCTCGGTCGCTGGGCGAGGACTCCTTTCCCTTAGTTCTCCTTCGCCCTCTCCCCACCGCCGTCTCTATTGGTGGGCTCGGAGGTTTCCAAGGCAACCGTGCAGCGGATAGGCCCTCCGAAGAAGGCAACCGCAACCCGGAAGTGACGTCCTCACTTCGCGCCGGTGGCGTCAGGGTTCGAAGATGGCGGCGCGCAAGGGGAGGCGGCGCACGTGTGGCCCCGGCGAACCCATGGAGGCCGAGTCCAGCGACGCAAGGACCGAAGGCCCGGCCCAGGTCTACCTGCCCGGGCGGGGACCGCCGCTGCGTGAAGGAGAGGAGCTGGTCATGGACGAGGAGGCTTACGTGCTGTACCACCGAGCGCAGACTGGTAGGGCCGGGCACCGGGACTCCCGGGTCCTGAGGAAGAAGGGGACCGGAATCCTGAGTCCTGAGCGGGTCTGGTCCCGAGTCTCTAACGTACGAGACCCTCTGCGAGAGAAGACTGGGGTCTAAGACGGGTGAACACCTCACACGCGAGGGGGCGGAGATCTCTGTCCCATTCTAATTTTCCGACCTGTTGTCTTATCCCGAGGCGCCCCCTGTCTTAGCTTCGACATAGTCCGCGATCACCTGGGAGACAACCGGACAGAGCTTCCTCTTACACTTTACCTGTGTGCTGGGACCCAGGCGGAGAGCGCCCAGAGCAACAGGTGAGTGAGATCCGAGGTGTTCCTAGGACCAGGAGGCCGAGCCCCCAGCTCCCCCTTCCTCACGACCTAGAAATCGAGGTTTCCAGCTTCTCGGTCGCTTAAGTTCCCTGGCAGGCAGTGCCTCCCTCACCCCACCCTTCCCCCCAGACTGATGATACTTCGGATGCATAATCTGCATGGGACAAAGCCGCAGCCGTCGGAGGGCAGCGATGAGGAGGAGGAGGAGGAAGATGAAGAGGATGAAGAAGAGCGGAAGCCTCAGCTGGAACTGGCTATGGTGCCCCACTATGGCGGCATCAACCGAGTCCGGGTAGATACAGTCTACGTTGTCTCACCCCCATCCCCAACCCCCTCCTCCGTGCCTTCCAGCTTTTAGGAAATTATCTGGCACGTAACTTCGTGTACATTAGCTTATTTCCATTTTAGCGGTGGCCGTTATTGTCACTCTGTGCTTAGAAGCAATAGGGGGCTGGTTTTTATGTTCTTTCCTCTTCTGTAAAATGGGGGAAATTACAAAGCTGGTCTGATGGAGCTGACGTGAGGGTAAAAGGGAATCACGTACAGTTCTTTCAGGAGACTAGAGGCAGCACCCGGATGTAGCGTGAGCTGTGTTTTCTATTACTGCTCAGGATATGTTGTGGGCTGTGGGACCACTTTTGTGTGCTGCTGAGGTCTAGCACCTTCCGATTGGGCTGCTGTGCAAATTACAGGAGATGATGTATGAACGCGCTTAGGGCTTTGCTCGGCCCACAGCCCTTGCTGTGTGTTCTCGTTAAAGTATTACCATGATTCAGGCATTGTCCTTCGCCCCGGGGATTTCATGGGAAGCAAAAGTTCTCTGGCTTCGTGAAACTTCCATGCTAGCGGGGAAGGGAACAGAAGAAACTACGTAAATGTGCAGTGCGCCCTGGTAGGGAAGAGGACGAGCAACGTAAGGGAATTAGGATGTCTCTAGAGTGGGTTTGCTATTTTAAATAGTGCGGTCAGGAAAGTCTTCGTGATAAGGTGCTATTTAAATAGAGACTCGCGGGGAGTGAGGGGATGAGCCAGAGATGAGCCAGAGATCCCTGTCGGGAAAGGGTTTATAGGCAGAGGAAACTCAAGTGCAAAGGCCCTAGGGCAAACATGGCATGTTTGAGGAGTTTCACGGGAAATCGGGAAGACCAGTGCATCTACTCGAGCAAATGGATGAGAAGGAGAGTGACAGCATTTTGGGGATGGGCACGGAGGAGGTGATGGGTTGTGGAGGGCTTGTAGGCAGATGTAAGGACTTGGCTTTTACTTGGGGAGAAATTGTGAGCCATTGGACGATTTAGAGCACAGGACGGTTGGGATCTGATTTGCGTTTTAAAGAAGATCCATCTTTGCTGTGTCGAGAATAGACTGCAGGGAGGCAAGGTAGGAAGGATAGTCCCTTGGGGAGGCCATCGTTCAGGGGAGAAGGACGACAGGAGGAGCCAGGAGTGACGACAGTAGAGGTAGTGAGAAGGGGTTGGAAGCGATGTGGGTTTTTGAATGTAGCTAGCACCGCGTGGCTGTGAGGACAAAGTCACTGACTTGTCCTCAGTTCGGGGCCTGAGCTGGGGAGCCCCGGGGAGAAGGAACTTGCAGACGGCGATGAGGAGCTTGGCTTTGATCCTGGAAAGTTTGAAAGGTCAGCGTTGATAGGAACGTGGAGTTCAGAGAGGTCAGGGCTCGGGGCTACTGGAAACCTTGAGGCTGGCCAGGATTTCCTAGTGAGCAGGCAGGCAGAGGCAAAGGGACCCAAGGACCGAAGCCTGGGACCCACCAGCGTTTACAAGGCTACAAAGACTGGCAGTCTGGGGCGCCTGGGTGGCTCAGTCGGTAGAACATCCCAGCTCTTGATTTCGGCTCAGGTCACCATCCCAGGGCTATGGGATCGAGCCCTGCACCGTGCTCCGCGCTGAGCGTGCACTCTGCCCCTCTCCCCTGCTTGCGCTCTCTCTGACAAAAAAACAACCAACCAAAAAACCTGGTAGTTTGAGCACCTTCCAGGGGTTGCTGGATCCCTAGCCCCCACTCCTGGGCATCTGGAACCGCCTGGCCATCGCGGCTGCCCAGCGTGGGTGGGAAGTTGTCCCACCGGCCGAGTCGGTCTTGCGGGCTGTGATCCCCCCCCCCACAGAGGTTTCCGGGAGCCAGACTCCCAGCCATGGGAGGACAAGGGTCCTGAGGACCCGCAGGTCATGTTCTCAGGGACGCCAGGCGCTGCGGCCACCACCCTGAGCCTCCCGTCCCTCCCCCCTGCAGGTGTCCTGGCTGGGTGAGGAGCCGGTGGCCGCTGTCTGGTCAGAGAAGGGCCAGGTGGAGGTGTTCGCCCTGCGGCGGCTTCTGCAGGCAGTGGATGACCCGCAGGCCCTGGCGACCTTCCTCCGGGATGAGCAGGCCCGGGTGAAGCCCATCTTCGCCTTCTCGGGCCACATGGGCGAAGGCTTTGCAATGGACTGGTCGCCCCGTGTGTCTGGTGGGTGTCTGGGCTGCAGGGACTTGGTCCCGGGGGGCGGGGCCTGTAGGAAGGGTGGGTGGAGACTGCAGGGCTGAGTGTGGGCTGTGGCCAGCTGGGACCAGCTAGTGTCCCGCCTCCGGTTTCCAGGGCGCCTGCTCACCGGGGACTGTCAGAAGAACATCCATCTCTGGACGCCTACGGACGGCGGCTCGTGGCACGTGGACCAGCGGCCGTTCGTGGGCCACACGCGCTCTGTGGAGGACCTGCAGTGGTCCCCGACTGAGGACACGGTGAGGGAGGGCTGGGGGTCTGGACTCTGGGGTCTTGCTGGAGGTGGGGACTGGGGCTGGGTCCTGGCGGGAGGTGGGGGGTGGGGACACACTGAAAGAGAGAGTAGGGGTGCCTGGGTGTCACCGTCGGTTGAGCATCCGACTTCCGCTCAGGTCATGATCGTACGGTTCGTGAGTTCGAGGCCTGCGTTGGGCTGTCTCCTGTCAGCACCGAGCCTGCTTCATATCCTCTGCCCCATCTGCTCCTGTCCCCTGGTGCTCGCTCCCTCTCTCTCTCAAAAATAAATGTTTAAGAAAATGAAATAGGGGCGCCTGGTTGGCTCAGTCGGTTAAGCGTCCAGCTTTGGCTCAAGTCATGATCTCACGGTTCGTGAGTTCGAGCCCCGTGTCGGGCTCTGTGCTGACAGCTCAGAGCCTGGAGCCTGCTTCAGATTCTGCGTCTCCCTCTCTCTTTGTCCCTCCCCTGTTCGCACTCTGTCTCTCTCAAAAATAAATGAACGTTTAAAAAGTTTAGTTTAAAAATAAATAAAAATACATTAATAATAATAAAAGACTATAAAAAAGAATGGGGGCACCTGGGTGGCTCAGTCGGTTAAGCGTCTGAGTCTTGATTTCAGCTCAGGTCATGATCTCACGGTTCGTGAGTTCGAGCCCCGTGTCGGGCTCTGTGCTGACAGCTCAGAGCCTGGAGCCTGCTTCCGATTCTGTGTCTCCCTCTCTCTCTGCCCCTCCCCTGCTCACGCTGTCTCTCTCTGTCTCTCAAAAATAGTAAAAAAAGAAAGAAAATGAAATAAAATGAAGGGTAGCCTGTCATGCGTCCCCTGGTCCCCAGAGTGGGGTGGCAGGCACACCAGGGTCACTCAGACTCCCCCCTGTCCAGGTGTTCGCCTCCTGCTCGGCCGACGCCTCCATCCGCATCTGGGACATCCGGGCCGCCCCCAGCAAGGCCTGCATGCTCACCACCGCCTCCGCCCACGACGGGGACGCCAACGTCATCAGCTGGAGCCGCCGGGAGCCCTTCCTGCTTAGCGGCGGCGACGACGGGGCCCTCAAGGTCTGGGACCTGCGCCACTTCCAGGTATCTTCGCGGCTGGATGCCTGGGCCCAACGGGCCCCTGCTCCCGGCAGCCCCTGGGCTTGGCAGCCTTCCTCCCTCGGACGCTTGTCTGTGGCAGAGCCGGGAAGACCTGTGGGGTGGGGTGCAGACGAGGAAACGGGCCCGGCGGGGGAAGGATGTGGCTGGCCTGGGGTTGCTCGCGCTGCCAGCTGGAGACGTGACGGGGGACAGACGGGGCGGGGTGGCCTCGAAGGCCGCGACCCCTGTCCACCCGCTGGGGCGCGGCGAGATGGACCACGCGGACCCGGGGCTTCAGAGCCGCGGGGAGTAGTAGACTCTCGGTGGTGGGTTTTGTCGAATCCGCTGAGTGTGGGAGCCCAGATCATTCGTTACAGGGGAGGAAACTGAGGCACAGGAAGGCCAGGAGCTGAGAGGGGCCCTGGGCAGGATAACCCTTCTCTGGCTCCTCTTCGGACGGAGCCAGCACTTCATACGGCTCCATGGCAGCCCGGGGCCACCAGGATGTAGTCTTTGTTCCCCTCTTGTAGGGTCAGCCCTGAGGAAGCTTCTAGAAGCGGGTTCCGGCCCCTAAGGGAGGTGTGCGGCCAAGCGGATTGGCCGTTGGGACTTTGGAACCGCTTCTCCGATTTAGAAATCCCTTTGCTTTAGATGCAAGTGCTGTTTTTCTTTCTATCCGTCGGAGCTGGGGAGCCCTGCTTCCGCTCTCTTTAAGGCCTTCATGGAACCAGCAGAGGGGAGCACTTTGAGAACCCCCCTCCTCTTTTATAGGAAGGGAAACTGAGGCAGGCCCACGGAGGACCAAGGCTGGGGATTTTGTGACCCGGAGCTTTCAGAGAATCGGGGCTCATGGGGCTCCCGGGGTGGCGGGGGAGGGCTCGCCCGGGAGCCCCGTGGCGGGTGCCCTGACCCCCTCCTTCCTGCAGTCTGGCTCCCCGCTGGCCACCTTCAAGCAGCACGTGGCCCCCGTGACCTCTGTCGAGTGGCACCCCCAGGACAGTGGCGTGTTCGCGGCATCGGGCGCAGACAACCAGATCACACAGTGGGATCTGGCCGTGGAACAGGACCCCGAGGCGGGCGACACGGAGAGCGACCCCGCGCTGGCGGACCTCCCCCAGCAGCTCCTGTTCGTGCACCAGGGCGAGACCGACCTGAAGGAGCTGCACTGGCACCCACAGTGCCCCGGGGTCCTGGTCAGCACCGCGCTGTCCGGCTTCACCGTCTTCCGCACCATCAGCGTCTGAGGGGCCCCGCGCGCCTTCGCCTGGGGACAGATGTTCCACCTGCTTCCCCCGGAAGGGCCTCGCGCCTCCGGATCCGTGCTCCGGCCCCGCCCGGTAGAAGGATGTAGTCCGACCCGTGTGCCGCTGCGCGGGTTCTGTTGGCCGCGCTGTTCTGGCAAAGGACCCGGTTTGGTCCCGGGACCCCTCTCGCCAAAGGCTGTGGTTTGACCCGTGACTCGGAAAAACTGCTTGGTTTGTTCCAGTGACCCTTGGAGCCAAAGGCTTGGTTTTACTCGGTGTCCCCCTCTCACTGGAACACTTGGTTTCGTCCTGCGCCCCCCCCCCGCCCCCCGCCTGTCCTCAGACTCTGGCCTGTTCCCCGGGGGAGCCTGGCATGGCCTCGTCGCGCCGTGGACATTTTGTAGGCTGTGGACCTGGCCTCAGCCGCGGTCTCCCCCTGGGGGAACTTGAGCACTTTATGGGGGGTGGGTTCCTCTAGCAGAATCCGGTGTGGCTCTGTGTCCTCCCACCATCACAGTGGGCCAGGACTTCGGGGGGGGGGTGGCCGTGTGGGTCTGCCCTCCCTCCCATGTCCAAGGCGGGCGCTACGCGGGGAAGGAAAGGCAGGGGCTCCTGACGCAATAAAGGACCAGAATGAGGCCCAACATGTGTGAGACTCATCGTGCTGGTTCTCTCCCTGTGAAGAGGCTGGAGGAGGAGGAGGAGGAGGGAGTCCGGCCCCCAGCACCCCGCTGTCGGGAGGCCACTGCGCTGGGAGCGGCCACGGGGAACCGTTGCTTCTGCTCTCAGCCCGTCAGGGGCCGTCCAGACCTGCCTGCCCCAGATTTGACTCCATATGGAACTCAGCCCGGGTCTCCAGAGGACTCCCTCACCTGTGTCCCCCCACTTCTTAAGGCCTCATCTCAGGGAGCCCCCCACCCCATTTCTCTGTGCTGCCCCTGTTGGCCCTTCATCAGTGCCCCCGCCTCCCCGCCCCCACCCCCTTCTGTGCCTGCCACCGCGTCTCCTCTCCAGCTGGGCTGCGGCCCAGCGCCCTGCCTGGCCGTCCTCCCTGGCTCCCCCTCTGCGGCTCTGAGCTGGCCCCGCCCCCTGCCCCCCCCCTCGGTCCGGGCCTCTGATCCGCCTGTAGACACAGAGGTTGGGCGCCCAGCACAAGGCCCCTGGGGCCCCGGACACGCCGCTGCCCCTCGGCGCCCACAGAGGTCTCCCCGCGGCCCCAGCGGAGGACCCCCAGCGGAGGGCATGGGGGTGGGCCGCCCCACCAGGTAGGTGCCTCCCGGGAGGTGGCCCCGGGCCAGGGGTGCCCCAGGCTAAGACCAGCGAACCTCCCCACCGCACCCTCCTTGCCCGGGCCCCCTCCGCCCCACATTCCCCCGTCCTCGCTGCTCCCCTGGGAAGATCCTACCTCACCCTCCGTGACCGATTCCAGCCCCAGAGCCGCCTCTCCCCCACCCCTCCGCCCCACTCCCAGCTCGGGGGGTCCCCGTCTCTGACCCCATCTCCGCGTCCCGCCTCCTGCCCCACATCCCTGCTGCCTCCTGGCCTGTCTCTGTCCACAAGCCTGGCTCCCAGCCTCCCATTTCCTGAGACCTCTTCCCTTCCCAGCTGCTCCTAGTCTGCCTGTTCTTCCCACCATGTTTCTGTCCCCTCTCTGTAGGTCTCTGGCTGCTCTCCCCCCTCCCCCCGTCTCTGTCTACCCCACCACCACCCTGTCTCTGTCCCCTTCCCTCTGGGTGTCTGTCCCCCTTTCTCTGGGTCCCTGTACCCCCTGTGGGGTCTGTCTTTGCCTCTTTCTAGGCTTCCTCTCACCCCCCCCTTGTCCACTCAGCCTCTGTCTTGGTTCATTCTCTGTCCCCACACACCCCACCCCACCCCTGTCCTGTCAGTCTGCCCTCCAGCCCGCCGTCCAGACCCTGTTGGTAGGTGGGGGAATGGGGAGACCACTCAGGGGCCCAGGTAGAGTGTGCAAGTGCTTCTTTTTTGAGGGGGAGGGAGGTTGGGGCCTGGGGGGCGGAGCTCCTTGGCCCCAGATTAGACAGTGACTTTGACACCAAGTTAACGCACCTTAAGCCCTGCATCTCCTTTATATGGAAACATTAAGCTGCTCTGGCGGGTCAGGGGGAGGGTGGGGGAGGGTTACAGCTTCTGGATCCCTTTCCCTCCTGTCCTGCCTCTGCCGGGGGGCGGGGGGGGGCAGTCAGCCTTGTGTCCCATGCACCCTCTGTGAGCTGGGCCACGCTGGGTGCAGACAGGGCCCCCTGCAGGTGCAGGCCCCCATCTATTTGGTGAACTGGACACAGTCACCTCCGCCTCCCAGGGCTGGGGGTGGGAATTGGGAGGCAGAGCCCCAGCCCGGAAGGGCTCAGGACCCAAAGGAGCACCCGGCCTTCGGCATTGCGTGGGTCTGGCCAGCTCTCTGGGCCAAGTCCCCAAGCTGTGAAGTGGGGCCATGACTTGGACTTCCCCGTGTCCAGAAGAGGCCAGGTGAGGTGAGCGCTGGGGCCAGGTGGAGTCCAGTGGGCGGGCTGCAGGCGTCCCCTGAGCTCCTCCAAGGCCAAGGACGCAGCAGGTGCTCGGGGAATGAGGGCCCTTGATGAGGCTGTCCGTGGTTTGTCGCTCAGGCTTCGGCACCCGAGAAACGTGGATGAGGGTTGTGGTCAGAGGTGGATGGGTGTGAGAGGACCCAGTCTGGGGTCCACCTCCCCTGACTTTGGTGGCCCCTAATGGGATTCCTGGCCAGGAGTGGGCTGCACATGCGCACGTCAAGGCCTGGGTTCACACCTGGCCCCTTGAGCGATTAGCCTCAGTTTCCCCTTTTCGGAAGAACGATCCCCAACTCCCAGGGTTGTCGAGAGTGAGAAGGAGTCATGGTTGGGCTACATCTTGGGTGCTCGACACAGCCAGGCCCAGTCCACTCTACCTTACCTCCGTAGAACGGATATAATAACCACCGAACATGCAAGCTGTCCAGGTGGTCAGATGGTGCGGAGCTTAGTGAGGTGTGGGACGGTGTTGCCGGGACCCTTGGGTGTTGGAATTGACCTGCCAAGAAGCCCATGAGGATCCCGGAGCCTGGCTCAGGGGACACACGGTACCTAGGTGCTTGGTAAATACTGATGGAACTGATAGCAAAGTATTTAGCCCCCAGCCCAGGTGGCTTCTAGAAGTCCAGCAGCTGCTGGGGGTGGGGTGACAAGGCCTCCAGGTCCCTGTCCCGCTCCTTCTCTCCGCTCTCCTTCACCCTGTCGGGCCCGAGATTCCACTTCCCAGGGGAGAGAGCCAAGGCTCAGGAAAGGATGTGGCCTGCCGCCAGTCCTATAGTTAGTAGGCGGCTGAGCCAGGATTCAACCTTAGAACCGCCTGACTCTGAAGCCCAGCGTCTTTCCACAGATGAGGCTCCAGAACGGGAAGCCAGTGGTCCCAGGGCACATAGTGGGTCAGCAACTGAACCAGGATTGGGCCCTTGGTCTCGATGACTGGAAGGCCCTTCCTGACCTTGAAGAAGTCCAACTTGCCTCCATTTCACAGTTGAGGAAACCTTTGCTCAGAAGGACTTGCCCAAGATCTGAGGGTCAGCGCTGAGCGTGGGTTTTTTGCTTTTTATAACAGCTTCATTGAAATATAATCCAGATACGGGGCACCCGGCTGGCTCAGTTGGTAGAGCATGTGACTCTTAATCTCGAGGTCATGAGTTCAAGCCCCACCCAAGTTGGGTGAAGACATTACTTAAATTTTAAGATTTGAAAAAAAAATAGAATTCAGATAAGACACAACACACACATTTCAGTGGTTTTTAGTATTTTCACGGAGTTGTGCCACCATTACCACAAAGTGAGGACATCTTCAGCACGCCAACAGGAAAACCCGTGTCCTCTGGCTATCACTCCCCAATCCCGCCCCCATCGCCCCACCCTAGGTACCACTAGCCTACAAGGTACAGATTTGCCCATCCGGACACATAAACCAAAGTATACAATTCGTGGTCTTTTCCATGTGGCTGGTTTCACTCAGCACGATGTTTTCGAGGTTCATCCGTGTCCCAGTGTGTCTGTGCTTCGCGTTTTTTTTCACGTTTTTTTTTTTTAATGTTTGTTTATTTTTGAGAGACAGAGAAAGACAGAGCACGAGCTGGGGAGGGGCAGAGAGAGGGAGACACAGAGTCCGAAGCAGGCTCCAGGCTCCGAGCTGTCAGCACAGAGCCCGACGTGGGGCTGGAACTCACGAACTGAGCGATCATGACCTGAGCTGAAGCCGGATGCTTACCAACTGAGCCGCCCGTTTGTTTGTTCGTTTGTTTGTTTTCTGAGTGGTACTCGGTGGTATGGACATACTACATTTTACTTTTTCAATTCACCAATCGATGGCTATTCGGGTTGTTTCCATCTCTTGGCTGCCTCAAATAATATCGTGAGGAGCATCTGTTGTACAAGCGATTGTGTGCACATTTGTTTTCTTTTCAGTAGATACCTAAAGTGGAATCGCTGAGTCGTTGGGTAACTATGTTTAATCGTTTTTTGGTGAATGTTTATTTTTGAGAGCACGCGCGCGCGCGCGTGAGCAGGGTAGGGGCAGAGAAAGAGAGGGACAAGGATCCAAAGCGGGCTCTTTGCCGACAGCAGAGAGCCCTATGTGGGGATCGAACCTACGTACTGTGAGATCGTGACGTGAGCTGAAGTTGGACCCTTAACCGACTGAGCCACCCAGGCAGGCGCCCCTGTTTAACCATTTAAGGGACCTCCGGGCTATTTTTCACAGGAGCTACGCCATTTTCCATTCCATCAGTAGTGCAGGAGGGGGCCCACTTCACATACATCCTTGCCAATATTTGTTATCTTCCCAAGAAGGTGGCAAGCGGCGTCTCATTGTGGTTTTGGCTTGCATTTCCCGGAGGGCTAATGACCTTGAGCATCTTTTTTATGTGCTTTTTGTGATGATCTCATTGGCTATTTGTACATCTTTCTTAGAGAAATATTCACTACAGACCCTTTGCCTATTTTTGAGTTGCGTTATCTTTTTATGATCGAATGGTAAGGGGTCTTTCTTTACGATATTTCAAATACAAATTTCTTAAATACAGGATTTGCAACTATTTTCTCCCAATGGCGGCTTGTCTTCCCACTGTTTGATAGTGTCCTTTGAAGCGCAAAAGGGGCACCTGGGTGGCTCAGTCGGTTAAGCGTCTGACTTCAGCTCAGGCCACGATCTCATGGTTGGTGGGTTCGAGCCCCGCGTCGGGCCCTGTGCTGTCAGCTAGCTCAGAGCCTGGAGCCTGTCTTCGGATTCTGTGTCTCCTTCCTTCTTTGACCCTCCCCTGCTCACGCTGTCTCTGTCTCTCTCTCTCAAAAATAAATAAAAACATTAAAAAAAAATTTTTTTTAAAGTGAAGCACACAAGGTTTTAATTTTTTTAAGGCATATTTATTTGAGAGAGAGCGAGCGAGCACACAGGAGGGGCTGAGAGAGGGAGAGAGAGAATCCCAAGCAGTCTCCGCACTGTCAGAGCAGAGCCGAACACCAGGCTGGAGCCGCAAACCCGGAGATCATGACCTGAGCCAAAACCAAGAGTTGGGACACTCAACCGAGGCACCCAGGCGCCCCTTAATTTTGATGAAGGTCAATTCATCTACCATTTTTCCTTTTGTTGCCTGTGCTTTCTGAGCCCATTTTCGAGCCACAGGTGAGCAGTTACCACTTCCTCCACCCTGGATTTGCTAATGCTCAAATCCTGGTTTACTCAGCTGTGCCCTTGGGCAAGTTAAACGGTCCGTGCCTCGGTTTCCTCATCTCTAAAATGGGGACAGTAAATGTCTACCTCGGTGTAAGGCTCAAGTGTGTCAATTCGTGTAAAGCGCTCACCACAGTGTGTGGCTCTGTCCAGACGCCTGCTCCAATCGTCGCGGTGCTTGCTCTAATTACTGTCCCGGCCACGGTTCCGTTGTGGTCGCACCGTTAAGCGTTGTGCCAACAGCACTGCCGTTGATGCTATACTGTTCTGCCTTTCAAGGCCAACAACGGGCCACCCATGGGCGAGATGAGGCCCCCAAGGCGCAGGGCGCACTCCTGGCCGATGAGCCCACCCACTCCTGGCGCCCCTGACCTCCCCTTTCGCGTCTCTGCAGGTTCGGGGCGCCCGCCCCCTACTAGGACAAGTGGAGGGGGTGTCCCCGCCCAATGGGCCTGGCCAGGGCCCTGCGCCGCCTTAGCGGCGCCCTGGAGCCAGACGAGGGCCGGGCCGGCGACGAGGAGGAGGCCGGGCCGGGGCTGTGCCGCAACGGGTGGGTGGCGTCGCCGACGGGGCGGCGCCGCGGGCGCTTCGTCAAGAAGGACGGGCACTGCAACGTGCGCTTCGTGAACCTGGGCGGCCAGGGCGCGCGCTACCTGAGCGACCTGTTCACCACGTGCGTGGACGTGCGCTGGCGCTGGATGTGCCTGCTCTTCTCCTGCTCCTTCCTCGCCTCCTGGCTGCTCTTCGGCCTGGCCTTCTGGCTCATCGCCTCGCTGCACGGCGACCTGGCCGCGCCGCCGCCGCCGGCGCCCTGCTTCTCGCACGTGGCCAGCTTCCTGGCCGCCTTCCTCTTCGCGCTGGAGACGCAGACGTCCATCGGCTACGGCGTGCGCAGCGTCACCGAGGAGTGCCCGGCCGCCGTGGCCGCCGTGGTGCTGCAGTGCATCGCCGGCTGCGTGCTGGACGCCTTCGTCGTGGGTGCCGTCATGGCCAAGATGGCCAAGCCCAAGAAGCGCAACGAGACGCTCGTGTTCAGCGAGAACGCCGTGGTGGCGCTGCGCGACCGCCGCCTCTGCCTCATGTGGCGCGTCGGCAACCTGCGCCGCAGCCACCTGGTCGAGGCCCACGTGCGGGCGCAGCTGCTGCAGGTGCGAAGGCCGAGGCCGGGGCGGGAGGGAGGCGCCCTTGGCGGGGGAATGGTGGGAGCTGTAGGCCCGAGGGCGGGGCGCGTGGCGGGCCTGGAGGGCGCGTGGACTACACTTCCCAGCAGTCCCGTGGGCCAGGGCCCTGCCTCCCCTTCTTTGTGGACTGAGGCTCTTTCCCGGATCAGTTGTAGGGAGACGTGAACCCAAGAGGGAGGTCTGTGACAGGTGCTAACTGGAGACCTAGACTGGAACCGGATCTTGAGACACCGAGAGCTAACTGGGGCTTGAGGATGGGTCCCCAGTAGGGTTGTGGGACATCTAGACCTGAGAGAGCCACACCTGGCCTGTAAAGGCTCTGAACCACAATTGTCTGTGTCTGTGGGCAGGGGGAGTGCCCAGAAGGGATGGGCTGAGCAGGTGGTGGGTTTCGGGGGTGGTGTAAACCACGGTAGGAGGCAGTGGTACTGGGAGTAGCCTGTGTTGAGGCCAGGCCCCTATGGCATTGTGGGAGATGTAAGCCCGAGGGACTGCGGAGCCACGGAGCACAATACTCCGTGGTCGCTGGGCACGGGGTCCTGCATGAGAGACTTCATTCCCCATATCAGTGGCTCAGTCTGGCCACCAGCCTCCTGCTCAAAGGAGTAAAGGGCTGGAAAACACTCTTATCACTAAAACAACTACACCCCCCGTTGGCCCCTGGGGTAGCGGCTCCCTCTGGTGCCCTGAAGAAGGCATCTTAGTGTTTCTAGAATTGTGGTCCAACTGCCCAAAGTCTAGGGCAGTCGTTGTCCTTGCCCAAGTAAAGACACTTAAAAGAACCCGGGGGTGAGGTTGGACTTCTGTGAGAGGGAGGACAGAATGATGGTGGGAACTACAACTCCCAGCAGCCTCTGGGCGCACCTTCTTGGTTGTTGGGAGACTAGGATTGAGGACTCGGAGGGATACTCTCTGTCCCAGAAATCTGTGGGGTGCTGACATGGATTGGAAGGTTGGGTATGGAACCAGTCAGGGTAGGTGGGGTGAAACTAACAATACGTGGCTTGGGGACTGCACTGTGCCTACACACACACACACACACACACACACACACACAGTGGGATGGAGAGGCTTGTAGTTGGGTTGTGGGGACAGATAGGTCAGGGGCTCGTCTGAGGCAATGGCGGACTGTGGAGTGTGGGACCTAGGTTGTCATCTTGGTTTGTCCTTCTGTGACCATATATTGAAAACCAGTTTTCTGTTCCTCCCCTCCTTCTCCAATTGCTGCTTGGACGTCACTCTCATCTTCTGTTGTCTCTAACCCCGTCTCCGCCTTGCTGATTTCTGTGGCTCTATGCCAATATCGTTCTGTCCCTCTGTCCCCTCTCTTTTTCTCTCTTGGGTTTCCATCCCCAAACCCTTTGAGTCTCTCTCCCTCTGTCCCCCACTTTCTCTGGGCCCCCATTCTCCTCTCTCTGGGGCCATGTTCCCACCTCACCCCACCCCTGGCTCTTCCTGCTCCCCTTCCTCCATTCCTTTAATCTCATCTCTGTCTCCATTCATCTCTGCGCTCCCTGCCATCCGTCTCTGGCCCCTCTCCTCTTGCTGCAGCCTCGAGTGACCCCGGAGGGGGAGTACATTCCACTGGATCACCAGGATGTGGACGTGGGCTTCGATGGTGGCACTGATCGAATCTTCCTTGTGTCTCCCATCACCATCGTGCACGAGATCGACTCTGCCAGTCCTCTGTATGAACTAGGACGTGCCGAGCTGGCCCGGGCTGACTTTGAGCTGGTGGTCATCCTTGAGGGCATGGTTGAGGCCACGGCCATGACCACACAATGTCGCTCCTCCTACCTCCCTGGTGAGCTGCTGTGGGGCCATCGTTTTGAGCCGGTCCTCTTCCAGCGTGGCTCCCAGTACGAGGTTGACTACCGCCACTTCCACCGCACTTACGAGGTCCCGGGGACCCCGGTCTGCAGCGCCAAGGAGTTGGATGAGCAGGCAGAGCGGGCTTCACACAGCCCCAAGTCTAGCTTCCCTGGCTCTCTGGCTGCGTTTTGTTATGAGAATGAACTTGCTCTGAGCTGCTGCCAGGAGGAAGATGAGGAAGAGGAGGCCAAGGAGGAGGACGGAGCGGAGGCGGAAGATGGGGTTGCCAGCGCCCAAGCGCTCACACCAACCCTGGCACTGACCCTGCCCCCGTGATGCCTGCTGGTGTCTCCCGATTTGTACCCCCTTCCCAGAAATAGCAAGATGGAGAGCGAGGGCCCTCTCCTGGGATGGGGGCAGGTGTTTCCCAAGCCCGACAGGCCTGCTGGGTAAATTACTAGCTGGTGAAGGTCTCCCATGCCCAGTGGACCCACCACAGACGTACTGGATCTTAATTCCTCTGCGTTCCATGTTCCCTCTCGAGACCCCTTTTTCAGCCTGATTCCCGAGTCTCCCCAGTGCTGAGGATCCAGAATTCTGGACCACCTAAGTGGCAAAGACAGGTGGTTCTAGATTGCTCTATATGGCTGGGTTCGTTTGTTGAGAAGGGTCAGGAATCGATGGAATATACCGCCTCCAGTTTGTAGGTCTGGATTGATCTAAGATTCAAGGGACTGTTGGCTTCTAGACTCAGCTAACCAAGTAGCAAATCATTTTTTTTCCTAGACCACCTTAGGGAGGGGGAGTTATGGAATGCCCGGAGAATTCAAGGCTGTCTGGGTTAACCAATGACAGAATGTTGACTGCAAGTCAAGAGAAGACCTTGTGGTTCCAGAAGGCCCAGGAGTTAAGATTCTGTGAATCTAGATTGACCGCAGAGGCAAGCACTGGTGGTTCTAGAACAGGCTTGACCTAGAATGCCGAGGAAACTCGAGAGTTATGTTTCTAGAATGCACAAAACAGCAGAGTGTCTGTGGGTCTGGAAGGGCTAACATGACAGATTGGGGGTCCTTGATATTAGATCACTCCAGACTCCCAGCTGTAGAACATCAAACCAAGGAGATAATCAATGTTTCTTAATGACCCATGGGGTTTGTTTTTCTTTTAAGTGCCATTCTAGAATGTCCAAAGGAATCAGGATTCTGTGCCCCTAGATTGATCACAGAGTCAAGGAAGGAGTGGCGATTCTGGATGTCTGAGATTTGCTGGTTCCAGTTTGCCCAATGGAGTTGAGCATCTTGATGATTCTTTGTAGTTCTGTGAATGCCAAAGGGTATCAGAGCTCCGGGGATCCAGAGTTGTTCATTATTACAACCTGGAAGTTCTAATCACCTCCTAGAACTTGGCCATTCTGGGAGGTGGACTCGGGACATGATAGACAGCATTTCTGGGCTGACCTAGAAAGGGACGGCCCGGGCGAGACCCTGTGGATAACAGGGCTGGTTGTTGAGCGAAGAGAAGGGGCTGATGAGTCCATAGTGCTCTGGAATCGTACACCTAGTGATGTGTGTCTATTTCTTAAAGATGTTATAAATATGTGTATTATATATAATATAAATACAGATATCTCTCTATATTTTCCCATGGTTCCTACAAAGGGTTAGAACTTGAGCTCGAGCTCATGGGAATAGAGTCCTTTACAAGGGTCCAGAAAGCTTTGCTCTAAACCCCAACTCTGCTGCAATTTACCTTGTGACTTTGGGCAAATCACGCCCCTCTCCTCGCCTCAGTTTCCCCATCTGTAAAAATGGGGCACTGGAACTTGAAGTTCTCAAAGGACCCTTCCACCAGACGATTCCTCACTTCACTGAAGGGGACGGCTGGGGGTGGGGTTGAGGGTCCCGTAGATTTCCCAGTCCCCGCCCCGGGTGCTGGAACACATGGCCTTCCAGGGACGACTGGGAAGGGAGATGCTCTTGGAGGTCAGCTCTGAACTTGGATGTGTGAATGACAGGGCAGGCAAGGGGTAGTGTGGGCTGTGGCTAAGGGCCAGAATCTCCTCCCTCCGGTCCAGCTCAGGGGGCAGGGGAAGAAGAAGGTCGCTCTGAATGCCGGGAGAAAGTATGTGTTTCGGGGGAGAATTGTACCCCAGATTAAATCACTGGGAGCCCTGCTGGTGTGTCTGTGAGTGTGCTTCTGGGGCATGGTTCCTCGTGCCTGTCCGCCAACCCCCACCATACTGCTATCCCCCTAAGTGCCCAGCAGGCTGCGAGCCAGCTGCAGAAGGAGCCAGCGCCAGGGAGGAGGACACCTTCCTGCCCGTGTCCCAGGACTGAGGCCAGGCATTGTCCTTGCCCATTAGCTTGCCTAAGTGCTGCACCAACCCAGGTCCCCGCTTCTGGCTTCCCTACCTCCCTTTATCCTTCAAAATCCCCACTTAATAACCGGATGGGATTAATTAGTTAGTTGTTCTCCCAATGCAGGCTGTCTGGGGTAGGGACAGGGGTAATGGAAACACAGGCACGGAGAAGGGTGTTAAACTGAGGACGAAGGGACAGGAGGAGGGTTCTGTTTGGAAGCAAAGAGAATGGGGCAAGGCTGGCACAGCCTGGGTTTCCACTGGAGAGGACAAGGCGTGGGCTGCTCATAAAGGTCAGTGAGGGGATTAAGAGGCTCCGTGTCTAATCTGTCAGCTTAACCAGGTCCTGGCCCTGAATCTTCCCCCACCTGCCTAGCCCAGGGACGGCGAATGAGGACAAGGCCCAGACACCACCTCGGACCCGGTTAGGGACCCGCCCCATGACAGGGATGCCCAGAGTACACCATCCCGGCCAGCTGCCTGCACTTGCTTTTTCAGCAAGGAATGGAAATCAGAGGCTGGGGTGGGGGGAAGGGCATCATATGTGGGGGGGGGGGGACTACGAGAGGAGGGAGGAATTTAAGAAGAGGGGGGGCCTGAAGTGAGGGGAGACAGAGAGGAGGGAAAGGACTCCGAGAGCGGGGAAGGAATCAGAGAAGTGGGAGGATGTTGAGGAAAAGGGAGTTGTTTTAGGGGGAGGACGCTAAACTAAGGGGAGGGGTTTGAGGGCCAGAGGGAGGAGCCTGAGGGACCCAAGGAGCCAGGAAGGCGGAGCCTTCACTATATTTGGCCTTCCCCTGTTGTCCCATTCTCCATGGCAGATACCCAAGAGCGTTTTCATTTGGAAGAAAGAGTAACTCTTTTGTTTCACCGCTCCGGGACTCTCAAGAAACTGCAGTAGACGGGAAAGTCCTGAGAGGGGTTAAGAGAAGGATCTGGAGATCGGAGCGGCCAGTCCCGGGAGAACGGAGGCCACAGGATGGGCCCAAGCTGCTCTCAGTTGCCTGGCAACCTATGCGGTCAAAAACCCGCTTAGCCAGCCAAGGAGGTGTGGCTCACGGGAACAGCAGACAGCTGTGGCCCCGCCCCCTGGCAACGACACTAACAAAGTGCCGCTCCCCCAGCAACCTATTACTAGAGGCGGGACTCCGCCGGGCTAGCATCCTAGTGCCCAGAGCCCTTGCGCAGACGCAGTCCTCTCTCGCTCCCATAGTCCCACCTCCGTGCAACTCCCTTCCGAGCCTTCTCATTGGCGGACAAACCAGCCAAGTGCCTTCTTTTGTTTCGGAGGCGGGACCCGGCTCGCTGCCCGCATTCCGATTGGCCCCACAGACCGTCTACCCCCGGCCGGACAGTGCTACGTCGGCTCCTTTTGTGCCTATTGGCCCCGGAGGACGGTCCTTCGGGGTCGGGGGCGGAGCGAACGAGAGGGCCCGCCGTGGATTGGACGGTGTCAAAACGAGGGGCGGTCCCTATTGGCGGGGCGGTTGGGAGGCGAAGGGAGAGTCTTTTCAGCGCTGAGGACTGGCGCTGAGGAGGCGGCGGTGGCTCCCGGGGCGTTTGAGCGGGCTCACCCGAGCCCGCGGGCCAACGCGGATCCAGGCCCGACCGGCGGGACCGCCCCGGACTCCCCGCGGGCCTTCCTAGCCGCCATGGAGGACGGTGTCTACGGTAGGTCGGGGAGGGGCGGGGCTGGCCGGGAGCGGATGGAGCGTTTCGACCCGAACGTTCTGCACCGAACATTCCTCCCGGCGCGCGCTGCGCGGAGCCGTTCGGCCCCGTCGTCATCTCGCTTTTGTGGGGCGCGGGACGGGCTTCCGGCGGGGCCCGAGAGCAGGGCGTTCCAGGCCATTGTTTGGGCCGAGCCAGTTTCCGGTGGCGGCGGGAGGGGGTGGGATGGAGCGGCGGAGGCGAGGCCGGGGCGGAACCATTCCCGCTGGAAGGGCCGGGCGAGCCCAGTGCCTGCTGGGAGCTGGGAGGGGGGCTTCTGGGGCGGTTGGGTGGGAGAAATCTTGGGGGCTGCAGAGATCCCGCTAAGGCGGGGGCGGGGGCCTTCGATGCCCCGCCCCCCTTCCCCAACTCTTAGAAGCTGTCAGCGGCTCTCCCTGCCGTAGTTACTTTTCATGGACCCAGGAGTCCGGACACCCAAGCTCCCAGTTAACTCGCCGGGAATGGAGGCAGAAAACCAAGGCCTCAGCCCCTTTCCAAGTAATGGACCCAGCAGTTCGGGCTCCCAGCCCCCTTCTCCCTCAGACTCAGGAGTCCTGACCCCCCCTACTTAGCCTCCTCCGACCCCAGGACCTAAGAGTCTAGATCCGCCTGGACTGAGCAATCTAGACCTCCAGCCCCTTCTTCCAGCAGGCAGAGGAGGCCCTACCTTCATCCTCATCCTCTCCAACCTAGGAGCCCTGCCGGCCTCAGCCCTGTCCTCCCCCAGACTGCAGGAATCCAGGCTCCCAGTCCCCAGAACTGACCTCCAGTCCCTGACTCTGACCCTTAGAGCCCCCAGACCTGACCCCGGAGGAGCGGATGGAGCTGGAGAACATCCGGCGGCGGAAGCAGGAGCTGCTGGTGGAGATCCAGCGCCTTCGGGAGGAGCTCAGTGAAGCCATGAGCGAGGTGGAGGGTCTGGAGGCCAATGAGGGCAGGTGAGGGCTAGGGTGGGGAACTTGGGGGGGGGTCACGAGGCCCGCCCAGCGATGCCCAGGCGTTGACCCTCCACCCCCTGCTCTCTCCTGCAGTAAGACCTTGCAACGGAACCGGAAGATGGCAATGGGCAGGAAGAAGTTCAACATGGATCCCAAGAAGGTGCTTGGGCCCCAGGGCCGGGATCAGCCAGGCAGAGGGCTCTGGCACCTTTAGGTTCCAGAAGTGCAATAGTTCAAGGGCTACCTGAGGTGGACAGACGTGGTCCTGATCCCTGGAATTCAGACACTGGCTGTGCATCTGTTCTCCAAACACTAACCGGGCGTTCCAGCCTCCTGACCTTTGCACATGCTGTGCCGTCTGCCTGGGAGGCTCTTTTCCCCTTTTTTCCAAAAAAGGGGGAAAATGTCCAGACCCTCTTGAGTCTCTGGAGGACTCGGGTCTGGTAGTAAACATTGACCGCGACATGCACAGAGGGAGGGCTGGCCAGCGTCGCGTCAGAGAGGTGCCAGAGCTGTGGACACACACAGGGGCAGTGGGGAGACGGTGGGGGTGGGGGAGCGCCTCGTAGAGTTTAGGGAGGGCTTCCCTGAGGAGAGGGCAGTCAGGTCAGCTTTGAAGGCTAAATCCACGTTCACCAGGTGGAGAAAGATGTTTGTCCATCCGGGGATTCGTTTTACACCCATTCTCTGAGGCCTCCCTCGGGCCTTTGCCCTGTGCTAGGTGCTGCTGGAGACCCAGAGAAGAGTTGGACCCTGCCTCACCCTCAGCAAGCCCCTAGACGTGGATCCCATGGTCCAGAGCCAAGTGTAGCTACTGCGGCGTAGGGAGAGCCAGAGAAGGCCCAGCCCTCAATGAGCTGCTGCCTCCTGATAGTTCCTGATGTTACTCTTCTCGCCCACAGCAGTTGTAGTTTGTTCAGTCACTCAGCAAACACTCACTGAGCTCCTGTTCCTTGCCAGACCCTGCCCTTGGTGCTTGATCAACCAGGCAGAGGCGGAGGGAACAGTAGGTGCTGAGGCTCGGCTGAGGCAGGAGGGATGGTATTTAAGGACCGGCCGTGAAGCCTGAAAAGGAGAGCTGGCCCCGTTCTGTTGAGGGAGGGGGGGAACGCGGGGAGGTGACGGGGCGTGGCTTTCCGGCAGCTGCCTGCTGAGACCACCTGCCCCCACCCACCAGGGGATCCAGTTCTTGGTGGAGAATGAACTTTTGCAGAACACACCCGAGGAGATCGCCCGCTTCCTGTACAAGGGCGAGGGCCTGAACAAGACAGCCATCGGGGACTACCTGGGGGAGAGGTGAGGCCTGCCCGGCTCCCATAGCCCCCCCCCCCCCCCCCGTGCCCAGCTCCTGCCCTTCCACTGCCCACTTCCTCTCCCGAGGAAAGGCCCTGATAGACCAGCCTTCTCCCTGCCCTGGGACGGACCGGACTGACACTGGGGTCTGTGGAAGCCTGGGGACCACCTGTGGGAAGCAGGGGAGGGGCGTGGGAGTCTAATATAGATCCGGAATGGTGGGCACCGCGGAAAACATCTGCGGGTGTCGTGGGCATAGGTAGACAGCTGGCGTGTGTGGGACCCTACAGGGACAGCTAGGGGGCCTTGGGGTCATCTGTGAATATCTAGGGAGCACAGGGGCCCCTGGGCATCTGGGGCATGAGGATCATCTGTGATGTTTGGGGTACCTAGGGACGTGTGGACATCTGGGGCGCATGGAGACCACCGGAACGTCTGAGGTGCACGGGGCCATCTGCGTGTCTGGTTGTCTGGGGGATGTGTGGACATTTGGGGGGGTGGGGCCATCTGGCAATATCTGGGGACCGTCTGTGGGCACCTGGGATGTGTGGAGATTGCTTCACGAACGTCTGGGGTGTGCGGGGACCGTCTGGACCTGTGGGGGCCGTGGTAGCCCTCTGTGGATGTCCAGGGACCCTCTGTGGACAGCTGGTGTTGGCGGGGGGTTGTTTTGTGGACATCTGGGTTGCGGGGGCCTGTCTGTGGCCGTCTGGGGGGTGTGGGGGCCATTTCTGGACATCTGCAGAACGTGGGGGCTCACCTAGGGGGAGCACGTGTTTGCTGGGTCTCCGTTAACTGTGCAGAGGTTCGGTGAACCCGGGGCTGATCTTGCATCAGATGGTCCTCCCAAGGGCATGTCCTGAGTATTCCTGCCCCGGGTATCAGGCCTGTGCTGGAACCGGGCTACAACTGTCCCCCGCTCCAGAGGCGGCCACCGTGCAGACGAGGTGGCACAGACTCCCCAGTCTCCTTCCTGTGCGTGACTCTGCCCCTGTCCTCCCAGGGAAGAGCTGAACCTGGCAGTGCTCCATGCCTTCGTGGATCTGCACGAGTTTACCGACCTCAATCTGGTGCAGGCCCTCAGGTGAGAGGGGTCGGGTGGGAAGGGCAGGAGCGTACCGGTCGGGGCTTTCTTTACAAATGATGAACCCTGCTCAAAATGGGGACAGAAACAAAAATTGAGGAAGTGGTCGTCTCATGTGACACAGGGCTCCACGGTAGGGCCTCCTTCAGGCACAGCTGTATCCAGGTGCTCATATGGCGCCAGAAGCTCAACCTTCTCTATCTTTTGAGAGCAGCAGAAGCTTCTGGCGGACTGCCAGACTTGCCCAGCGAGCTCTGCAGAAAGGAAGGGTTTTTTTCCTGTGTGAATCCACCAGAAGTCCCAGGCCAGTGCTCACGGGTCAGCCCGCATCCGTAGCCGAGACGGCTGCTGCGGCCATAAGGCCGTCCGGGGCTGTGTGTCCCATCACGGGGACCGAGAGCGGGGCGGGGGTTCTGCCAGGCCTGGCACCCACACGGGGCTCCTCTCCAACCCAGGCAGTTTCTCTGGAGTTTCCGCCTCCCCGGGGAGGCCCAGAAGATTGACCGGATGATGGAAGCCTTCGCTCAGCGATACTGCCTGTGCAACCCTGGGGTCTTCCAGTCCACAGGTTGGGGCCCAGCCTCCTGGCGCTTGGGAAGGAGGGGCGGGGGGGGCGGGGGGCGGCGGGGCACCTACCTGGGTCGTCACCACCCGACTGTCCGGTGCAGACACGTGCTACGTGCTGTCCTTCGCCGTGATCATGCTGAATACCAGCCTCCACAACCCCAACGTCCGCGACAAGCCGGGCCTGGAGCGCTTTGTGGCCATGAACCGGGGCATCAACGAGGGCGGGGACCTGCCCGAGGAGCTGCTCAGGGTCAGGCCCCCTCCGCCCCTCTCCCTGCAGCCCCTCTTCGCTGTCCCTCTCCCCGCCCCCCCGCCCTCCATGAGCCGTCCAGCGTGATGTCAACCCGTCCCTTTCTTTTCTCTTCGTCTCTCCCTGGCTCCCTCTCTCTTTTGTGTCTCTGGTTCTCTCTGCTGTCTCTCTCTGGCTCGTTCGGGGTCTCTGTGTGTCTCTCGAGAACTTTGCGGGCCTTTGCAGCTCAGCGTCTTTCCTTCCTCTCCAACTTCCTCTGCTCGCCGGGGCCCCCCTGCACCCATCTGACCCCCGCCTCCCTTTGCCCTGAGCCGCTCCGCCCGTGGTCCCCGTCTCCTCCCTGGCTGTCGGAGTGCCCCCCATGGCCAGGCAGCCCCGGGAGGGGCGCCGGGGCCTGGAGTTGCTGACTGCCCCCTTCGCCCCTCAGAACCTCTACGACAGCATCCGAAATGAGCCCTTCAAGATCCCCGAGGATGATGGGAATGACCTGACCCACACCTTCTTCAACCCGGATCGGGAGGGCTGGCTCCTTAAGCTGGGTACGTCCCCTACTGACCCCGCTTGGCCGCCTCTGCAGGGGGAAAGTTAGGGGGCCCCCGGGCTCTGGACTTGCCTTCCGTGCAGACCTGCTGTGTGATCTTAGGGAAACCATTGACCTCTCTGAGCCTCAGTTTCCACGTCTGAAAACTGGGGCTGAAAACAAGATCAGGCCTGTGTGCTGGGCCCAAGCGCAGGGACCGGCAGAGAGGAGGGGCCCCAGAAGAATTTGGGGGTGTAGGGTAGGGGTTATGGAGCACTGAATAAAATGCCAGGCTCTGTGCTTGTGAATGAAAGAGCTGCCGGCCGGGACGGGGTGGGGCCAGGCGGCCTGGAAACACGAGATTCAGGATACATTGGGGGTGACGCGGCTGCCCCTCGCGGGGGGATGATCTGGGGATGGCAGCGGTTCGCAGCCAGGGCTTTCCGGGAGCTTCCCCTGGGGGCTTGTAAGGCCCCGCTGGCCAAGCCACAGCCTCACGAAGCGAGGGTTTCCGGGCCAGGACGGGCTGTCCGTCTCGGTGAAAGCTCCCCCGGGAGCTTTCAGTGCAGTCAAGGTTGCAGGCCGCTGGCTGGGAGCCACGGCCGGTAATGGTAGGCGCCACGGGAGCGCGGGCTGGGGCTTGTTGGTGGAGAGGCAGTGAATGGCCGCCGCAGGGTGAACAGTGGAGGCAGCAGGGGTCGGGGAGGAGGGGGACACGGCAGGGCCTTCCTCCCCTGCGGCCAACCTCGGACTTGTGCTCTTAAGCTAAGACCTCGCTTCTCCAACAGCAAGCAGGTCCCTGACTGGGTGCCTGGGTGCCCTGGTCCGCTCACTCCAGCCACCAGTGGGTTAGATGGATCCCTGGGGCAGCTCCTGGGGGCGGGGGTGGGGGGGGTGCGGTGGGGGGAGTTTAGATTCCTCGGAGGCCACCTGGTGGGCAGGAGAGGGCAGGAGAGAGGCAGACTGGAGGGGCAGGTTCCCCGGGAACTAGCCCCCCTCCAGCCCCCCCTCCCCCCGGCAGCGGAAGGGTTCCCATTTCCGGGATAAGGACACTGAGGCTCAGCTGCCATCCGGTAGTCACAGGGCAGGAGTGGCCCAGGACCCAGATCTCTGACCCGAGTGCAGTTTTTCCCTCTGGCGGTTGCAGAGACTCCCCTCTTCCTTCAAAGGCTGAAGTGTATGTAGCAAAGGGAGCCTGTGGTAATTGTGTGCACGAAGAGGCCCCATGACAGCCATTACTGCTGTCCCTGACCCTTCCGGGACGACAGGGCGCCCCAGACAGCTCTTCCTGAAGCAGGAAGGGGTGGGCCCAAGTGGATCTGCACACTGGCGTCCAGAGAGGGCGAGAGGTTGTCCTAAGGTCACACAGCCAGCCGACCTGAGTGCCCCCGCCCACCTCCGGCCAAGGACTGTCATCTCCCTTGGGGATGACCTCCTCGTGGAGGGCCCTCCTGGCCGAGGACCTTTCGGGGGGGGGGGGGTGGGCTGGAGCGGGGCACCGATGCCGGGAGGTGCTCGCTCGCGGTGGGGCTCAGGATCCTTGCCCCCGCCCCGGGAGGGAGAGGGCCATGTCGATGTAACTGGTTTTCTTCCTTCTCTTTCCCCCCCTCCTCCCTCCCTCCCTCCATCTCTGCGTATTTCTCTCTGCTGTTTCTGTCTCCTATTCCCCATGCTCTCCTTGCCCTGCTCCCCGCATTTCTGTTGCCTGCGGCTTTTGGGGGCACCCCATTCTTCTGCCTTCCCTTCTCTTCGCCTGGTCCTGCCTGCTTTCTCGCTGTCTGCCCCAGGAGGTAGGTACGCAGCCCGTCCTTGCTCCTCCCCGCCCCGTGACGTAAGAGCAGGGGGCTGCCCGGGCCTCGGGGCCCCGTAGCAGGGGGCTGGGCGCTGGCCTGACCGACGGGCCTTGGACGCGTGGAGCCCCGCGCTGGGGGCGGGCGGGATCCTGGGGCCCCGGCCCCGCTAGCCTCTCTTCCCACCCTCGCTTTGTGCTAGGCCCCGCCTTCCCCGCGCTCGCTCCGCCTCCGGCCCCCTCCCTGCCCTCCCAGAGGCCCCGCCCCCCGCTGAGCCCAGGCCCCCTCCCACCCCTTCCCTTTCAGGGGGCCGGGTGAAGACGTGGAAGCGGCGCTGGTTTATCCTCACCGACAACTGCCTCTACTATTTTGAGTACACGACGGTGAGGGCCGAGCTGGGCTTCGCTCCGGGGTCCTAGGAGGAGGGACCGGGGAGGGGGGCGGTCTGGGCTCCGGGTCGGAGGGAGGAGGGGGCTGTGGGCGGGATTCCCGGTCTGAGGGAGGAGGGCCTGGGGGCAGGACTTCCGGGTCTGAGGGCGGAGGGGCTCGACCAGTGCCCCAGGGCCGCGGTGACCGAGTGCCCCAAGTCGGGCGGCTTAAACTACAGACCTTGCCTCGGTTCCGGAGGAGCGGCGGGGGCGAGGATTGGGAGGTGTGAGCCCTGTCCCACTTGCTCCTTCAGGACAAGGAACCCCGAGGTATCATCCCCCTGGAGAATCTGAGCATCCGCGAGGTGGATGACCCCCGAAAGCCGGTAAAACCGTCCCCCTGGCCCCCTTCCGGGCGGGGCGGGGAGGGCTCCTCTGGTCCCGGGGCCGGCTCCTACCTGCCGCTCGTCTGCTCTCGTGTCTCCCCAGAACTGCTTTGAGCTCTACATCCCCAACAACAAGGGGCAGCTCATCAAAGCCTGCAAGACCGAGGCGGACGGCCGGGTGGTTGAGGGGAACCACATGGTGTACCGGATCTCGGCCCCGACGCAGGAGGAGAAGGAGGAGTGGATCAAGTCCATCCAGTGAGCCCGGGCTCCGCGGTCCTCGGGCAGGGAGGGCCGGGGCGGGGACTCCAGGGCCCTCACCCCGGGATCCTCCCCTCCTGCAGGGCAGCCGTGAGCGTGGACCCCTTCTACGAGATGCTGGCGGCGAGGAAGAAGCGGATCTCTGTCAAGAAGAAGCAGGAGCAGCCCTGACCCCCCGCCCCGCCCCCATTATTTATTACGGAGCCGCCCCGCCCGGGTGGCCGGACCCCTGGGCCCTGGGGCCGCGCATCCCGCTTCTCCAATCCTGGTTCTCTGTTCGGAAAATTCACCACCTGCAGCTCCTCTCTGGTTATTTGTAATTAACACACCGTTGGTAATCTTATTAATTATTTAACCACTCGCGGCCGTAGACCCCCTCATTTCTCCGGGGTTGACAGAGCCGAGGTGCCTGGCGCAGGACCGGGGCCAGGAGCTCTCCCCGTGTAGGAGGCTGGGAGGCCACATCGGTCCATTCTGGTTTCATCCGGATGTGGGACTCGAACTCATGAACCAGGAGATCATGACCTGAGGTGGAGTCCGCCGCTCTGCTGAGCCACCCAGGCGCCCCAGAATTGGGTGGCATTTGGCATGCAGGCCAGCGGAAGTTTTGGGGCGAGGCTGCGTTCGTTCTAGATAGTACTGGACAGGCAGGTCCTGGTCCTCACCTCTGCTCACGCCACGCTTGTGGTCCTGGAAGGGCTGGGGTCGGGAGCTGGGCCCCTGCTTCCAGAAGGAACCCTAGAGAGCTGACCAACCCATGGCAGCCACCTACAGCGGGAGCACGTGGACAGAGGAGTCCACAAAAGAGAAGGAGGAAGACCTTGCGAGGGGCTGTCCCTGGGGCTCAACAAGAGGGCTGGGTGGGAGTGGTGGTTGGGGCTGGGGGACTCTGGGGCCGAGAGGGCAAGACTGTGGTCCCCCCTGAGCCAGGGAGAACCTGGCCCCGGGAGAAGCACCGTCTGGAGGACATTAGACACCAAACCAGGATAGCGCTGGGAATCTGCGTTTTATCTCCTTTCCCGGGACTCTGACAGCCCCTCAAATGTAAGGTCTGTTTGCCTTGAGGGGTGGGGGATCCCCCGATCCCCAGGTCCAGGCCTGCCCCCCTTTGCCTTCCAACTTGGGATATGCTTGGTGTCGGCAAAGAACAAAGGCATATAAATCCTGAGTGGGGGAGGGGGTGGGGGGATGAGTTGGCAAGCTGGGACACCTCGGTGTCCCTCTCCTACGCCCAGATCTGCAGTTGAGACTTCAAGAGCCGGAAACTACAACTTGGGGCAGACTCCAGGCCCAGGTCAGGTTGAGGGAAGCCTGGCCCCCAAGGGTGCCTAATTACAGTTCCTCCCTCCCGTATGCTGTGCCCTTGAAGGGTTGAACCCCTGAGTGTTCCCAGTGCCATGGGACTGCCATGGGAAGCGTCCCGAGTCTTAGCCCTTGGGCCTGGCTCTGCCCTTGGCCACAAGGCATTCACCTGCTTGAAGCCCCGCCCCCATAGCGGTAAAACGACACGGCCACCCCCGGGGGTGGGGCTGCTCTTCGTCCCGCGAGACCCTCGGACTACAATTCCCAGCGAGCTGTGCGGCGCGGCCGCCCAGCTAGTGGGAGAGCCAGTTCCGAGGTCTTCTGGGAGTTGTAGTTTCCCAAGGCTCCAACGTGGGGTTTAGGCTAGCCTCGTCTATGGGGTTTATGTGCACGTTGGGAAAAGAGGTCGTGGCCACTTCAACCCCCAAGAACTGATGGGAAATGGAGTTCCCCGAGGAGGAAATGGGAGTCCCAAGTCCTCCCGAAGGCTCCAGGGAAATGGGAGTCAGCAATCCAAAGAGAAGAGAAATGAGGTCTTCGGGTAAACGCTCTCACCCTGGCCCGCCCTCCTCCAGGCACTGAACCCATAGTTGCCTACTAGTGTCTACTAGTCGGGGGAAGTAATTGGCTCGGCAGAGATGCCCTGGAAGGGCAGTGCCGGCAGAGGGAACAGCATGAGCTGACGCAGGAAAAGGCATGGTGTGTTGGAGTAACTGACAGCAGGTGTCCCTGTATGATGTGACTACGGGGGCGGTGAATAAGAGATGGAGTCAGAGGGGACACACAGGCCTGATCATTTGGTGTCCAGTCAGCCAAGCATGGTAGGGACTCTGGGTGTATCTTTCGCTGATGGAAGCCATCCAAGGGTGTGAATGTATTTGGATGGAGGCTGTCTGTCGCAGGGTCCTCTGGCTGCTGCAAGAGTATAATTTGGAGATGAGTAGGGGCAGCAGAAGGGAGGTATCTTAGGAAGCTGGGCGGTTCCCCTGGGGCAAGAGGGTGTGGCTGCAGAGGTGGGGAGTTGGGACGAGGAGCCAGCAGGATTGACTGAGGGCTGGACCCACTTCGGGATTCTGGCTCAAGCAAAGGGTGACCGGTGAAGGGCAATGCCATTGACTGAGATGGTCAGAGAGGGAGTTTTGGGGGTGGGGAGTGCGGGTCCGTGGTTCTGGTTTGGCCCACTTAATTAAGCTGGTGTCACCTGTGGACCGTCCCAAACCAGACCCGTCACCTCAAACTTGCCCTTCAGCTTTGCCCCAAATCCATCTCCTCCCCGAAGACAGACTTCTGGTGTCCAGCTCCCACCTCTCCCAAAACCCCAAATTCCCCACCCCCTCGTCACAGGTTGCATTCCTATCCCCTTGCAATCAGGATGTTGAAGTTCTAACCCCCCCAGTAACCCAGAATGTGGTCTTATTGGAACATAGGGTCATTGCAGATGCAGTTACGATGAGGTCGTTAACGTGGGCACTAATCCAGTAGGACCAGTGTCCTTATGCAAAGAGACATTTTGGAACTACAGACACACACACACGCGCGCGCGCGCGCGCGCACGCAGGGAGAACACACATGAAGGTGAAGGCAGAGATGGGGTGAGGCTTCTACACACTGAGGAGCACCAAAGATTGCCAGCGGAGAACCGGAAGCTAGGGGAGTCGTGTAACAGATTGTCCCTCATAGCCTAACAAGGAACTGATCCTGCCGACCCCTTAATCCTGGGTTCAGGCCTCCAGAACTGAGACCGTGTCTGTGGTTTCAGCCACCCGATTCCTGGCACTTTGTTACAGCAGCCCTAGTGAGCTAATACAGCCCTCCTCCCTCAGACCCGGGAGTCCTGGCCCCCAGCCCCTCCTCCCTCAGACCCAGGAGTCCTGGCTCCCAGCCCCTCCTCCCTCAGACCCAGGAGTTCTGGCCCCCACGACCCTGCCAGTGTTGGTTCCATCAGCACCCACCCTGGGCAGGTGTTTTGTAAGATCAGCTTGAGCCCCCAGCAGGTGTACCGGCCGAGTCCCTGAGAAGAGGTGGAACCCAGCCCTCTCACCCTCCCTTTCTCCACTCCCCAGACTTACAAGTGACCCTAATGCCTTCATCACCTTAACTCCTAAGCCAGGAGCCCACAGCATCCCAGCTGGGCCCCCAACCCCTGGGCCCTTCCCCCGGGTCTCATTCCAAGTGAGTCCCCCAAATATGCCAGTGAACGCAGTACGGAGGTGATGGGGCCAGGAGATTAGAGACACAAGGACAGACCCGGTCAGGAAGGAAAAAGACAGAGACGGGGACAGAATCAGTCAAGCGCCCAGGAGGAAAAGGAATCGGGGTGAACACAAAGGCAGAAAGACAGAATAGAGACAGGCAGGCGACAGGGAGGCAGGTGGCAGGGAGAAAACAGTACAGATGGAGAAACTCAAAGAAATAGAGTCAGGAGTGGGGCGGCTCGGGGGCTCAGTCGGTTTAAGGGTCCGACTTCGGCTCAGTTCATGATCTCGCAGTTTGTGAGTTCGAGCCCTGCGTCTGGCTCTGTGCTGACAGCTCAGAGCCTGGAGCCTAATTCGGATGCTGTGTCTCCCTCTCTCTCTCTGCCCCTCCCCGATCATGCTCTGTCTCTCTCTCAAAAATAAATAAATGTTAAAAAAAAAAATTTTTTTTTTTAAAGAAAGAGGAAGAGGGGCCCAGGTGGAGAGGGGGGAACGTCTCATGGAAGGTGGGCGGTCACATGGAGACACAGGTAAACTGAGGCACAGCCATAGTGGGCAGGGTCGTAGTGTCTGGTCTTGGGGGCTTCTGAGGTGTGTGGCCAGGGGCCATGTGGGTTCCAGCAGGTCATTCCTGAGCACCCACCCCCAGCTCTACCCTACCCCCCCCCACCGTGTGTCAACGCGGGTAAAAGCTGTGTAAACGCGGCTCTTCCGACCACTCTCGCCAGCTCCTTGCAGCCCCTTGAACTCTTAAGTGGAGGCCGCCGGTCCGGTCAGGGCGGCCAGCACCAGCCAGAGCCGGGGGCCGGAGAAGCAAAGCCGCAGCCTCACCGCTGCATGGCACTTCCGCCTTCCCGAGCCTCGACATTCCCATCTGTGAAGCGGGCGACCGGAAGTCGACTTCTCCTGGACCCTCCCTCCTCTCCGCCCGGAAACACACACAGGCCCGCCATTCCTCCAAAAAGTTGTTTTTGTCTTTTTTAAATAATGTGAAAATGCCACGCGAAGGTCTGAACCAGAGGCCCCTCCAGGGGCCGGGCGGGGGGCGGGAGGGGGGGGGAAGGGGAGACGCGAGATGGGGGGTCCAGGTCCCCGAAGCCTGCAGCCCCTCTCTGGGGCCGGGAGTGGGAGAGGAGGGGCCTCCGCTGTGCCGAGGGGCTCCAGGCCCGAAAGAGTTCAGTTCAGTTCCGAGAAAGGCGGCTGTCCAGGGAGGGCCGAGGGGCTTCCTGCCTCATTTGGCACCGAGGGGGTCGGGGGGCTCGGGGGAGCCGTCCGGGGGGCTAGGGGGCGGGGGGCCAGGGCCTCCCGTTTGGCACATGGTGGGGGAGGGGGAGGGCCCGGCCTCAGGAGCCTCCCCAGAGGCGGTGTCTGTGGTGGTGGCAGTGGCTCCGTTGTCCACAGAGGATTCTACTCTCAGCCCCTCTTCTGGGGGTGCGGGGGGGTGGGGTCTCCGGGGAGTCAGTTCTCCACGGGGCCTGAGGACGGAGTGGAGAGAGAAAGTGAATTATCGGGCTCAAGGCCTCGGTCTGGAGGGAAGATCCTCACAGGGGCCCACAAGGGCCGACCCGATCTGCCCTGTCCCATTTCTGTCCTTACGCTGCCCTCCTTGCTGTTCCTCCTTGGCTCCCCCAGGGCCTTTGCACGGCTGCCCCCCCCCCATGCCCTTTCCTCACCCCTTCCCATGTAAGGCAGGCCCTCTCCTCTGGAGGCCCTTCTCAGTCAAGCAGTCGCCCCCTGCTGACCCCACCCCTCCCCCCAGCCATTCTATCTCCTTGCACTGCGGTTGTTTTCCTCGTGCCTCTCCCCTGGGACAATCCCAGTCATGGTCTGCTGGCTTCCTGTCTGGTAGTTTGCTCCTCTAGAACGTGAGCTCTCTAGACAGGACCGTGTTCGGTCACTGCTGCATCCCCAGCGTCCAGCACGGGGCCTGACCCCGAGCGCCTTCCCACCTCACCGTTGCCCGGCCCCTCCTCTCCCAGCGGCAGGAAAGCCCCCGCCCATCCCACGGATCCGGCAAACCAAGGTCTGTGGGGCGGAGGAGTTCACCGAGGGCCACGCGGGGGGGGGGTGCGGCTTTGCCCTCCACCCCACAGTTCTTACCTGAGTGACCTGAGGCTCAAGTCGTGGCTCTCACTCCTGTCCCTGAGCCTCGGTTTCCCCTCTCTCTAAAAGGGGAGCATGACCCTCGTGTCCTTTTCTAAGGAGCGGAGAGACGCGGGGACACGTGGCATCACCCAGCACCCAGGGCGCGCGGCTTAAGTGGGCAGAGCGCGCCGAGCATGAGGCGGGGGAGGGGGTTCCAGCCTGGGCCCCTCCCCACGGTCTTGGGCAACAGGTTCAGCAGTGATTTAGGGTTTCACACGACTGGGCCCTCCCTCTCCTCTCGCGGTGATTAAAGGTGAAGTCATCCTGGCATACCGGCCCTGCTGGCCTCAGCCCTGCCTCACCACTTGGCCGTGTCCCCGTGCCCTGGAACCCACCCCGCCCTGTCCCCATGGGGGCCTCGCAGAAGACCTGGAAGGAAGTGACATTCGAGGTGGAACCTGGAGTCTGCCCTCAGCCCTGTCCTTCCTGCCCCAAACCCTGTCTCTCTCCCGCCTGGACCTTTGTCCTGGCCTCCTTTCTAGCCTCCCAGCCTCCAGTCGGCCCCTGGTGGGGGGGCTCTTCCTACACCAGCGGCTGACGCTGCCCTTCCCCTGCTCACAGCTGGCCCGTGGCCCCCTAGTGCCCCCAGGACCAGGCCCCTCCGCTCAGCCCACCCGCAAGCCCTACACGGTCCGCCCTGGCCCCTCCCCACTCCGTCTACCCCACTCCCTAACTAACCCCCAGACGCCTCCCTTCTGTTCCCTGAACTGGCCAAGTTCTCTTCCGCCTCGGGCCCCTGTGCAAGCTAGTCCATCTGCTAGCGCGCTGTCCCCTTCCCCTTCACCTAGTTAACGGCAGCGAACCCCTCAAGCACCCGACCAAATGGCCCTGCCAAGCGGGGCGACAAAGCCCTTTCCCCTTGTCATTTGCTTCTCCAGTGACCTTGAGTTTGCACTTCCTCATTTACTGCAAGACTGTGGGGTCAGTGTCTGTGCGTTGGGTAGAGCGGAGTGGGGCTCCTGGATCTAGCTCAGCGCAGAATCAGTCCCTCCCTGTCCCCCTCCCTGTGCCCAGCGGGGCGCCTGTGTTTAGCAAATAAATGCTCCCGTGCGCAGTGAGAGTTACCAGTTAGAGACCCCTGTTGCTCGACCAGGCTGTGCTGTGCGGGCGCCTAGGGTAAACCATTGAAACCCCTCAAGAATCCTAAGCGTTCGAGCCTGTGATCATCCCCATTCTACAGATGAGAAAACTGAGGCACGGAGAAGGAAAGTGACTCGCTCTAGGTTATGCGGCCGAGGAGTGGCAGGGCCAACAGCTGGACTCTGGGGGAGCAGGACTGTGGCCGTCTCTGAGAGGGGCAGGTCGCACCTTCCACCTTCTCAGCTCTATCCTCTGGGAGCACCGGCACTTGCCCAGCCCAGTGCGAGCTCGGCACCCGGGGCTATTCTCAGGAGCGGCAGCAGGGGGCAGCAGAGAGCCCGAGTCTCTGATCTCTCCAGACTCACTTCCGCAGGGTCCCTCCTCTATCAAATAGGCCTTGGCTTGGGGGCCTTCAGAAACTAGGGTGTGGCGACCCTCTCCCAAGATGGGTGAGGATTAGCTATTCGACGTCTGAGAAACACAAGAAAGGAACACTGACTCAGCAGTGCTCGGCTGGCTCAGTCGGTGGTGGTGAGTTCGAGCCCCAGATGTAGAGGTGACTTAAATACATTTAAAAAATATAAAATAAATTTAAAAAAGGAAACTGACTCAGAGGACAGGCAGCAGGGTTTGAATCCTGGCTCTTCATTCCTCTGTGCCTCAGTTTTCTCGTTTGTAAAATGGGCATGAGACCAGAATCTAACCCCATGGGATCGTAGCGTGGATTATATGGATTCAGAAGGGCAAGCACAATGTAGGGCCTATGCAAGTGCTTCTTATTATTATTATCAGTAGTAGTAGTAATGCTGTTGTTGTTATTGATGTTGAACTCCCTGACCATGTTCTCTCTCTGTTCTGGTTCAAATAACCAGCTCTGAGCACACTGGTTTCCTCTCCCTCCTCGTCTGCTTCTGATCAACCCATGTCCCCAAAAGGATGTGGGATCAAGATCTGACAGGTACCAGGCAAGAGATGGGGCAAACGTGAGCAAGTCTGTGAGGGGATCCTTACAGAAGGGGAAACTGAGGCTCAGGGAAGGGGCGCGACTGCCCCAGCCTGTCTGATGGACACTACCTGGTCTGAGCTAGTTCCAGAGTTGGGTGGGGTCTCAGGACTGAACAGCCAGGGTTGACTGAGAGGGGAGGGGAGAGACTGTGGAGAGAGGGGCAGAGGAATTCAGAGATGGGGACAGGAAAGTGGGGAAACAGATGGGGACAGAGAGAGACAAGCAGAAGTGGGAGCAGGCCAGAGGGTCTGAAGCACTGTACCTGCGGGCCGGGCGTCGGGGGCCCGGGCGGGGGGCCCCGGGGTCTCCAGCGCAGGCGAGACGGAGAAGCGGGAGAAGCACAGGGGGGGGCCTGGCGGGGGGAGGAGGGGGAAATCCTCCGCCCATTCGAAACTGCCTCCTAGCAGCGGGGTGGGGGGGTGGAGAGGGAGAAGAGGAGAGGACGAGGTCAGACCCTCAGACGCTTTTGGAGCCCCTCACCTGCAGCTCCAGTCCTCCAACCCCGCCCCTCCTCAGGCACCTGCCTCCAGCCGCCCGCACCTGCGGCCCAGCCTCAGCAATGCCCCGCCCCCAGGCCCCGCCCCAGCTCGGCCCCGCCCCCAGGCCCCGCCTTAGCTCGGCCCCGCCTCCAGCCCCCGCCCCGGCCCCGCCCCCTCCAGGCCCCACCCAGCCCCTCACCAAAGCCGCTGTCGTTGCTGGGAAACCCATCTCCGGGGGTGGCGGGGTGGGGAGGCGTCGGGGGCGCTGGGGGCGTTGACGGGTCCGTGTCCCCCTCGGGGGGGGCCTGGACGCTCAGCTCGTTGGTTGGCGTCTCCTGTGGAGGTAGATTAGGGGAGGCGAGAGGGGGCGAACCGTCACATCCCACCCACTGCATTCCCAACGAACAACGAAGCCTGCTAACATTTCTGGGGCTTCAGGTATCCCAATTTACAACCGCACCCTCTTTAGAGGTGGCTGGAGCCCCTAATCGGCCTTCAAAGACTCAGGTCAGCCTTAACCCCACCCCGGCCCGAGGCTCCTGCGCCGACCGCCGAGCCCCGCCCACAGCTAAGCACCCCACCACGGGTATTCTCTCCTTAACGCAATGATCCCGTGGGAGCCCCCAACCCAATTTTGTCTCCATGACCCCTAACGACTTCCGAGATCTCGGCCACAGGCGTCCAAGTTCGGGGCGCAGAACTACCTGCACACCCCGACCCTCCCTCGAGCCCCTAAGTCCCGCCCCCTGAAGTGGCCCCGCTCCAGCCCTCCAAGCCTCGCCCTTTGCTTCAGTGGCCCAGGCCCCATGCTCATGACTCTGTCTCATCTCAGGACCTCAGCCCAGTGCGCCCCGCTCCAGGCTCACCTAGACCCATCCACACCCATCTAGGCCCCAGTCCGCAAGCTCCATCCCGCTCTTCCTTTTTCTTTTCACCGATATGCACCCAGCCTTAGGTACTCAATCTTCAACCCACCTCTCTAAGCCCCGCCCCGGCTCACTAAGCCCGTCTGCTCCCACTGAACCCACTCTGCTCCTGCACTTACTATCTAAACACTGCAAGCCGCATCTCTTAACCTGCAGCCTCGCCACGGCGCGCCCCTAGTGGGTAAAATCCGCTTCATCCCGAGCCGGCCCCTTTGCCTCTACCACCGCAGCGCCGGTCCCCAACCAACGACCCAAACTTCACTTGGCTCCGCCCCCGTCGTCCAGACCACGCCCCAACCCCCTCCACACTTTCTCCCCGGCTTCCCCTGGCTCTGCTCTGACTACCAGCTATCTCCCCCGCCTTCCTCTCGGATCCGTTCTCACTCTCCAACCCCCCAACCCCGGCCCTCCAGCGCTCTCCTCCCTCGCAGGCCTCACCCTACCCCTCACTCCAGGCCCCCAGCCCCGCCCCGGGGTGGGCCCGTGCTCCAGGCTCCGCCCCATTCCCAGCCCCTTACCCGTCCTCCAAGTCCCTCCCGGTTCCCCGGGCCACACTCTCCCCGGCCCCGCCCCCACCCCGACGGCCCCGCCCCTCCCCGGGCCGCGCACCTGGTCGAAGAGGTAGACGGTCACGTCCCCGTGGAAGGAGACCATCTTGCGCTTCCTCTCCAGCTCGCTGTCCTCGGGCTCGTCGGCCCCGCGCGGAGACTTGAGCAGCCCCCGCAACGGGCGGGCCGCGTCCGCGTCGGCGCTGCTCACCACGACGGGCACCGGGGCTGCCCGCGCCCTCCCGGGGCCCCGCGGCCCCGCCGCCGCGCCCGCCGCCGCCGCCTCCTCGTCCTCCTCCTCGTCCTCGTCCTCGTCCTCCCCGTCCTCCTCCGCCGGCCCCGGCGCCCCCGCCCCGCCGGCCTCCCCGCCAGCCGCCCCGGCGTCCGCGCCCTCCCACGGGGGTCGCCGCGGGCCCGGCCCCGGGAACGGCGTGAGCGTGAGCGGCGGCAGCGCCAGAGAGAGCCGCGAGAGCTTGGCTGCGAGGGGAGAGACCCGGTGAGCCGCTGCTCCCGGGGAAACTGAGGCATGCCCTCCTGCCTAGCTGTGTAGCCTCAGGTAACCTCGGGCCACGACATGAGCCTCGGTTTCCCCTCCTGTGAACCAAAGGGCCGCTCTGGGGCCTTTCTGCGCGCCCTACTCCGGGGGTTAACCCTCTCCTTGACTCCCCAGTCAGTATTCAGGTCACAAAGCTCCAACTCCGCTGTGCCGCCCA
This sequence comes from Cryptoprocta ferox, assembly GCA_028646485.1. NCBI lineage: Eukaryota > Metazoa > Chordata > Mammalia > Carnivora > Eupleridae > Cryptoprocta > Cryptoprocta ferox. Next base: position 7,355,475 of record CM053563.1, on the reverse strand, counting down.
CCAGGCCTGAGTGCCCTGGGCCTGGTAGCTTCTCCAGGCTCTGTCCACCGTCCACACCTCATTCTGACTTGGCCTCCATCCAGCCACTGGGGCCACCTCCCCGGTCCTCCCGCCTCTGCGCCTTTGCCTAGGCTGTTCCTTCTGCCTGGAACTTCCTTTTCTAGTTCAAGTCCCATTCCTCCTCCAGCTCAGACTGGGCTTTCAAGCCTTCAGAGCTCTCCCAGGAGGTCAGGCCAGGCTGTCCGCTCTGCACCCCGTAATAGCTCCTTCCGAGCAGATTATCTCAGCATGTGACTGTGTTCCTGTGGGGACGTGATTCACGTCTGCCTTGCCATAGAACAGTCTTGAATTGGGCTCAGTCTGGCTGCCGCCCCCAGCGGGTAGAAGCCCGCAGCCAATATCTGTGGGATTAATGAATGAATGCTCCCCGCAACTGATGTTGACCAAGGAACTTTCCCCTCTCTGGCCCTCGACTGCCAGACAACAAAATCGGGGTGTCTAACCATCGCCAGGTTTTTGCCCTGCCCTAAGACTCCCTGAGCTCAGCCTGCTGGAAGGCAAGGACTTTTCGGGTCCCAGGTCACTTGCTGCGTGCCCCAGGGCAAGCAGATGCACCTCTCTGAGCCTCTGTCTCCTCACCGGTCAATGAACAGGGGCCACCCATTCCTCCATCAGTGCAGAGGGAAATGGTGTGACAACAGGGGCAGTGGTGGGGATGAGGGGGCCAGGGCAGAGCAGGGAGAAAGACTGGCTGTGGATCGGGACACTTTGCACCCTTCGTTCACTCCATTCTGCTTCACTGGCCTTTCGCTGTTCCCCGAGCATGCCAAGTCCGTGCCCATCTCAGTGCCCTCCACCCGAAACACCCGTTCCCCCAGATGTCCACCCAGCTTACTTCCTTCACATCTGCTCAAAAGTCACCTCCTTGAAGCCTTCCTTGACCATCCATCTCAGGGCGATGGGGTTGGGGCTGTGAGGGAGCTCTCAAGGAGCCCTCAGGAAGGACAGGGTGATAGCCTTTGGAAATGAGGAAGGCTTCCCAGGGAAGGGGAAATTTGAGTGGGGTCTTGAAGGATGCGTAGGAGTTCATGCAGTTTAAAAAAAAAAAAAAGGCAAACTATTCCCAGCATCTTCCCAACACCGTCCGCCACCAATCAATCCTCTGAGGCTTCTTAGCTGCTCAGCCCCTGACATTTTCATGCTGCCTGGGGTCTATCCTGACACAGCTGGTTGCAAACTGCGCACAACAATCTCAAGGAAGTGGTATCATTCTAATACCATGGGCTTCGAGGAAGGAAAGTTCTGTGCCCAGCTCCCTTCCTGACCTTTTCCCTCCTGATAAATAGGAGTCAGGCTCCTCTGGTAAACAGACGATAACCTTACTCCTCTAGTGCGGCTGTGAGACTGACGAGACAACACAGGGCCCGGTCGTGTATGACCTTCCTACCCCTATTTAAGGCAATCGGTCCTGCGGGTGATTCTGGTGAAGCCACAGCCCCTTTGCTCATGTCTAAACAGGGGCCGTTCACCTTTCTCTTAAATCAGTCGCCCTCTGTGACAAAGCATTTTCTGCGTTCCTACCAAAACTCAGTTTCCAGAAAAAGCACGTCTACAGCTTTCAGGCCACCAGGAGCACGGTGCGGGTAGGGGGCAGGGCAGAGTTTGCAGCTCCCTGGGTCCCGGCTTTGGGCAGCTCAGGGCCTGACACCCAGGATAGATGCCTCAACTTGCTGGAAACTTTAAACCAGAGATCACACGCTGGCGCCCAGCGCAAGGATAAGTTTCGTTGCAATTCGATTCAAGCATGAAAACCCCGCAGGACTCCTGTTTGAAAGGGAAAAGCACCAGATTTGGCCACACCAGGTGGGCATTCCCGAGTGGAGCTGAGAAGCGGCTGCCTTTCCTCCCCCGGCTCCCACCCCACCTCTCCCAGGCGGCTGCTTCCATCCCCCCCAGTACTGTCTGGCCCCCCGCGGGCATCTGGGTTTGGGACCCCTGGTCTAAGTGAATTGCAACTATAAAAAAGCAGGAGCTTGGCGTGCCAGGCCCTGAGCTAAAGTCCTCCCAAGTGCTAACATTTAAGCCTCCCAGCCCTATCAGGTAGATGCTATCCTCGTCATGCATTTTTGGCAGGGAAACTGAGGCACAGAGAAGTAAGGTCGTTTGTCCAAGGCCACAGAGCTACAGAGGGATTTGAGCCCAGGCTGCGTGGCTCCAAGGTCTGCTCTCATTATTGCCAGCCTGACCTGTCTGCCACCCAGGAGCCTGAGATTGTCAGCTCGGCTGTACATCTTGGAAGGAGCCAGGCCTTGGCCCCCAACCTCGCTCCCCTGCTCCCAGCAGCCTCCTCACCTTTGATCTGCTCGCTGTTCCCCTGAGGAGGTCCCAAGTCCAAGAACAGTCGTGGCATCTCGGGGCCCTTCCTCTCGGGTTTGGGGGGGTCCCCGTCTGTGCTGGGTGCTGTGTCTCCGCCGGCCCTGCTGTCTGGGACCCCGGGCTCTCCCTCGGAGGCCACCTCCGGCCTGGCTCTCTGGGGCGCTGGCTCCGGCCTCCTCGGCTGGGCTTCCGGCAGCGGCGGCGGCGGCGGCGGCAGCGGCCTCGTGCTGTCTACCCATCCGGCCTTTGCGTCCACGCCGCTTCCGAGGCCGCCGCCGGGGGCCATCCCCATGCCCACTGGGGCTCGGCCCCCACTCCCGAGGTCCAGCCTCCCAACCCCGGGGGCTCTCGGTGCCCCCCCAGTCTCGGGGGCTCTCCTCTCGGTCCCGGGTTCCAGCACCCCGCTCCTGGGGGCTGGGCCAGTGGGGCCAGGGGCTGTCTCCCCGCCGTTCCGGGCCAAGGCCACTGCGCCGGGCTCGGGGACTCTCTCCAGCGAGGTCTCTGGGGCTGGCACCCCACTCTCGGGCGCCTTCTCCCAGGGCCCTGGGGCTCTCCGAGGCCCAGTCTCTGGCAGCCTCTCCGTGTTCCTGGGGAGTCTCAGGCCCCCATTCTCGGACACCTTCTCCTCGATCTTTGGGGGTGTCAGGCCCCCATTCGCCAGCACTTTCTCTTCTCTCTCGGGGGACCTCAGCTCCCCATTCTCCAACGCTTTCTCCTCCCTCCTTGGCGGTGTCACCTCCCCATTCTCCAGCACCTTCTCCAGCGCTTTCTCTTCTCTCTCTGGGGTCCCTGGGCTCCCATTCTCCGCCACCTTCTCCTCGATGCCCGGGGCTCTCTGTCCCCCGTTCTCCAACACTGCCACCCCGTTCACGGGGAGGCTCAGGTCCTCGTTCGTGCTTGGGGCTTTCTTCCCGCTGCCCAGGACTGTGGGGTCCCTGCTCGGGCCCGGGGCTTTCTCTCTGTTCCCGGGACCTCTCCCCACCTTCCTGGGTCCCGTCTCTCGGGGGTTTGCCCCCTTCTCCCCCAGGAGGTTCCTTGTCACGTCCTCCCGCAGGGACATCAGCAGCTGCTCGGTGCTCACTTGAACTACGAAGGTCGGCTTCTCCCGGGTCCCCGGCAGCGGGAGGGGACCCGGGTCTGGGGGTGGCCGGGGCGCTCCCGGGTCGGGGGGCTCGGGGGGAGCCCGCGGTCGAGGGACCCCTTCCTCCTCGGCTGCCCCCCCGCCTGGGAAGGCTCCCTCGGGGGAAAAAGGGGTCTCGGTCTCGTAGCCGCTGTCCCCCGGCTTGGGGCCCGGAGACGACAGGCCTGAGCCGGGACTGGCCACGGCCGAGGGAGGGTCGGGGGACACGGCCGGGTCCGCGGGGGCCCGGGGAGGTGGCGGCGGGGGGGGGGGAGCGGGAGGTGGCCCCCGCCCGGGGTACTGGGGCGCCGCCGCCCCCATGAGGGGGTCCAGAAACTCGGGGGGGGCCGAAGCGGGGGGGGCCAGGGGCAGGTCGGCTAGAGAGCCCCGCTCTGCCCGCAGGGACGAGTCGTCCTCTGGGGGATGGGGGCAGCCAAGAGCGGGGTGGCCCCCCCAGCCAGCAACGGCATCCCCCCGCTCCAGGGGCAGGCAGGAGCAGGCCCCCTCTCGGCTGCACAGCGGACAGGGCAGGGGGCCCCGGCGGCTGGGGCCACCCCCAAGGCTGCTGCTGTCTTCCCCCGGGGAGCTGCCCTCCTCCTCCTCCTCCTCCTCTTCCTCTGCCCACGGGGCGGTACCCCGCTCCCCCAGCACCTCGGCAGGGTCTCCCGCCAGGGTCTCCCCGGCGCCTCGGCCCTCGGGGTCCCAGCCACTCAGGAGGAAGCTGCCTGATGCTGAGGACTGGGCCGGGAAGGGCCGAGCTGCGGGGAAGAGGGGGGAGGCCCAGGTCTCGGACACCAGCTGGGGGACCTCGGAGGGGGCCTGGGAGGCCTGGGGGGCAGGCACTCCTGGGTCCAGGGGGTCCCAGTCGTTGGGGAAGAGGGGCTCGGGCGGGGAGCCGTGCTCCTCCAGGCGGATGTAGTACTCGCTGCTCACCGAGGGGCTGCGGGCGCTGATGACCGGCAGCACGCTCGGCGTGGACAGCGCCTCGTAGAACGGATTGGAGGGGTTGGCATGGGGCGCCGGGGGCGCGGACGCCGGCTGCCAGGGAGGCGCCCCCCCACCCCGGCCGGCCCCCCGCCGCGCCTTCTCCCACAGGCACTCAAGGTTGAGGCCACGGCTGCTCTCAGTTACCGTGAGCACATCGTCGGGGTCGGCCCCAGGGAAGCCATCCAGAAGGGGGAACGGGGAGGAGAGGGTCCCCGGGCGGGGCGCGCTGTGCTGGGGGGGCCAGGGCCAAGGGAAGGGACCGTCTCGGGGCGGGGGTGGTGGGGGCGGGGGCCGTGGGGGGCGCTCAGAGAGCAGGTAGGTGAGCTGCAGTTGGAGGTCAGAAGCCGAAGGGCGCTGGGCAGGTGGCCGCCAGCAGGACTGAAGGATGTCGTACCTGGGGGAGAGGGAGGAGGCGCAGGTGAGTGAGGCGGAGTCCCAGTGAGAGGGTGGAGGGCTCCCCGGGGGGCAGGGAGAGACCAGAGAGAGAAGAGGATGGAGATCCACAGAGAGGGGAACAGAGACCCAGCGTGTGCATGCATGTGTGTGTTACAGAGATTGGGGGGGACGAGAGGGGACAGACACCTAGAAGAGGGGACAGCAGCGGATGTGAGGAAGTGATAGTTAGGTGGCCTTCCTGTTTGGGCCGTGAGTCCTGGAACCAGAGACAGGCGAACAGGAGGGGAGAAACTAGGGTTCAAGTGCCAGCTCAGCCCCTGCCCGCCTCCGTTTCATCCCCTCCAGGTAACAGGTGACCCCAACGGGTGTGGGGGCGGCTCCGCTCCACAGGACCGGGGTGTAGCCAGGGGCGAGTGAGATTGTGGGCGGTGTGCCCGGCGGTGAGGGGCTCCGGGACAGCCTGGGGTGGGATGGGGGGGTCAGGGGTGCGGGGCTCAGGCCCTGCCCTCACCAGTAGTCCGCATAGGGCAGCTTGAGCCTCGGCCGGGCCAGCTTGACGTGCTGCTGGCGGACCACGAAGGCGAGGACCTCCTCGTCTGACAGGTGGCGGTACGGCTGGGCCCCAAACTCGAAGAGCTCCCACAGGGTCACCCCCAGGGACCTGCGGGGGGCAGGGAGAGGTCAGAGCCGTGCCCAGCCCCGCCTGGGGGTTTCCACAGCCATGCCCCCCCCCCGTGACCCTTCCGCCCTCCTTGCGGCCCTGGGGGCCCCCCTCACCAGATGTTGCTCTCGCGGCTCTGGTCCACCACCATGAAGGTCCCGTGCAGCTCCCCAAGGAGCTCGGGCGCCGCCCAGCGCAGCGGGATCCACAGGCGCTCGGGGGTCAGGTAGTAGTCCTCCTGGGGGGGGCGGGCCAGAGCGGGGTCAGGCGGGGCGGGGCGCTCCCCCCGCTCCCCGCCCTCATGGAGGGCAGCCCCCACCTTGTAGTTGCTGTGGGCTAGCCCGTAGTCTCCGATGCGCACGGTGAGGTCGGAGGTCAGCAGGCAGTTGCGCAGGGCCAGGTCGCTGGGGGCGGGGCAAGGACGCGAGGTGAGAAGGGGAGCGCCTGGGACAGACCGCCCCCCTGGCCCACGCTCCGCCCACTTTCCAGGCTCCGCCCCCTGCTCCTTTTCCTTCCGCCTCTTCGCCAACCCTGATTCCTCCGCCTCCCCAGGTCTCCTCCCCTCCTGACTCCTCCTTCTCCTCTATGATTCCTTCCCCGGATTCTCCCCCTCTCCTGACCCCTCCCCTCCATGGCTCCTCCCCCCGTCCTCTGTGACCCTTCCCCTCCCGATTCCGCCCCCTCTCCTGACTCCTCCCTCTCCTCTCCTGACCCCTCTCCTCCATGGCTCCTCCCCCTGTCCTCTATGACCCCTCCCCTCTCGTGACTCCTCCCTCTCCTGTCCTGACTCCTCCCCTCCGTAGCTCCTCCCCTCCCGACCCCACCACTCTCCCTCCCACCCCCATAGCCTCGCCTCCTTCCCCTAAATTGTACCCCTACACACTCCTCCCCGCCGCTCCCCGGCAGCCACCTGTGCACGTAGTTGTGGGAGTGGAGGTGTGCCAGCCCGCGGGCGATCTCCAGGCCCATCCTCTGCAGTGTCCGCAGGTCCCGTGGGGGCAGCTCAGGGGACAGGCCCTCAGGGGGCCGCTGGGCCCGGAGGTAACGCTTCAGGTCCCCCTGGGAGGGCGGGGAGGGCGGGGTCAGTGCCACCAGCCCCCCTTCCAGGACCCCACGCAGCCAGCCAATCCGAGGCGAGGACGGTGGCGGCCTCCGCCCTCAGCGGGCAGCCCTCTGGGCCTCAGTTTCCCCTGCTACTTAGGAGGGCATAACAACAGAACCCAGCTCGCATGCTAGTTCGCTGCAGGCCGTCGGAGGGAGTGCTCATCTACAGTAAGTGCTCACGAAACGTCAGCGCATGTCTCACATGTTATTGCCAAAGATTCCTAGGACCCTAGGCTTGCTCGCAGCCCCCAGCCCGTCCAGCCCTCCCTCCGCAGACCCTCACCAGTTGACAGAACTCCATGATCAGCAGAAAGGGCAGTGTCTCCACACAGACGCCCAGGCACTGGAGGACGTTGGGGTGCTGCAGGCTCCTGGGGGGGGGG
>CM053563.1:7300062-7327658 GCA_028646485.1 Cryptoprocta ferox | reverse complement strand
CCCACGCCCTCCTCCTGCCTGTCCCCCCAGGCCTCCTCCCCCACCCCCCCAGCCTCCCCCAGCCTCCCTGTCTCCAGTCCTTGCCAGAGCTGCCCCTCCCCTGCCCCCAGTCCCAAGGCTCTCCAGGGCCTGGTGGTCAGGCCTCCTGCCTGTATCCCATCTACCCCAGGACTCCAAATTCCCTGGCCACACCTCACCGTTCTCTGCCCCAGTGCCTTTGCATAGTCATTCCCTTTGTGAGGATTCAAGTCTTTTCTCCTCTCCAAAGCTAGCCATAGCCATCCCCACCGCCAGTTCCCTCAGTGGCTCCCTCGCGCGCACGGTGATGGTTTCTAAAACTTTTAAGACACAAATTTCTTTGTCCCAGAGAAATCCCTCTCTGGAGCAGAAAACATAATCGAGATCGAGACGGAGCGGGGTTTGAAACGGGGGAGTGGGGCTGAGGTCCCGCTGCTCGCGCTGCTTCTTCCGTGGGGGCTCCGCTCTGCACAGACACCCCCCTTCCTCTGCCCGAGCCGCACCCGTTTGCCTCCAAGCCCACTCGGGGCCCGGACCTCGCACCTGCGGGCCTTCGCCTGTATCCACACATTCCTTTTCCCCGGGGCTGACCTCTCTCCCTCATCGGGCAAATTCCTTCTCACACAATTGCGGATTCTTGGTCCCTGACCGCACTGCCGGCTTCAAAGTCCTCCCACACATCACCCTGTGGACTGTTCGCGGGTAGGGACAGAGCGGGGCCACCTGGGGATTCTCAGGTCTCTGAGAATGATGTCAAGGAATGAATGGAGGAAGGATTAGGCAAGGATGAGTCAGGTGAGCAGGGGCTGGGCGCGCAGGGAGAGGGGACAGGAGGGGCAGCCAACAGGCGGTCTGGATCGCAGGGGACCCACCGGCAGTGGAAACTTCCCACGGGGACCCTTATTACGCGACGGCCCCGTGAGTGGCTCTTAATGTCCAGCGAAAGGAACAATTCGCAGGACACCCACCGCAGCCTCCTTCCATTTCCTTACTGCCCCTCGAACAAAAAAAGCTGGTCTATCACTGTCGGAATGCAGGCACTCGCGACAAAAGTCTCCTTAAAACAACCAGCATCTGGGGCCCCTGGGGGGTGGCTCAGTCGGTTGAGCATCCGACCTCGGCTCAGGTCACGACCTCGCGGTTCGTGGGTTCGAGCCCCGCGTCGGGCTCTGTGCTGGCGGCTCGGAGCCTGGAACCTGCTTCGGATCCTGTGTCTCCCTCTCTCCCTGCCCCTCCCCCTTCTCAAAAAGAAAATAAACATTAAAAAATTACAAAAAGAAAAAAAAGCGAGCAGCTGACAAGGATTTATCGGGATAGCGGCTGTGGGGAGGACGGCAGCGGGGCGAGGAGGGGCCCAGAGATCCCAGCAAGACAACGTGGCTCCGAATGTTCTGGTTCACGGCGTCTGTTAGAAAGCATGCTCTATACCTCGCGCGGTTCTGCGTAGCCCTGTACGTAGACCACGGACAAAACAGGGGATCCTGCGGGCAAAACTTCGAGAAGGAAAATGTCAGAAGCGGGAGGCAGGCAGGACGGGGACAGTTATGTTGGGTTTCCAGGCGGTGGCGCCGGTGGCGACCTAGACCAGGGCACGTGAATTCCTGGTCCCTCCTGTTCACGTGCTCACCGCGCCGGGTGCCTAACACACGGTCACCCACGTAACCTTCACAGCAACTGAGACTGACCCGCACAAATGACTGGCTGTTATCATCGCATTTATGGGTGAGACCCCGGAGGCCCAGAGAGGCTGAGCGGGCTGCCCGAGGTCACACAGCCGGGTGTCGCTGGGATTTGAACCGACCCTGCCTGACTCGCACGCCCTGGCTGGGATGAGCAGGACGAGGACCAGGAAGCAGGCCCAGCCCGCACGGCCGGCTTAGTAGGTAGCCTGCGCTCGGCCACATTTCCTGTCCGCGTGCCAGGCTCACCCCAGGACCAGCCCCTCCTGGAGGGAGTCAAGGCCGGGGGAAGCCAAGCAGGCATTTGGACCTGCGGTTGCCACCCCTCCCTCCCTCTGATCTTGGAGAACCTCGTGCCAGGCCCTTTACGATCCCTGCCCCTTTATGGCTGAGGTCCCCGGCCCAGGCTTTACAATCCCGCCCGCTCCTTCCCCGGGGGGGGGGGGGGGGGGAGGAGGGCTGAGCCGCACAGAGGTTTTATGGCTCGAGCCCTGCCGGTCCCCGGAGCTGCTTCGCCCAAGGAGAAGGGGGCCGCTAGTAAAAAGGTTCCAAGCAATCAACAAATAATAAGACGTCGGGCCTCATCGCCTGGGTGGATCTGGGGCCCCGGATTTGGGCAGAGAAGGGAGGGGACTCGGGGCCACCGCTAGTAAAGAAGGTGCCTTGGGAAATGCTCACGGCCACCCCCCTCCCCAGGGACCCCGGCTTGCAGAGTGAAGGGCCAAAGGCGTCTTGATTCCCACGTTCGGGGCTGGGAAATGGGAACATCCAGGCGGGCCGTCGGGAGCGCTGAATGCCGAGGCAAGGAGGGAATTGCGGGTGCTGCTGGCGAGGCCTGAACCAGAGGCCCCCAGAGAGACGTGGCGGGCTGCCGTCATGGAATGTCGGGACCAGGGCCCCGAGGACTTTGCTACCGCGGACAAGAATGCCTGAGTCATGGAGTTCGAAAGCGGGCAACCCTGATTTAAGATCCTGCCACGTGCCTGGTTGGCTGCGACCCGCGGGGCAGACGGGGGCGCTTGGAGATCGCCGTCTGTGAAATGGGTGCAGAGGGTGCTTCCTGGGGCCCGGCCAGACCTGGGCGCGCTCTGCTGCGTCAGGATTTCTGCGGTTTTTCTCTCCTCCTTCTCCAAATCCCGTGACCCTTCCTGAGCCAGGAACTCAGGTGCCAGGAAGGGTGGGGTCTGGGTGAAGAATGGTAATAATTACAACCTTCTGGAGCCTTCCCCGCGCGCCAGGCTCGTCAAGGGCTCTGCGTGGTTCAGCTCCGTCCTCACAGCAGCCCCGAGAGGCGGCCGACGTGAGGACTCCCGCTTTACAGATGCGCACACTGAGGCCCCCAGAGGACAGGACGCGTGCGTCTGAGGTTTGCTCCCAGGGCGTCGCCCCGAAGCCCCTGGAGACAAGGATCAGACAGGGACCTCAAAGGGGAGGAAGAGACCGTCACGCACATGGGTGGGACCCACGCGTCTGCGGTCTGTCCACCCTGCAGACCAACGCTGTCCCCTAGATGCACGGCGTGAACCCCCAGGGAAACGCTTTCTAGAAGCCACGTTAAAAAAGAAAAAGCGGCAAAAGAAACAGGCAAAAATAATTTCAATTTGCACAGTTTATTTAACGCGCTCTGTCTGAAATGTTACCGTTTCCACACGTAGCCGACAGAACGAACTTTCGCAATCTATTCTGTTCTGGTCATACTGAGCCCCTGCGGTAGGGTGGGATTTTTCTCCGAGGAGACGCCGGACTCCCATGAGGAAGACTTGATGTTCGTATAGACCTCACCCCGTGGTGCCCCTGGGGGGCTCAGTCGGTTAAACTGCAGACTCCGGATTTCGGCTCAGGGCATGATCTCGTGGTTCGTGAGTTCGAGCCCCGAGTCAGGCTCTGTGCCGACAGCGCGGAGCCTGCTTCGGATCCTCTGTCTCCCTCTCTGTCTGCCCCTCCCCTGTGTTCTCTCTCTCTCTCTCTCTCTCTCTCTCTCTCTCTCTCTTTCTCTCTCTCAAAAAGAAATCAACATTAGGGGCGCCTGGGTGGCTCAATCGGTTATGCATCAACTTTGGCTCCGGTCGTGATCTCGCCGTTTGTGGGCTCGAGCCCCGCGTCGGGCTGTGTGCGGACAGCTCGGAGTTTGGAACCTGCTTCGGATTCTGTGTCTCCCTCTCTCTCTCTCTCTCTCTCTCTCACTGTCCCTCCCCTGCTCACGCTCCGTCTCTCAAAAATAAGTAAACATTTTTTAAAATTAAAAATAAATAAACATTAAAAAAAAATAGACCTCACCCCGTTACAGCTAAAAAAAAAAAGTCAATTCCCAGGCCTGAGTTGTTCCAAACCTGCCTCGAAGGCTGTCTCACAACTGATTCAAGTGTCGGGGTGACAGTTGAAATCAATAATAATCAAATAGAACCGGAAGCGCCCCTATTATCACGGCCCCATTTCAAGGGCTCAGTAGCCACATGCAGCCAGCAGTGGCCATACTGGACGGCGCGGAGCGAAAAGTTTCCATCATCACAGAAAGTTCTGTTGGGTGTATGTTGGAAGGGAGAGAGAGAGAGAGAGAGAGAGACAGAGGACGCGTTAGAGAGAAAAGAGAGAGTCAAAAAGAACCTCGGGCTAAAGGCACGGCACATGCAGAGATCCGAGGTGTGCTGGAGCATAAAGTGTGGCGGGAACAGTTAGAACTTGATGGTGGGAAGGGGAAAACACTGGCCGTACTGGTGTGGGGGCCTTGGAGAGGTGGGGGGGGCCGATGGGGGCGTGGTGAGTCTGCCGGCCTTTTAGGGACAAAGCCCGGGATTCAGTACAAAGAGCTCTGAGAATTTGAAGTGAGTGATTCATTTCTTTAGCTAGATTTTTTTATTATGATGATTATAAAAGTAATACATCAAAGTGATGTGTCCCAAGTGGTTTCAAAAACCTATTTAAAGGTTTGGATAAATTTTTTAAAAATGTATTTCTTTTGAGAGAGAAAGAAAATACACACACGAGTGGGGGAGGGGCAGAGAGGGAGACTCCCAAGCAGGCTCCGCCGTGCTGGCAGCGAAGAACCCAGTGCGGGGCTTGATTCCACGATCCATGAGATCACGACCTGAGCTGAAATCAGGAGTCAGACACTTAACGCACTGAGCCACCCGGGCGCCCCACAGGTTTGTAGAGATTTTCAGTGTGTAAGAAATTGGCAAGGAGCGGGGCGCCTCGGGGGGGCTCAGTCGGTTGAGCGTCGACTTCGGCTCAGATCATGATCTCACGGTTCGTGGGTTCGAGCCCCGCGTCGGGCTCTGGGCTGACAGCTCGCAGCCTGGAGCCTGCTTCAGATTCTGTGTCTCTCTCTCTCTGCCCCTCCCCTGCTCGCGCTCTCTCTCTCTCTCTCTCTCAAAAATAAATAAAACATTCGAAAAAAATTAAAAAGAAAAAAATTTAAAAAGCAAGGAGGGAGAGAGGACGGAGGAGAGGAATTTACGCCATCGGAACTTCAAATCCTACGAAGTCACTATAGCCCGAGCAGTGTGAACCGCCTCCTACAACTGAGCAGTTCCAGTCCTGCCCCGGGAAATGAGAACTTAAGTCCACACAAGGGCAAGGCCAGTGCAACAGCTTTATGCCCAACAGCCTGATCTAGAAACAGCCGTGAATAGCGGGATGGGTAATCACGCTGTGATTTATTCACGCGGAGGAATTCTACTGAGCCGCAAAAATGGAGAACATTCTAATAGACACGCACACACCGGTGAATGTCAAAAACGTTCTGCTGAGCAAAGAAGCCAGGTGCCAGAGTACAGTCTATGAGATGAATGTTCCAGAACACCCAAGACCAGACAACTCAATTTATGAGGAGAATGCAGGACAGAGGTCGCCACTCGGGCCAGGGCGGGGACAGATTAGGAAGAGCCACGAGGAAACTTTCCGGGGCAGTGGACTCTTGACTGCGTGAGGATATGCGTTTTTTCAAAATTCACTTAAGATTAAGACATTGCTGGGGCGCCTGGGTGGCTCAGTCGGTTGAGCGTCTGACTTCGGCTCAGCTCATGGTCTCAGGGTTCCTGGGTTCGAGCCCCGCGTCGGGCTCTGTGCTGACCGCTCAGAGCCTGGAGCCTGCTTTGGACTCTGTGGCTCCCTCTCTCTCTGTTCCTCTCCTGCTCATGCTCTGTCTCTCTCTCTCTCAAAAAAAAAAAAAAAGATAAACATTTAAAAAAGATTAAAAAAAAGGCTAACACGTTTCTTCAAAAGGAAAATAATTTAAGAAGGATGAAAGTGGGATATCTTGCAGCTATTTTTAAACGGAATGACACGGCTGCAGATTAACCTGAAGGAATGATCAAGGTGAGGAGTACAGTGTAAGATGCGAAATCAATAGTTTTGGGAAGGAAAGGGGGGAGAAGGGGGAGGAGGGGGAGGAGGGAGGAGGAGGGGGAGGAGAGGACATCTGAGCGCTCACACTATGCGTATGTTTGCATGTGCTTCTATAAGCAATTAGGTTACTCACCAAACTGGCCCAACTGGGATCCCCCCCTCCCCGCCCCCGAGGCTCGCATGGCATTTCGGGACAGACCATTAACTTATTAATGAGCCCGGATGATCGATAAATGTAGAGACACGATCCAAGAAGTTGTTCTTCTCCGAATGAGATGTTCTTTTTCTGTTGAGGTTTATTGATTTAATTTTGAGAGAGAGACAGCACGAGTGGGGCAGGGGCGGGGGGGTGGGGAGACAGAGAACCCCAAACAGGCCAGCTCAGAGCCCGATCCGGGGCTCGACCCCACGAAGCCGTGAGATGGTGACTTGAGTGGAAACCAAGAGTCCGACGCTTCACCGACTTACAGTTCAGAATTCAAGAGGTTCTGGAAGTCATGACAGGGAAAGTTCTAGGCTCACAACTACCCCAGACCCAAGCCCGGAGTAACCACTTTTAACGCTTACCTGCCGGAAATTTCTCTCTATGCCTGTATTTCCGTCTTATGCACTTCCTTTAAAAACGTGATTAAGACACTATTTTATACCTTTGAACCCCTCTGTCACGGCTGGGGCACCCTCCAATCGTCCAGTATGAAAATTTCAAAACGCATCAAAACCAGTGACCCTCCCGATCCCTGCCACCCCGAACATTTGATGATCTTTGTCTTACCACAAAGCCGTGCATCCTTCTCTCCATCCTCATCTGTGATGCATTTCAAAGGAAGCCGCAGACAGCAGTACATTTCATTGTAAACGTTCCCGTATTTGTTTACGGGATTTTCTTTAATTTTTTATGGGGGGAGGGGCAGAGGAAGAGAGAGAGAGAGAGAGAGAGAGAGAGAGAATCTTATCAGCGTGGAGCCTGACACAGGGCCTCAATCCCACGACCTGAGCTGAAATCAACAGTCTGGACGCTTAATTGGACTGAGTCACCCCGGAGCCCCAATGGGATTTTCTTTTCTTTTCTTTTTTTTCGATGTTTATTTATTTATTTACTTATTTATTTTTAATTCTTTAAAAATTTTTTAATGGTTATTTATTTTTGAGAGAAAGAGGGAGAGAGAGAGAGAGCAGAGAGAGAGGGAGACACGGACCCGGAAGCAGGCTCCAGGCTCCGAGCTGTCAGCACAGAGCCCGACGCGGGGCTCGAACCCCCCGACCAGCCAGGAGAGCATGCCCTGAGCCGAAGTGGGACGCTAAGCAACTGAGCCACCCAGGTGCCCCAATGGGATTCTCTTTTAATACAAGATGTTTACATCACTGATTCTTGGAGGCGGGACATGAGAGGAGGAGGATTTCTGCTCCCTCCTTGTTGCCCTACTAGTGGGGCCGGCTGATTTTCAGAAGTCAATAGCCAAAGAAATTAGTTACTAAGTATTAAAAGGGCTGTGAACGCAGCACACAGGATGCTGCGATGAGAAACAATATACCGGGGCGCCCAGAGGGGGCGTCTCCTGCTGCCAGGAGGTGGTCTGCGTAATTAAAATGTTGCCAAGTGATCGCCCGAAGCCCGCAAGTGAAAAGAGCCTGTTTTCTCTGTACTGCGGCCAAGGCGTGCGTCATTGCTCGGAGACGGCGGGGTGCCCAGAGGAGCCCCGGATGCTTGCCCAGATGCGCTCCAAGCGCAACTGCAGGAGGCGACGGTGCTCCCGCCGGGGAGAAGGACCCAGGCGGAGGCAGGCGGCTGGGCTGGACGCCGCGCGGCGTGTTCTGGGAAGGAGGCGCCTTGAACCCCGCTCGGGCTCAGGGAGGCTTGGCAGTGCTCCCCGGAGGAAGGCGGGCTGACCCCAGGCGCCCGCCGTGACTCAGCAGGATGCCGGGATGGGCTGCTAAGAGGCATCCTGGGGCCGGATCGCGTTCCCGAAGGGCGGGGCCGCTCGCAGGGAGGGGGCAGGGCCGGCCCCCTGCCGCCCCCCCCACCTCCTCTCCGCTGCTTTGCACACACCGGTCCCCCACCCCCACCCCCCTCTCCAGACCCCGTACTGCTTCCCACGCCCCTTTCCGGTCACTTCTGCAGAGGACTTGCCCTTGACTCCTCGGAAGGATTGTAAATCACAACCGTCGCTGGGGCGCCTGGGGGGCTCAGTCGGTTAAGCGTCCAATTCTTGATTCTGGCTCAGGTCATGATCTCACGGTTTGTGAGTTCGAGCCCCACATCCGGCGCCGTGCTGACAGTGCAGACCCTGCTTGGGATGCTCTCTTTCTCTCTCTCTTCTCTCTCCGCCCCGCCTCCCTTCTCAAAAATTAGTAAATTAAAAAATATATATATAATTTCAACCTTTCCCACATGCTCCCTAAGCCCACCCACACCATTTGCCCCCATCACCATCTGATACACCACACTTAAAACGTTTGGGGTTCATTTTTATCCACTCAAACACAAACCACAATAGGGCTTTTTTGTCGCTTGCCTTGCAGCCTACAAGTATTTATTGAGCACCTACTCTATGCCCCAGCACCTAGCATACCGTAGGTGCTCAATAAATGCTCGCGGGCCGAATTTATCAATTTGAACCCATCTCGGGCAAAAAGGCCTAAAGCTTCCAGGCATGGAGAGTTCTCTTCGGGCATCAGACTGGAAGGTCCCTGGAAAAGAGGTCCCTGGTCCCCCCCTACCCCACTGCTCATTCTTCAAATGAGACCAGAGAGGGCTTGAGAGTGGCCTCAGGTCACACGGTAAGTCCAAGGCAGGCAGTGTTTCTTCGTACATTCCCGTGTAGCCAAGAAGGACACTAGCCAAAGAGATGTTTTGTTATAAGACCGGCTAATGGGCATTAGCGTTTACATGAATGAGGCTCTTTCAAGAAAATCCTACAAGGAAACTCACTGACTCAGTGGAGCAAGCGACTCGATCTCGGGGTTGTGAGTTCAAGCCCCACATCAGGGGTAGAGATTACTACAAAAAAAAAGAAAAGATTGGGCACCTGGGTGGCTCAGTCAGTTAAGCGTCACACTTTGACTCCGGTCATGATCTTGAGTTTCGTGGGTTCGAGCCCCGCCTCGGGCTCTGTGCTGACAGCTCAGAGCCTGGAGCCTACTTGCAATTCTGTGTCTCCCTCTCTCTCTGCCCCTCCCCTGCTCACGTTCTGTGTGTGTGTCTCTCTCTCAAAAACAAATAAGCATTAACATTTAGAAGGATCTAACATTTAGATCCCCCCCCACCCCGGCTCCCCGATAACCTCCCCATCTCGAAACCCTTCCCATTTTACATGGCAGCTGTAAAATCCCATTTTCCCTGCCATGTAACACCCTCACAGAGGCTCTGGGGACTGGGATGCGCACGTCTTTGGGGCTGAGTCTGGCTTCTTTCACTCAGCGCGGTGCCTTCGAGACGCATCCGTGGGGCTGTGGTTCTCGGTGGCTGCTTCCCGTCGTGAAGTGGTGTCACATGGTGTGGACGTGCCGTCTGCCTGCTCCCAGTGTGGGGCGATTATGAACAGGGCTGCTGTGAACGTGCGTGTGGGTATTTGTGTGAACATATGACTTCGTTGCTCTTGGGTGAACACGCAGGAGAGGGAGAGAATCTGGTTTAAGTTTTTTTTTTTTTTTTGGTTTATTTTTGAGAGAAACAGAGACAGTGTGAGCAGGGAAGGGCCAGAGACAGAGGGAGAGAGAGAGAGAGAGAGAGAGAGAGAATCCCAAGCAGGCTCCGCACTGTCAGCACAGAGCCCAACGGAGGGGCTCGAACTCACAAAACCGCAAGATCATGACCTGAGCTGACGGGGAGTCAGATGCTTAACCAGCTGAGCCCCCAGGCGCCCCGAGAGAATCTGGTTTAAAATCTGCTTCCATTAAGATAGTTCAGGGAGGGGCGTCCAGGGCGGCTCCGTCGGTTAAGCGACCGACTTCGGCTCAGATCGTGATCTCGAGGTTCGTAGGTTCGAGCCCCGTGTCGGGCTCTGTGCTGACACCAAGGAGGCCGCTTGGGATTCTCTCTCCCTCTCTCTCTGCCCCTCCCTTGTTCATGCTTTCTTTCTTTCTCAAAATAAATAAACTAAAAAAAAAGATAGTTCAGTGAGATATATTTATATATAGTATATAGTGTAATACAATATGATAATAATATTCCCTTAGGAGTTAAATGCTCCCGTGGCCAAGGGGAGGGGGGTAGAGGCTGATTCAGAGACCTCACCTGAGGTCAAGCCTGTGTCTCCTTGCCCATCCCCCACCCCTAACCCCCCACAGCCCCTGCCCAGAATGAGCACACGGGGAGAACCGAATTCAGGGGCTACCTCATGGCCCTTGGTGGTTAGGGGGCCACACCGCTCGGGTCCAAATCCCGGCTCTGCCATCTGTGGCTGCGTGACATCAGCCAAGCGACTTTGCCTCTCTGCGCCTCCCTTCCACATCTGTAACACGGGGATCGCAATGCCACCCACCTCCTCGGTTTGTTGAGGGAATGAATGAATTCATGAAAATGGATTCAGGTGGGTAGCATGCGCCAGGGGGCGCTCTCAGCATTATTTTTATTTCTTCAACGAATATTGACGGAAGACCTTCTCTGCGCGTTTCGGTGTTTTGGACACACTGGTAATCAAGACAGACCAAAAACAAAAAACAAAACAAAACAAAACAAAAACCCTAAAACCCCTGGTCTCACGGAGCTTACAAGCAAGCTGAGAAGGAAGGCAATTAAACAAAGAAATACATGAACCGGGAGAGCGCAGCTCAAGGGCGCTGGGAAAACAAACCAAGGCGAGGGGGAGGGGGAGGGTCACCTGTAAACAGGGTGTCTGGTGAGGCCTCAGGGACAAAGTGCAGGGGTGATGTTGGAGCAGAGGCAGGAGGCGAGGGTGCTAATTGCGGGCCTGAATGGAAGACAGACAGATCAGTCAAGTGCAAGGGCTGTGAGGCAGGCCCGGGCCTGAAGTGATGGGAGGCCCAGCGTAATCGGAGCTGAGTAAGTGACGGGCGGGGAAGGGGAAAAAGGAAGGCGGACGGTTCAGGGCCTCGGAGTCATGGTGAGGACTTGCCTTGTTCTCTGAGGGAGACGGGAAGGTTTCCAACAAGGGAGACCTAAGAGCCTCCTTAGTTTGTAACCAATGAGGAGAATGGATCATGGGGGGGGGGGGGAGGGCAGGGAGATCAGTAAAGAGGGACCATGGCTTTTCACCCTTACCAAGTCCCCTCAAGGGAGGCCCTCCTGTCCTCCTTATCCAGAGGCCCAGAGAGGTCAAGCCAGGTATTCAAGGTCACAGAGCTAGTTAGTTGCAGAGCCTGAGTTCAAATCCAACGTCAACCCATCTTCCTTCCCCGCCGTGGCTCCCCTGGAGATCGTGACGGAGCCCCCACCCCCAGGGGATCTGAACCGGGGACCCATGGGGTCATTGCACACGTGCTGTGTGCCAGGCGCCGGGGATGAAATACTGAACGTGAGGGACGCACTGTGTTCGAGTGGCGGGGGGAGGGGGGAGGGGTCCTGTGACAGGTATTTACTGAGACCACCTAGGAAGACGGCTGTGTCACCTTAGGGAAATACATTAACCTTTCTGGGTCTCCATTCCTTCCGGCCCGAGGTGGTGCTCTCAATACCCACTTCACGGGATTCTGGGAGACGTCTGATAGTGTACGTCCTTGGCTCGGAATTTATGAGTGCCACCCCCCCACCTCCCCTGCTGGAGCCGAAGGGAAGCCAGACAGTCTCTCAGGTGTGAGGAGGCCAGAGAAATGGGCAGGCCCAGGCTATGTAGGGCCTTGAGTTCCGGGCTGAGGGCCGGGGCCATGTGCAGGATGGACAGGTGGGAGGGACTGGAGGCCAAGAGACGGAGGAGGATGGGCGGAAGGCCCAGGGGGCGAGGAGGAGACCGGAGCTGGATGGGGGCAGTGGGGACAGAGAAGGAGGGCCAGGGCCTGGTGCACGGTGGGGTGGAAGGCCCAAGGGCGGATGCGTTGGGCCATCCCTGCACTCTCGTGTCCTGGGGTCTCCGGGGCAGGGCCCAGGTTTGATTTACAAGGTTGGGAGAGAGGCACACAGCACCTGCTTTAGGACACACGGTGAGGTTTAGCCAAGCAGGAGTCGGGTGGGGGGTCGCACGGCCTCCAGGCTCTCGAGCAGACAAGGGCGGGGGACCAAAGTCTTGGCTGGAGGACTTAGCGGGTGCAAAGGCCCGGCAGAGGGAATAATGCTCAGTGCACTGGGGAGATTCGGCTGGAGGGTGGGGGGCGTGGGGCAGGGGGGACCGGAACAGACTGCAGGGCTGAGGTTCGAATCCCACCTGCGCCTGGCGCTTGCTTTACGGTCTCGGCCAGACCACTTCCCCCTCCTAATCGTGCGTTTCTTATCGGTAGCCTCAGAGCACGGAGGGAGATCCCAGCCCTACCCCATTCATGCCTCCATTGTGTGCGGAAGACGGACTCACTCATTTATGGAGCGGTTGGTTGTTCTGGGCTCTGAGGGCGCCGTGGTGAGGTCTGGAGAGAGACCGGCTTTGGGCATCTCTACAGGCCCCACAGGGGATTCTGAAGGGCTGGGTACTGGGAGCCACTGAGGCAGGTGCAAGGTCAGAACGAATTTTTCTAGGTAAATCCCTTCCTTCATTCCCATGAATGAATGAATGAACCCCCACACTCATTCAGTCGGTCCAATACCAGCTGAGCACCAACCGTGTCCCGCCAGGCCTCGCGGAGTCCGCCGCGGCCTCCTGGGGCGGGGCTTAGGGCCCTTGGTCCGCAGCCTGCAAATCCTGGGGCGGGGGGGGGGGGGGGTCGGGGGGAGGGGGACGCGCTCACGTCATCCACGTACGCACGCAGTCAGAGGCTATTTCAGCGACTCCCGACCGCCGCAGGATCCGTTCCCAGTTGGCATCTCCGTTTTCCTCTCCCGTAAACTGGGCAGGAGATTTCTCCAAGTTGCTGTCAGAGCCAAGGGCCGAACTAGCGCCGCCCACTGAACGGAGCCCGGCTCCGGAGTGGTTCTCGCGAGGCGAGCGCTTAACCTGTATCCTCCCTTTGAATTCGTACCTGAGGATTCATGAGGTAGAGATGACCGTTCTCCCCCTCTGACAGAGGAGGAAACTGAGGCTCAGCGAGGGGAGATCGGCTGCCCAAGGCCCGGAGAGAGCCGAGACCCAGGCCCTTAGCCACCCGTCCGCCCGGGGGTAACTGACCCCCTCGGAGCTCCCCGTCGCGGGGCTTCATCTGCCTAGCAACCAGTGACGTCACTCACTCCACACCCGCCCTCAACCTTTGGGGAAGTGACGTCATCGCTGACCAGGAAAGCAACTACAATGTGCTGAGGGCTTACTGTGTGTCAAACCCTGAGCTCACCAGCCCCTGCTCTGGACGCACACCGTGCCCACTGTGGGCTCTGTTACTGTGTTTAGCAGCAGTGACTACAGGAGCGCCTGGTCAGCTCAGCTGGTAGCGCTGAGGCCTCTGGATCTCGGGGTTGTGAGTTTGAGCCCCATGTTGGGTGTAGAGATGCCTTAAAAGCAAAATCTTAAGAAAGCCTCACAACAGTAATACCCGCCCAGATTTATTGAATGAACACTATGGACTGGGCTCTATTTTAATTATGTTTGTGTCTATTGACACATTCTATTTTCCCACTGTCCTTATTTTTTTTTTTAATTAGCAGGAATTCTTGCTCTCCTCCTCTCTCTCTCTCTCTCTCTCTCTCTGCCGCTCCCTTGCTTGCCCTCTCTTTCTTTCTCTCTCAAAATAAATAAACATTTGAAAAGGAACAACAGTTGCTTTAAAATAAATATTTAAACATAAAAATAAAATAAAAACAGCTGTTTTAATGGGAAGGTTCCCTCCTCCCTTTTACTGCTTTGTCTATTCATTCACTGAATTTTTTGTTAAAGTAAAACGTGGGTCTTCGGTCAACAAGGGAATTTTGCAAAGCAGGCATACCAGGTCACCAGACCCCCCTCTGCCTCCATCCTGCAGGCCCCTCCCCCCAAGGATAACTGCTGCCCTGCCTTTCTAGCACCTTCTAGTACCTACTAGCACCTTCTAACATATTTACTGTACTTGAACTTCCCACAGTTGAAATCATGGGGTCTGGACTCTGTCGTGGCACTCAACATTGTGTTTCTGAGTTTTCATCTGTGTGGTCCCAACCCGCTTTATCTAACAGTTATCGGTAACAGTGTCTTCACTATCCTGAAATGCAATCCACAGACCGTATAACCTACTTACATACCCCCCCCCCCCAATTCAATGCATTCAGTGTGTGTGGCGGCTCAGGACTCACATCGAGTTCTGCGGGGCCAGAAGCTTATACCGTTTGGAAGGGGTTTCTCCTTCAGGAAAAGAACCAATGCGTGCGACTCCAAGCATAGGCAGACGGGATGTTTATTTGGGACGAGCAAGAAAGTGACAGCAACTTGTCTCATTTCGAAAGCTGACAAACCCTCCCAACATTCCAGAAAACTGACACAGACTAGCTTCTGGCTTCCTACCCTTGGAACCGGTGTCTCCGCCTCCACCACATACTTTCCGTGCCAGGTGCCCTAGGACAGGTGAGGCGGCGATGTGACTTCTGTGAATTCCTGCAGCCAGCCGGGTTGCACGAATGAAACCATGCGTGGCCGGATGTGACCGTGGACCTCATAAATGCCCCAGGGAGGCTCAGGAAAACGTATCCTCACCTCTACTTCACCTTATTATTTTTTTAATGTTTATTTGTTTTTGAGAGAGAGAGAGTGCAAGTGGGAGAGGGACAGACAGAGAGGGAGACAGAGGATCCAAAGTGGGGGAGGGGCAGAAAGGGGGGAGGACAGGAGGATCCAAAGTGGGGAAGGGACGGTGCGGGGGGGGGGGGGGTGTTGCGGAGAAAGGATCCAAAGCTGACTCTGAGCTGTCAGCACAGAGCCCGATGTGGGGCTCAAACTCACGAACTAAGAGATGATGACCTGAGCTGAAGTCACTCAACCTGCTGAGCCACCCAGGCGTCCCTCCACTTCACCTTAACCAGGTCCCCCAAATACCCACCCCTGTCCCATGCCAGGGGCAGGAGACCCCGGGGGAAGCCGCAGTGGAAAGACGCAGGGGGTTAAATGGATTGCTCTTAAAACATCTCACTCTGGAAAATTTTACTTCCGTGTATGGCCCTGTGGACACTTTGTGGGGTTTTTTGGGGGGCGGGGGGGGAATGCAGCTCAGGTGAGGGGTCGAAGCATAAGACTGTTTCAGTTTCAGGGCGCCTGGCTGGCTCACGTGTTAGAGGTTTGACTCTTGATCTTGGGGGTTGTAAGTTCAAGCCCCACCTTGGGGTGTAGAGATCACTTAAAAATAAAATCTTTGGGGCACGTGGGTGGCTCAGTCTGTTAAGCGCCTGACTCTTGATTTCCGCTCAGGTCATGATCTAACGGTCATGAGTTCAAGCCCCGTGTTGGGCTCCGTGCTGGCCACCGGAGCCTGCTTGGGATTCTCTCCCCACCCCACTCCATCGTCCCTCCCCCACTCGCGCATGCTCTTTCTCTCTCTCAAAATAAATATATAAACTAACAATTAAAATGAAGGCAGGTTAATGCCTTCGCTTGAGAAAACTAAAATAAAATATTAGGAAAAAAAAAAGACTGATTCAGCCGCATGGTGACCCCTGGATAGGGTTTCACAGGTGGGCTCCAGTCCCCTGGCCTTGCATAAAAGAGTGGGTGGGACGCAATTTCTGTGGCCTCGGTTTCCTAGTTGGTAAAATGGGGCGGTGACAGCCTCTCCCTCGAGAGTTGGGGCAAAGAATCAATGTAAGGAACGCACTTAGCCCCACTTTGCAGCCGTGAAGCGCCCCCATGTCCCACCCCGGCTGTGTGGCTTTGGGAAAGTCACTCAACCTCTCTGTGCCTCGCCCTCTTCGTAAAAGGGGGTTGCTGCTCACCGTTCCCTCATAGGATTGTCGTGGGCTTCTGGTCAACCATTCCCACCTTGCCGACGAAGCCATGGGGCTCAGGCAAAGTGTGCTGCCCGGGGTCACCAGCTGGCGGGGTACCCCTCACCCGTCTCCGCGCTGCCGGTCCCTCCCGCCCGAGATTCCTCTGCCCATCCCCCCCCCCAGGGGTGACCTCTGGCCTCGTCGCCTCCCCGGTCCTCATGGTGTCCCCGCCATATTCCTACAGCCAGAAGTTGTCCGGCGAATACTTCCGGTACAGAGGGATCCTTTTCCCCGTGGGCATCTACTCACCCGAGAGCATCCGCATGGTGGAGGGCGCCGAGGTGCAGGACGACGACATCTTCATCATCACCTACCCCAAGTCAGGTACCTGCTGGCCGGGGCCGCTGGGGTGCGGGTGGGGGGCCACCGAGGCGGGGAAGGGCGCCCCCAGGGGAAGGAGGACGAGGAAGGAGTGGGGGAAGGGCCTGGATCGGCTCGGAGCCTGGGGGAGCGCGGGCGTTTGCACCGACGGGCCCCCTCCGCCAGGTGTCGCTCTTTCCCCCCAACCAAGGGGGCTCTCCCGTCCTCCGGGAAGCCTTCCAGGGACCTCCGGGGGTTAAAGCACCGGTCCCCACCCTGGCCCTCTCCCTGTCCCCCTAACTAGCCTCTACTTTTCTTCTTCGCCCCTGTCCCCACCGGCCACTAGACTGTGTTTCCGTTTGTGGATGTATCCTCTGGCTCCCCCGGGCCCCCCTAGAACATGAGCTCTTTGGGGGCACATAGTTTAGTGTGTCTGGATGGCCGCTGTATTCTTGGAGCCTAAAACAGTGCCTGACGCACACTCAGTAAATATTTGCGGGAGGAAGGGGGCGGGGAGGGAGGGACCATCTTCATTTTCTCCACTCCTCCCTGAAATGCTGCTCATTATCTGCCATGTGTGGAGACACGGCTGTGAACAGGGGAGACACTGGTCAATTTGTTGGGAGAGACAGGCTTTACGTAAGCACGCGCTCATCTCTTTTCCTATATAATCAGGGTTGGGATGGGTGACCTCAAGGGCAGAGAGCACTGAATGTAGGTGACAAGAGACCGTCTGGGGGATGAGCGCAGGCTTTCAGGGGGAGAAGATGTTCATGCCGAGATCTAGAAGCTGCAGAGGCGTTTGGGTGGGAAAGTGTGTCCTAGATGACAGAGGAATGGCACACGCAAAGGCCCTGGGGTCGGCGGAGGCTTGCTGGGATTGAGGGAACAAGAGAAGATCAATGAGGGTGTGGTGTGGGGGGCAATGCAAGATGCTGGGAATGGGGGGGGAGGCACACGGGCTGATGAAGCGTCCCTTTGGGGCGAGAGAAGGGACAGACTTCAGCGCTTCCTTCTCTAGAATGACGGGGATTGGCTACTTCATTTCTTTGTCAAAATGTGTTCGAAAAATTTCAAAATATGATTTTCAGATAGAGTTCTGTGGGGGGTGCTTTTTGAGATATAATCCACATAGCGTACGGTTTACCCACTTTAAAGTGTACAGTTCAGGGCACCTGGGTGGCTCCGTCGGTTAAACGTCCGACTTCGGCTCGGGTCATGATCTCACGGTTCGTGGGTTCGAGCCCCGCGTCGGGCTCTGTGCTGACAGCGAGCTCAGAGCCTGGAGCCTGCCTTCGGATTCTGTGTCTCCCTCTCCCTCTGACCCTCCCTTGCTCACGCTGTCTCTCTCTCTCTCAAAAATAAATTTAAAAAACATTAAAAAATAAAATAAAATAAACATTAAAAAAATTCAAGAACTAAAGTGTACGATTCTATAGCAGCAGTGTATTCACAGATTTGTGCAACCATCACCACCGTCCATTTTAGAACATTTAGAACAAGAAGCCTTGTACCCATCAGCCACCACTCCCCAAACCCCACATCCCTGACCCAAAGTCTTAGGCAACCATTGACCTCATCTCTGACTCTACGGATTTGCCTCTTCTGGACATTTCGTATACGTGGATGCCAACCTACACTACGTGGTCTTTCATGTCCGGCTTCTCTCCCTGAGCGTGACGTTTTTGGGGTTCATTCCTGCTGTAGCGTGGGTCAGTGCTTTGTGCCTTTTTATGGCCAAGGACCGTTCCATGGTATGGGCATACTATTTTTTTTTCATTTTTTTTTTATGTTTATTTATTTTTGAGAGACAGAGAGACAGAGCACGAGCGGGGGAGGGGCAGAGAGAGAGGGAGACACAGAATCCGAAGCAGGCTCCAGGCTCCGAGCTGTCAGCGCAGAGCCCGACGCGGGGCTCGAACCCACGAACCTCGAAATCATGACCTGAGCCGAAGCCGGACGCTTAACCGACTGCGCCACCCAAGCGCTCCTTAGATTTTAGACTTAAATCTTCGATTCATTTTAAGCCGATTTTAATATATGGGATGCGGTATAGATTGAGGTTCTTTGCCCTTGGATGTCCAATTATTCCAACTTCTTTCTTTAATTGGAAATGTACTGATTTCTTTCTTTCTGCCTCTTTTATTTCTTTCTCGAGAACTAAAGCGTCCATGGTTCAAGAGCTCAAGAGCTACAAAGGGCTTGCACTGAAAGGTCTCCCTCTCCTCCTGTGGTCACCAGGAGCCCCTTGGTGTATATCCTTCTAGAAATGGCGCCTACAAGCAGAAATGTACATAAATATGTTTTCCCACCAAAGTTACCCACACCATTCTGCATCGCGGTCTCGTGTATATTTTTGCTTTCTTGGGGCGCCTGGGGGGCCCAGTCCGTGGGGTGTTCGACCTCGGCTCAGGTCATGATCTCGCGGTTCGTGGGTTCGAGCCCCGCGTCGGGCTCTGTGCGGACAGCTCAGGGCCTGGAGCCCGCTTCCGACTCTGTCTCTCCCTCTCTCCCTGCCCCTCCCCCACTCATGCTGTTTCTGTCTCAATAATACATAAAAACATTAAAAATGTTTTTAATTACAAAAAGTAAAATAAAATGGTTACATTGGTAAGTTTTATGTTATGTATATTGTACCAAAAATGAATTCATTAACAAGTGATGGAGAATTAAGCCCCCAAGGGGTGAAGAGAGCCCCAGTGGGTACAGGAAGAGCCCACACGGGGATCAGCCACCCCCCTCCCCGGGCTGGAGCAAGGCACCCAAGGAAAGGTGCTGGGGGGGGGAGGGTCCCTGGGGGTCCGTGGCGCTGCCGGCCGCTGTCCATCGCGAGAGCCAGCAGGGCGGAGCCCAGGGGACCCAGGAAGAGAAGCCGCGGGCTTCCTCCGGCGCCCTCTACTGGCAGAGGTTACCAAGCCGCCGGAAGAGAACTGGTGACCAGGGTCGCGGTCCCATATCCCAAAACAGGGCAACGAAGCATGGATTTGGAGGCAGAGGCAATACATTAAGAACCGGGGCAGGGTTATTGTTAGAATCCAGGGGACTATCCGGGCGCCTGGCTGGCTGGGTCGGTGGAGCATGCGATTCTTTGATCCGGGGCTCATGGGTTCGAGCCCCACGTTGGTCACAGAGATTACTTAAAAAAAGAAAACCAAGCCAGAAACCGCAGAGAACCCGGGACAAGAGAATGCTAATGACAGGTGATCGCGGTTCTTCTGATTAGGATCACTGTTGTTTCTCAGCTGACTTGCCTGTATCCTCCTAGAATCTGGACCTGTGAACTGGGTCATTGATGCGATCCCGTCCTGCGACGTGACATCTGGGTGTCCCCCCAGAGAGCAAGGGGTTACCCCCAGGACGGGAAGTGAAGAGAGCTGAGATTTTAAGTCCAGATGCCTGGACTGCATCGCAGCTCCCTCTGTGCGTTAGCACAATGCTTCTGTCCTGATACGTGCGCGCCGGAATCTCAGAAACGAAGCCTACTAGAAGCTTCTCCGTCATTGCTTTAAACTCCAGTTGGTGGAGGGATGGAGGGAAGTTGGGGGCAGTCCAGGCTGTCTCAGGCATTCTGGCTCCTTCCATCCCGTGGCTCCGCCATCCCTGGGAGCCCCAGTTTCCACTGGCGTCCCTGCATCCAGCCAGCAGAGAGGGAAGGAGAGAGAGTGGGGGGGAGGGATGTAGGAGGTGTTTATGGGCCAGCCCTGGAAATGGCTGCACGTCGCTGCCACCTGCACCTATTTGGCCGGAACTCAGTCACATGGCCCCACATGTACCAGGGAGGCTAGAGGAACGCGGTCCCCTCGTCTCCCTGAAGGAAATGGGGTCAGTGGACAGCTAGCTGGGCTCTGCCACGCGCCACTTCCTCGTGTCGCCACCTTGGCCCCGGTGACTTGTCTCCTTGAGCCTTGGGTTCCTGCTCTGAAAATAACGATAACAAGGGGCGCCTGGGTGGCTCAGTCGGTTAAGCGTCCGACTTCGGCTCAGGTCATGATCTCACGGTTCGTGGGTTCGAGCCCCGCGTCGGGCTCAGAGGTGACAGCTCGGAGCCTGGAGCCTGCTTCGGATTCTGTGTCTCCCTCTCTCTCTGTCCCTCCCCTGTTCACGCTCTCTCTCTGTCTTTCAAAAATAAATAAATTAAAAAAGAAAAGAAAAGAAAAGAACGATAGCGAGCCCTCGCACCACCGCTGGCTGTGAGGAATCTGTGCGATCACATATGTGGCGAGTCGTGCACAAGTCCAACACGATGTACCCTGTTTCTCTCTCCTCTCCCCTCCACCCTTCCCCGCCTTGGCCTGATTTGCCCAATTCCTCCTGACAGGCACCAACTGGATGATTGAGATCCTCAGCTTAATCCTGAAGGACGGGGACCCATCCTGGACCCGCTCGGTGCCCATCTGGAAGAGGGCGCCCTGGTGTGAGATCGTCCTGGGTGCCTTCAGCCTCTCGGACCAGCCCAGACCCCGCCTCATGAGTTCGCACCTCCCTATCCAGCTCTTCGCCAAAGCCTTCTTCAACTCCAAGGCCAAGGTGCAGGAGGAGGGAGGGGTGTTGGGGTGGGGGAGCACATAACTAACCGATGAATTCAGCACGTACGTATGGAGCACCTACTGTGTGCCGGCCCCGATCTAGAACCGCAGTAAATAAGCACACAGCAATGCCCCCTGCAAGCCCACATCCTAAAGGGTGACAGGCAGAGAGAATAGCGAAGCAAAACCTTTTAATGTGCAAAGGTGATAAATTCACATCGGAAAGGAGCAGAGGGGGGGCGTCTGGGGGCAGAACATTCTGGGCACAAGGAAGAGCAGGTGCAAAGATCCTGGGGGTGGGGGTGGGAGTGGGGGGCGTGCCTGAGGACCAGCAAGGAAGCCTGTGGGGCCAGGGCCAACTGAGGGAAGGGGAGAGGAGTGGAGGTGAGGCCAGGGAGGGATCGGGCTCCAAACTGTGCAGGGCTTGTGAGCAAAGAAACCCAAGTCGCCTTCGGGTTTCGCGGGCGCCCTCTGGAGGCGGGGTGGGGGGACAGCCCGCAGAGGCGGGCGAGGAGGGCAGAGTCCAGGTGGGAGGCAAAAGGGGACCCCACCAGGGTGGTGGCCCGTGGAGGCGAAGAGAAGAGGCTGAGTTTGGGGTGTATTTTGGAGGTAGAAGCAGCAGTAGGCTTTGCTGACAGATGGGGCGTGGGTGGGAAACAGATGAGTCAAGGGTGACTCCAGGGTGTTTGGTTTAAGCAACTGGGAAGCTGAGGCTGGCGTCGCCTGAGATGGGGAGGTCGGGAGAGAGGCTCGGGGGAAGGTGGGAGCTCTCTCTCGGGGCCCGGGGACGCCCAGGTGGAGGCTGCCAGTGCGCAGTGACGTAACCGACTCAGGAGCCGATAGGACAGATCTGCTCTGGACACACGTCTCTGTAATTTGCTGGTCGGTACAGAGGTGGATGGAGTCGTGAAAGGCAGGAGACTGGGCGCATCACCAAGGAACCTCTGTGTGTAGACAGAGGAGGGATGGGGGCCGCGGTCTGGGAGGCCCCCCAGGACCCCGCGTCAGGCTCACAGATTTGTCGCAAGGATGCCCAGATCTCGGCCGAGCTGTTACACCCACGGCCGCAGGTGATCCCAGGGAAAGGACAGAGACGACCTAACGTCAGGAGGAAAGAGGCGTGTGGGGCAGCGTCCCGTTGTCTGTCCCCGAGAGGAGCTGCCTGGAGAGCGCCTGACGCTCCGGCGGTGACATGCGATGACACGCGAGCCGTGTCTCCCACCTGGAAGGCTCACCCACAGCCTTGGCATCCGGGCCGTTTGTTGGAGGTTGGCCCCGTGGTCACGGCGGACCACCAGGGTGGCTGACCGCAGCCTTGGGGAAGGAGACCGTTGCCAGGAAAGGACACGTCCGATGGGGCGGATGTGGGCTTGGCTGGGGAATATGAGGCTGGTAATCAGATAGGAGCCAGGGACTCGGAGCCTTGAATGCCAGGCTCAAGGGCGGGGGCTCTTTCCTGGGGGCACTGGAGAGTCGAGGAGGGCAGGGTCGGCTCTGGGTGAGGAAGGATCCTCTGGGGCCCTGCGGAGGTTGGGTGGGAGGCCCGGGGGGAGGCAGAGGTGAGGGACCAGGCTGGAAAGGATGAGGCCAGGGGCCTTCGCTGTGGGAATAGGAAGGAGGGTCGGTGCCTCTCACCTTGATCTCCCCCATCCTGAGCCCCCATGTCTTCCTCCTCCAGTTTGTGTTTGTTTGTTTAGAGAGGGGTGGGGAGGGGCAGAGAGAGAGGGACGGAGAGAATCCCAAGCAGGCTCCGTGCTGAGAGCACAGAGCCCACTGTGGGGCTTGAACTCACGAACTGTGAGATCGTGAGCCAAGCCGAAATCAAGAGTCAAACCAGGCCCTCCTGAGCCACCCA
Source organism: Cryptoprocta ferox (assembly GCA_028646485.1). Taxonomy (NCBI): domain Eukaryota; kingdom Metazoa; phylum Chordata; class Mammalia; order Carnivora; family Eupleridae; genus Cryptoprocta; species Cryptoprocta ferox. Next base: position 7,304,954 of record CM053563.1, on the reverse strand, counting down.
GGCACTCCCTCCGCCCCCGCCCCGCCTCCAGTCTTTATTCCCTTGAAGCCAAACTGTCACTCTGCCTGGTCCAGGAGCGGTCCCTCTGTCCTGGAATGTGGCTGCAGGGACCTCGCCCCGTCCCCTGGGATGGGATGACCTGATCTAAGCCACGGTTAGCGGGAAGTCCCCCGGGGAGTCTGCCCTGAGCCCTTCCTGCGGCAGGATCGGAACCGAGAAGGCTGGGGGGCACGCAGTCTCTGGGGTGGGGTCCTGCCTGTGCTTGACACCTCTGCCTTCTCCCCGACACCCCCGCACAGGCGATCTACGTGGGCCGGAACCCCCGGGACGTGGTGGTCTCGCTCTATCATTACTCCAAGATCGCCAGGCAGTTGAAGGACCCCGGCACGCCTGACCAGTTCCTGCAGAACTTTCTCAAAGGCGAAGGTGAGGACTGGGGCAAAGCGAGGCCGGGGGTGGGGGTGGGGGGCGCCCCTCTTGGACCCAGACAGGAAGGGCGCAGGGGAGGGGTAAGACGGAGAGAGAGAGGCAGAGATACAGCGCCTGATCACCAGTGAAGGAGACAGGTGAGTAAGAGACAGAAAGACAACGACAGACCCAGCAATGGGGAGAGAGAACCGGAGAGAGACTGAGGCACCGAGTAAGCAAGAGACAGAGAGCGGGAAACAGAGACAGACAGACGCAGAGATACAGAGAAAGGGAGAAACCAAGCGAGACAGAAATGCAGGAAAGGGGCGGAAACGGAGAGAGAGGGGGAGACAGAGGTTCTTTCTCGGGGCGCCAGATTGGGGGGGGGGCTTGGGGGAGGCCTCCAGCTCTGAGGAACCCTGCCTGGGGCCACGTGGGGCTAGGGAGCCCCCCCTCCCCGGGCCCCCAGCAGGGGGTGGTCCTGCTGCCTGCCCCTCATCCGCCTGCCCCTCCCCCGCAGTGCAGTTTGGCTCCTGGTTCGACCACATTAAGGGCTGGATTCGGATGAAGGGCAAAGAGAATTTTCTGTTCATCACCTACGAGGAGCTGCAGCAGGTGATGCCCCGCCCCGCGCCGCCCTGCCCCTCCCCTCCTCACGCCCCCTTCCCTTCCCCCCCACCCCCAGGCCTGCCCTGCTGCCCAACACACCAGGTTTTGGGGGCACAGCGGCGAACAGAGCAGAGTCCTGAGCCCGCGAGCAGGACAGGGGCCAAGGACAAATAATAAAACAGATGGCAGTTGGGGCGCAGAGAGAAGAGGCAAGCAGGAAAGGCAGATAAGGAATGGGGGGCCCCAATTTTAAATAGGGTGGCCGGGGAGGCCTCCAGGAGAATATAACACTGAAGCAAAGATCTGAAGGAGAAGAAGGACCCATGGAGATAGCTGAGGGGGAGGGGGGAGTGTCTCAGGCAGCAGGAACCGCCAGTGCAAAGGCCCTGAGGCGAGAGCACACTTGTGATGTGTTTCCAAGGGGAGCAAAGAAGTGTGTGGCCAGAGCCGCCTGGGACGGGGGGGGGTGGGGGTGGCGGTGGGAGGCACAGCAAGGACGTTGGCTTTTCTCTGAGTAGATGGGCACCAGGCGTGGGCCGTGAGCGGGCGACGTGATAGGGAAGATGAGGTCGTGCGGGACCGTGGCACGTGGGCGGCGAGCTCCAGTGACGGTCGGGAGCCGAAAGGCAGCGGGGCGCGGCGGAAGGAAACAGCCTTTGGAGTTAGACGGGGATCCCGTCTGGACCCCATCAAACGTCCGTGGAGCAGGCACCTGGGAGAGGGGTGCCTTCTGGCTGGGGCAGTCAGGGAGAGCCCCCTGGAAGACGTGGCGTGCAGAACGCCCCCTGCTTTGCCCAGCTGCCAGGAGGGGGCTGGGCTTCTCGGGGAGCGGCCCACAGCAAGCACGCCCAGCCATTCCAGGTTCTTAACAAAGATGCTTCCAGAAGCCGGGCACCTGAGAGGCTCCCCTTACACGCCCCTTCCCCAGGCTCCCGGGACAAGTTTCCTTCTTGTGTGTACATTTCATGCACTTTTTTTATTTTATTCTGGGGGAGAGGGGAGAGACAGAGCGTGAGCAGGGGAGGGGCAGAGAGAGGGAGACACAGAAGATGAAGCAGGCTCCAGGCTCCGAGCTGTCAGCACAGAGCCCGACGCGGGGCTCGAACCCACGAACCGTCAGATCGTGACCTGAGCCGCACTCGGACGCTTCACCGACTGAGCCCCCCCAGGCGCCGCTCGTGTATTTTTTCTTCTTCTTCTTCTTCTTTTTTTTTTTTTTTTGGCACGCTTTCTGCCGGGACACTTTGGAGGGGGAAGCACCTGAATGTTCGTGTTTAAAATCCCCCCAAATCCCTCAGGACCACAGACGTCTCGTCCTTAAAATGGGTGGGAAAATGCCAGATTGCGAGAACCACAACAAGGGGCCCCGGCCTATTCGTCCCGTGTGACAAGGCACCCCAAAGTGTTAATATAGTGCGTAAAGTAGAAGTGATTAGGCTCCGAGCCAGGGCCTACCTGATTAGTAATAACAAGAATAGCAAACGTCCCCTAAAGGGGACAAATGCCACGCACCAGACACGGCACGTGGATTGCGTCACTTCATCCTCGAAGTACGGATGGCTGAGTTACAGATTAGAGAGAACCACCTAAAACTGCCCATATCTGACCAGTTTTGACCTGCAAAAACTAGGATAATTTTAGGCGGCTCGCCTCAATATTGTTCTTACCCCCGTTTTACGGAGGAGGGCGTTGGGGGGGGGGCGTTTGTAACCTAGAGAGAGCTGACGACCTGCCTGAGTCTTCTGCCCACGCTGGTAAATGTCTTTTGGTGGAAAGATCCAGAAAAGAGTTTTGGCATTACCACCGCACCCCCACCCCCTGCTTTTTTTTTTTTTTTTTTTTTTTTTTCCTACACCAAAAACTGGGCCATGCAGCCTGACAGACCTTCTGAGCTGCCCCCGGGTGTGAGGAACGGCCAACATGTTAGAGTTTCTGGGACACACACACCAGCGGTTCAGGTGGATAAAGGGACGGAGGGTTACGAAACCAGGGATGACCTGGAAATCCGGAGCCGTGGGGCTGGCGGGGCTGGCGAGAAGGCTAACTGTACTGGGCACCGAGTATCAGGGGAGGCAGCGAGATAGAGGAGGGGCGGGTGGGCTCCGGGCACTCACATCTGCGGTCCTCCCTAGCTGTGGGACCCTGGACAAGCGTCTTCCCCTCTCTGGGCCTCCATTTACTGATTGGGGTAATGACGCCTCTCTGCAAGGCTGTTGGCAGGCGTGGCTAGGTATACAGGAGGGGCTTGGACCAGAGCTTAGTACACAGTAGGTGCTCAATCCGCAAGACTTTTTTTTTTAATGATGATTTACTTTTGAGAGAGACAGAGAGTGTGAGCAGGGGAGGAGCAGAGAGAGAGAGGGAGGGAGACAGAGAATCAGAAGCGGGCTCTGAGCTGTCAGCACGGAGCCCCCGATGTGGGGCTCAAACCCATGAACCCTGAGATCAGCACCCGAGCTGCAGTTGGACGCTCAGCCGACTCAGCCACCCAGAGGCCCCTCCATCCACATTGAGGAGGGTGATGTTTGAGTTGCATCTGGGAAGTCTGCCTGGTGGAGGAGGGTGGCACGGGCCATTTTTGGCTGCAGGGAGGAAAATGCAGGGAATTCCAGGTAAGTTCTGGAAATATAGGCCGAGCCAGACCACTTCTGTCCTTGAAAGCCAGGCCTGGGGGCCGGGACTCCTGTCCCAGGGCACTGGGGAGCCACAGGAGGGCGGGGAGCGGGGAAGAGTAGGGTCAGCTTTGGGTGTGGGTGCCCGGAGGCAGGGAGGCCAGGGAGGAGGCCGGGGGAGGAGGCTGAGGCGCGGGTCTATGCGGCCGGCCCAGTGCCAGAGGAGGGGATGAGCAGAGGGAGACTGACAGGGGTGTGTGGGGAGGGGGAGAAGGAGAGGGGAGGCCGGGCTGGGAATCTGGTCCTGTGACCCGGTGAGTGAGGCTGCTCTTCTGGGATGGGGCCCTTGTGTGGGGGGCGGGGGGTGCAGATTTGGGGCACGGACCGGCAGACCCCCACTTCTAACCCGAGCGAGGGGTGATTCTGCATAAGGGGCCGAACTGACCTCCGCCCTGGCTCTCTCTGCCCCTGCCCTCCCACCCATGGAACCCCCAAGACCCCAACCTGCGACAACTCAGCAGCCAGAGCCCCATCGCTCGGCTCGGTGGGGGGGAAACTGAGGCAAGGACGCAGAGCCACCCAGACGGCTCTGGGTTGGGACTCAGACGCCCAGATTCTGGGCCCGGCGCTCCTTCCTTGCCCGGGGTCCCCCCCCTCGGCCCGGCCTCCCTGACCCCTGCCCTGGCCCGCAGGATCTCCACAGCTCCGTGCAGCGCGTTTGCCAGTTCCTGGGCCGCCCGCTGGGCGAGGAGGCGCTGGGCTCCGTCGTGGCGCACTCAGCGTTTGGTGCCATGAAGGCCAACGCCATGTCCAACTTCACCCTGCTGCCCCCCAGCCTGCTGGACCAACGCCACGGTGCCTTCCTCCGGAAAGGTGCGGGGTGGCGGGGGGGCGGCTCTGGGGTTCCAAGTCCCACCAGGCCACTGCCTGCTTGTGCGCCTTGGGCACATGTGTCCCAGCTGACACACGGGGTTGCTCCAAACAGAACTGCCTTCACAAGATCACTGTGGACTGCCTCCCCCCCCCCCCCCCCCGCCAGGGCTTAGCACAGGGCCGGGCATCCAGAGAGCCCCAAACGGCAACAAAACGGTCTCCTCCAAGGCCACAGCCAGGACCGAACCGCTGGGAGGCTAGATAGAGCCTTCGAGAATCTTTCTTAGCGTTAAGGGGGGGGTCTTTGTTCCTGTTCCTGCTAACAGACCAAAAACGTAGCGGGTTAACAGCACCCACGTTTATTCCCTTACAGTTCTGGTCAGAAGTCCC
>CM053563.1:7234573-7299962 GCA_028646485.1 Cryptoprocta ferox | reverse complement strand
ATCAGAAGGGCGGTGTCTCTCATCTCTGACTCTAACCCTCCCCCCTGTCCGTCTTTTTCCTTTCTATGTTTATTTATTTATTTTGAGAGAGAGGGACCAAGAGGGAGCGAGTGGCGGAGGGGCAGAGAGAGACAGGGAGAGAGAGAGAGAATCCCAAGCCGGCTCGGCGCCGCCAGCGCAGAGCCCAACGTGGGGCTCGAACTCACAAACCATGAGATCGTGACCTGAGCCCCAGATCAAGAGTCGGACAGTCAACCCGACGGAGCCACCCGGGCGCCCTTCCCTATTCTTAGAGGGACCCTCGTGGGTCCTACCTGGGTATAATCCTGCATCATCATCTTCCCCATCTCCAGGTCTTTAACCAATAACACCTGCAAAGTCCCTTTTGTAAGGTCACATAGTCATAGGTTCCAAAGACCCGGATGCTGGAGGGGGGGTGATTATTCAGCCTATCCCAGGGAGCCCCCCCACCCCCCAGGCCTCACTAGGGGCGTCATGTAATACGTGCTGTGCACGCTTGCTAAAATCCCAACTGCTGTGACCCAAATGACACTGGCCCCGGGATTCCAGGCAAGGGGGTGGCATCCCAGGTTGAGGCCCCATGACAAGGTGAGAAATGCGAGGGTCAGAGGGATCCCTGCTGCCTGCCTGGGCACGTGGAAGGGGCAGAGGTCACGCCCCTTGCCTGCTGGGTGGCCCAGAGGGTTACCGAGGGCAGCCCCTCAGCGCGTTCCCTGGCACGGAGTGTGGGAAAGCGTTCATGCCCAATGTCAGAGCCATCATGGAGGTAGTTAGGTGTTGCACAAGCCCCGGTCTAGTCGGGGAGGTGAGGGACAGGGAGCCAGGAATGCTAGCGGGAGGCGGATGTCCTGGGCAGAGAGACTTAAGGGGGGGGGGGTAGAATTGGAGGAGGAAGGCAACAGGTCTACTGAAGGGATAGGTAGGGTGTGGGGGGGAGCCAAGGGAGGGAGGGGGCCGAAATGGTGCCCAGGGGTCCGGCCAGGGCACTGGAGGCCAGCGTGAGCGGCAGCCACCAGTAGGAGGTACAGGGGCAACATGGAGATGAAAGGGAGGGGGGAGGGGGTGGGAAAGAGGGTGCCGGGATGTGGGGCGCGGGGGATGTTCCCGCTGCTCCTCACCTCGCCGCCCCACCCCTCCCCTCCAGGGGTGTGCGGTGACTGGAAGAACCACTTCACGGTGGCGCAGAGCGAAGCCTTCGACCGTGTCTACCGGGAGCAGATGCGGGGGTTGCCCACCTTCCCCTGGGACGACCCCGAGGACGCCAGCCCGGACCCCGACCCCAGCCCCACCCCCGCCAAGCCCTCCGAGGACCCCCCCCACCCGTGACCCTGAGAATAAACGCATCGCCCCTGGCCCGGCTCTCTCTCGATGCGCTCCGGAGGGGGGCGTGCCGGCGGCCGGCCGGCAGGGGGCGCGCGAGGGAGGAGGCCGCCGGGGTGGGGACCCCGCGCTGGGAGCCCGACTCGCCCCCTCCGCGAGTCTGAGGGAGGAGGGGCCCGCGACTGGAGTCGTGGGGTCTTCCGCTAGGCCGTGAACATGCGAGATGGTGGCATAAAGCAGCTTTATTCTGAGCGGAGGTAAAGGGAGCCCCAACAACGCGCCCCTTAGCACCCACAAAACAGTCCCAGCGCCCACGGCCCTGACCCGCCCCCTAGCAGGGGTCCCCACCAGTTTCCTGTCCCTCATTATTAAGCCCCACTCCCCGGACTGGATTCTCTTCTCTCCTCTGCCAAGCTCAGTTTACCCACCGCTCCGAGGGCCTGGTGGATACAGGAGATCTCCCCGCCCTGTCCCGGGGACTCCCCGCCCTGCAACAGGACATGCCGCGTCCTGGGATGCCAGCTGCCATTTTCTAAACTGCGACATGCCATCCAGACTGAGCAGCGGGCTTGCCTACGTTCTAGAACAAAGCGGGGGGAAATCCCTACTGCTTCCCAGACACCAGAAGCCTTGTCCAAGGCACAACCCGGAGCGGGTGGGGGTGCTGGGAGCTGGCCGTCCGCAGGCCAGTCCAGGGTGGCTTTGGGTCCCGTCAGCGTTGTCCCCTGAGTCCTGCCTGGGCAGCCCAGTCTGGCTGCGGGGTGCCTCGGGGTTCCTGGAGCTTGGAGGCTGCATCCTCACCAAACCTCCTTCTGGCCGGGGACAGATAGCGAAGGCGGCGGGCAGGGCGGGCAGGGAGGAGAGGCAGGGGGCCGCCTGGGGGCTGGCACTGGCCCTGAGGACGGGGTTCTGTCTCCCCCCAGGGGCCCCCTCCCATGCCCCGCTGCCTCATCAGGGCCTTCGCGGGGGTGTCCTTGGAACCCCAGGATTTCTTGAGCTGTGGAGGGAAAGACAGGGAGGTAAGAGAAGGTCCTGGGGACGAGTCCAGGCAAGGGGAGGGGTGTGTGTGTGGGGGGGAGGCCTGGGGCCTGCGGGGGCCATGTTCCCCCCCCTGCAACTCCGCACTTGAGGGGGAACAGGAAGCAGCCAGCAGCTGCCTGGGGGGGGAGCAAATATTTGCCAAGGGAGGTGATGCTGGGTGAGGGTGACTCAGGACCGGGTGGAGGCGAGGACCTTGCCCCTGGCGTGCCCGTCCCCACTTCTCCCCTGGACCGGAAACCAGGGAGGCGATTCCTGGGACATTCCTCCTTCCCCCTCCAAAAAGGTCCCCACCTGTTCCCACTTCGCGGATGGGGAAACTGAGCCTGACAGGGGCACAGCTCACGGAGAAACTGTGCCCCGGTTCTGCCGGCGTCCAGGGCGAGTCTGCCTGTCTGTCCCACCGGCCTCTGCCCCTACCCTCTCGACAGCCCGCTTTACAGCGGAGGGGACTGAGTCCCCGCACCCAGGATCCCAGGGTCTAAGGAACCCTGGTGTCAAAGCAACTGAGGACGGGGGAGGCGAGACCCCCTCAGAGCTCGCCACATCCCTCCCCACCCCCCCACCCCCCGCTCCCGTGACACTCGAATCCCCAGGCAGCGCATTTAAAAGCTTCACCCAGGAGGCCACCAGGGGCCAAGAGTTCCGATCTCTGCCTGGTGCCTCAGTTTCCTCATCTATGAAATGGGCGGGGTGTAATAACATCCGCCTCAGACGGTTGTGGCAAAGGTCCCATGTAACCACCCCCGTGAAAGCACCGGGCGTGTGGCAAGGTGCCCCCGAAAGACTGTCGGTTGCTTTGACTCGGGGCAAGTGACTTGACCTCTCCGGGCCTCAGCTTTCCCGTCTGTAGCAATGAACGTGAGAAGACTATTACGTCACTCGCTGACCTGGGGATGAGGATGTCATGAACTCTATAAAAATCAATTCCACTTCGCGGATTTGCTCTAACGATTATTATTCTAGTTCACCCGCCCCTCACGGACTCCTTTCGACCAAACTGAGCGTGGGGACCACCGTCGGGCCCATTTGCTGGATGAGAACACGGAGGCTCAGAGAAGGCAGATCTCTGCCCACCGGGCTCCCACAATAGGCATAGCGTGCCCGGATTTGCACCCCGGGTGGCTCTCGGGGTCTCTGGCCCCGGCCGCCCAGCGCTCACCCCTGCCCCGCACGCAGTAGGGCCATAGGAAAGCGTCCCTGCGCTCATGAACTCAGGTGAGCACCTTTGTTTCCCCCCGCCTTCCCCCGGCCCCCCAGCCTGGAGCCAGGCACATAGTAGGCCCTCGGCTGCCTCCATCGTCTCCCAGCTATTCCTGTCCTCTCTCAGGCCAGCCGCCGGGTCTCACCTCGTTGTCACCGTCGCTGGAGCCGGACAGCTGGGACAGGCGGCTCAGGTCCCACAGGGAGCGGCTGGGCCGGGCCGGTGGGCCGGTGGGGGTCCGGGCGCGCTGGACACTCCTCAGGATGTCGCTCAGCGCTGGCCCTGGGGTGGCCGGGGTGGCCTGCCCGTCCCTGTCAAAGACTCGGCAGGCGGCCAGGCATTGGGCCAGCGGGCCGTCGGGCGGTGGCGGTGACACGGGGGCCACAGAGCAGCGGCGGGCCACACGGTGGGGGTTGTGGGCCAGCTGCAGCCCCCTCACGGTGCCGACGAAGGGGCCCGAGCTGGGCGCAGACGGGAGTGGCCAGGAGGCCGCGTACAGTGTCCGGAACTCTCGGCTGAAGGCGTCAGCAATCTCGCCGGTCAACAGGGTCACCAGGCCTCGGTGCAGGCGGGAGTCACTCCACGTGAAGCTGGGGGGCATGCGGGGAGGGGTCAGGCTCTCCATGCAGCCCCACGGGCCCAGCCCGGACCCTGTTACCGGCCCCCACCTGGCCCCAGGGCAGGCTGTGTGACCTCGGGCAGTCCTGCCACCTCTCTGGCCTCAACTTCCCCCTCCGTAGAATGGGAACAACCTACCCGGAGGGTTGATGTGACCACTACGTGAGTTAAGATACTTAAATTACCTTAAGGGACTTAAGCCAAGGCTGCGGCAGTGCCTCAGTTTCCCCGTATGGAAAGAGATGGGATTTGTTTTCTGACTCCACAAGTCCTGTCGCGAGACTTGGCCGCTTCCTATGTAATGACCGCCATTTATCAAGCACTGGCCGTGGGGCTGCTCCGTGCCTGTCTGCTCATCTGTAGCATGGAGCTCAAATGTAGGGGGACTGGATGAGGGGACAGGGGGTTGAGCTCCGCGCCCGGTGCTGGCTTTGGTGAGCAGTGTCCCCATCGTCCCTGTTGTCGCCGTGGTGGCGTTTAAAGCATCTGGCACAGGTCTTGGCATACAGCAGGTGCTCAGTAAATGCCCTCTTTGGAATCACTCGAACCTGGCCCAGCGGACCTTGGACGCGTCTCGTTCCCTTCCTGAGCCTTGGTTTGCCCGTCTGGAAAACGGGCTCACCACGGGCTGCATATCTCGTGCCCCGGCGGGCACAGCACCCAGCGCCCAGAGAGCGGATGACTCACCAGGGTGGCCGGTGTGGGTCTGACCGTCCTTACCTTGGTGGGGTGCCAGTGTCCTCCCTCACTCCCTGGCAGGTCAGCGGGCCAGTCTGCCCTCAGATTGTGACACCTCTCCCCCAACCTGTGACCTCACCCCTGGTGTGGCCAGTAGGAACCCTGAGGGGTCTGTGAGGTCACCCCATTCTGCTCCACAAAGACTCCCGTCGGGTAGCGCCCGCTGGCTTGTCTCCATCCCGGGGAAGCTTCTCAGACCCAAGGACTCAAGAGCCGCTGTCACGACGGAGCTCCTGAGAGGGACACGGAGCGTTGGGAACCGAGGACACTCCAAGTGCTGACCCCGGGAGGCCAGCCCGGGGGCGAAAGTCGTGGGGGGTGCCAGGGAGCGTCATTCAGCAGTTCCGGAAGGCCCAGGAAGCCCACGGCCTGGCTTGGGCACCGTCCCCGCCGCCAGGCCACCATGGTCCTCGGCTGGCTGCTGCTTCTGGCAATGGCTCTGCCCCCAGGCGCCAGGGGCGCCAAGGAGTGTGTGTTCTGTGAGCTGACCGACTCCACGCAGTGCCCGGGGACCCAAATGCACTGCGGCGAGGATGAGGACTGTTTCACGGGCCACGGGGTGGCCCCGGGGCTCAGCAACATCATCAACAAAGGCTGCGTGCTGTCCACTTCCTGCGGCCGCGAGGAGCCCGTCACCTACATGGGCGTCACCTACACCCTCACCACCATGTGCTGCTCCGGCCACATGTGTAACAGCCCCGCTGGTACCGAAAGCGGCCGGAGGGAAGGGGCCACCGCCGCCCCCGGCCTGGTGCTGGGTGTGCTGCTCGTCCCACATTTGCTGTGACCCACCTGAAGGGCAGGGCCTGGGACTGGTCTCCCGGCCTCACTGCTCCCCGAGCCCCCTGCCTCCACCCCTTCCCCCCATTAGATGGCCAGAGGCCCTGGACGGCCTCTCGTGGCCCTGGCCTCATCCAGTCTAGGGTTGTCCCCGGGGAGCCCAGGGCTCGGCAAAGCCTTGTCAAGCTTGATGTAGTGGCGGGGAGCCACGCCCGGTGGCTTTGACTGTACCCCCTCCTGTATTTCATTGCTTCTAAGACGCATCTCTTTTCTCATTTTGATCGGGATGCTTCTTTCCGGCGGCGGCGGCTCCTTAGAGTCGATGAAATATGGTTTAAAAAAAAAAAAAAAGCGAACAATGACGATAATAAATGACAGCTGACGTTTACGGAGCGCTGCGTCTGTTCGGTGCCAAGGCACCATGATCTCGTTCAATCCCCCAGGCAATGCTGGGAAGGTAGGCTCTTTCTGAAGGATCCCAGGCTCCACGGTAGCGGTTCCCAAAGCGGGGCTCTCGGATGGGCAGCAGGAACTGATTCTCAGGCCCCATCCCAGGCCGGCTGAATGTGGGGGGGCGGGGGGGCCCCCGAGATCTGCATTTTGATCCTGGTGCAGGCAGGCCCAAGATTGCAAACCAGTCTTCTAGAGCAGTGGTAATCGACCAGGCACGTCTGCCTCCCCAGGGGACACCTGGCGATGTCTGGAGGCACTTTTGCTTGTAGGGGAAAGAGGGGTGCTATCGTCATGTACTGGGGAGAGACCACAGACTCAGTTCAGCCCCGTCCAGTGCCCAAGAAAGTCCCCCACAACACAGAATCATCCAGCACCCAGCTCATCCCAAACGTGGGCAGCGCCTCTGTCGAGAAACCCCACTCCCCAGGCGCTAACCACATCATCCCGCTCTGTAGAGGGGGAGCCTCAAGCACAGAGAGGTGAAGTCAGTTGCCCAAAGTCACACAGCAAGTAGCCACGGTTTGAACCCAGGCCATCTGACCCGAGGGTCCATGTGCACCCCGCGCCCTCCCGAGCTGTGACCTTAGGAGGTGGGTGCTGTGATTATTCACTCCTTGCCGATGGCGAAACCGAGGTTCAGCGCAGGGGAGGCATGGAGCTCAGTGTCACAGAGCTAAGAGGTCGAGGAGCCAGGATCCAGGGTCAGTCAGACCCCAAGGACAGGAGAGAGGAGGGTCACGGGCCAGTCCGAGGGCCAGGCCCTTTGCACACCAGCTCCGTTTTTTTTTTTTATAGATGCGTAGAGAGGCGGAGGTAAGTCAGGGCGGAGCTAGGACTCCAATCCAGCTCCTCCTGGTTTGGAAACCCACCCACCAACTGCGGGCCCTGCTTTCCAGACGGGGAGACCCAGGGTCTAAAGAGAGGGCCCTCCCCCAGGCCGCTAAACCGGCCCCCTGGGCAGGCCTGGCTCGACCCCCCAGCTGGTTCTGCCCCACGGTACCTCCTCTACCGTCGAGAGTGTTCCGACCCATTTCACAGACCAGGAAAGAGAGAGGCAGGTCAAAGGGACACCAGCTGCTCTCTGAGCACACTGGGGGTTGGGGACAGGACACCGGTGGCATCGTGAGGGTCAGCCGCACCTGTAGGATCCGGAGAGGACCCTCTCGCCATCCAGCAGCACGAACTTCTCACGCACGTTGCCGCTCACCTGCCGTCGCCAGCGGCTCTGGAAACTGCAGCCCCGCACAACTCGGATGTCAAGATTCTGGAATGGAGAGGACACACCTTTTGCTCCTGCTGACCTCACATGCCTCCGCTCCCTGCACAGGGCTTGGGGGTCCCCTGCTTAGGACTCTGTCCCAGCTTCCTCAGACCTACTATTATTGGGCCTTGGTGGGGGGGGGGTCTCTTGGAGATACGCCTAACTCAGAGGGACCCCGGGGGAAGACCCACCCCTGATTCCCCCAATGCCTTGGGCATCCGATCTCAGCAGACCCTCTTAGCTGGCATCTAGCTCGATGAGCTAGGACCCTGGGGAAGGGTCGCCCCTGCTGGCCCCAGCACCAGAAGCATGGCGACTTGGGTCCCTCCTGCCAGGATCCTACCTCCGTGGCCCAGGGGTTCACCCCCAGCTGCTGGGCCAGGATCAGGAAGGCAGGCAGCTGCTGGCGGTCCAGGAGAAGATAGACAGGCACCCAGCGGCGTGTGGCGGCCTCTACCAGGTCTGAAAGCAGGTCTGGGTCCGTGAAGATGTCCATGACCACGGCCACTAGCTGGGGGTGGGGTAGGGAAAAGGGCTGTGGATGGAGCCTGGAGCTCCGGGGACATTGGGGGGGTGGGGGGCAGGGCCCAGGGGGTGAGGGGCTCCAGGGGTGGTAGTTGAAGGGCCTGACCTCTGCTCCATGTTCAGGGAGACTGCGGGAGAGACCCCCCCAGACCCACACTGCTGCTCATACAGTGCCCACATGTGAATGAGGAAAAGGCTGCCCTTCCTGGAGACCGAGGCCTTGAGTGCTGGAAAACTGTCATCCTAACCACATCTGCAATGGTGAATGATGTCCCCTGAGCTGTGACACACTGCATGGTGGGCCTGCTCCAGGGCTGGATGCCCGGGTGGGGCACTGTGGCTAGCTGCACAGCTGGGTCCTTGGGGGTGCCCTGGATACCAGGAGTGGGAGGGATGACCCGCTAGCCCACACAGAGCTCCCCTGGGGACTGGGGTGCTGAGCGCCCAGAAATAGGCAGCACTGATGAATCCTGATCCACTGGCCAGAACTCCTCGGTTCAAATCCCCACTCGGCCACTTACCGGTGAAGAGACTTAACCTCCCATGCCTCAGTTTCCCCATCCCCTCGCTTGGTAAAATGCGTCCCGAACTCACAGGACCCTCCGGAGGATCATTAAATGCTAACCTGTGTAAAGCACTTAGTGTGGGAGCCGGCAGGCACAAAGTTGTTAAATGAACAGGCTAGGGGCGCCTGGGTGGTTGAGCCTCCCAACTTTAGCTCAGGTCATGATGTCACAGCTCTGAGTTCAAGCTCTGAATCGGGCTCACTGCTGTCCGCACAGAGCCTGCTTTGGTTCCTCTGTCTCCCTCTCTCCCTGCCCCTCCCCTGCTTTCTCAAAGATAAACATTAAAAAAAAAAAAAGGAAGAGTAGGCTACCCAGGGGGGCTGCAGGGGAGAATCTGGGGGTGGGGTGGAGTAGCTGACTGAGTCAGGAGGTTATAGTTAGGTCCAAGGGGCCTGGATGCCTGGGGGTACCCAGGTGAGAGAGTGAACAGGAGGTCTGAGGGATACCGACACGTGTGTCACTGGGGCGGGGAGATGTGGACTCAAGTCCCAGGAGGGCATGGCTGCAGCGCCCTGGGCCCTAGCGGGTGTGCACTCCCAGGTGCGGGAGCTGGCGTGTGAGGACATGAGGGTCTGGGGAATGGACACCGAGCCCCCCCCCCCCCGCCCGGAACCCCCACCTTGCGGGCGGCCTGGATTTCCCGGCGCACCAGCTCCTTGAGGGGCGGGTGGCCCTCTTCGGGTGGCTGGGTATACAGCTGTGCCCGGGTGATTCCCTTCCAGGCCGGGTCCTCTGGCCAGCCCAACCGCAGTGTGGGCACCAGCTCCTCTGACTGTCCGGGCCAGTAGGTCAGGCTGCCCGAGTCCCCATCGGTGGCCGCGGCTCCCTCTGCCGCCCTGTCCGGCCGCTGCTTGGGTGCTGTCCAGTCCTCGGCCGCCGCCGCCAGGCTCCGCTGCTCTTCCCCGCTCAGGAAGGGCCTCAGCCCCTCACGCTGCCTGCAGGCCTCAAATGCCTCCGTGCCCTTGCTCAGCAGAGCCTCGAGCGCCAGCCGCTGGCCCTCGGAATACAGGAAGCCGGGGCTGGCCTCGGTCAAGGGCAGCCCCCCAGCACCTGACTCCACTCCTTCCAGCGCTGCCAGCTGGGAGGCTGCCATGGGGCTGCTTGGGTGGGACGGCCGTGAGGCTGGGCGTTTGAGGGTTTGGCCGTCTCTGGGGGACAGACCATCTGGGGGCGTCTCCGGCCTCAGGTGCTCCTCTATGCTCTGCCGCCGTGCAACAACTTCCGGCCTGCTGGCCACACAGTGCCCCGACGGACCCGTCAGCTGGCTCAGTCTTGGTCAGGCCGACGGCCCACCTGTCCTGGCCAAAGACCCGGCTGACTGCCCCACCATCTCCGGCCACAGGCCCTCTGCCCGTCTCCTACCACCCAAATGTCCCTAACTAAAGGCAGAGTGGGGCTCCTATTTGCCCCTGACCAATAGTGCATCTAATTGATGCTCTCTTTTTGATCACCTGGCAGACATCAGTTGCTTCCAACTAACAATGTCAGTATCTGACCACCCGGTGGAGCAGCCAGCTGTGTCCAGCAGAATCTTGTTTTTTCCTGACAACGTGTGGCTGGCTCAGCGGCTCTCACGGACTGATCATTCCACGCACCTCCCCTTTGGCCCTGCTCTATGGGCCTGGGAAGAACGGGCTCCAGCCCTAAGTCTGCGCATCACCCTTGCCCAGCCAAGGAATGACCAGAGGCCTGTCTCTGTCGAGGGGGGACCCTGCTCCTGGGTTTTACACCCACTTGGGCTGTGACAGTGGAGGATCTGCTCAACAGGGGCTTTCATCACCCTGGAACCGGCCCATCTAGATTGAGGGCCCGACGAGCCACTGTCCCTTGGATTGGCTGCCCCTGCCTCTCTCCCAGCCGGAGTGGTCTTGGGCTGCCCTGTGATCTCTGCTGGTCCCTGGTCAAGCTGCCCCGTCCGGGTTTCTTCTACCTGAATCCTGTGAGCTCCTGCTAGCTGATCAGGCACTTATTCCTGGCCAAGGACCACTCTGTATCCTGTCCTGTCTCCCTCTCACGCTGCTCCTTTGAGGTCCTGACCCAACTTTTGGACTGTGGACCCCCGATCCCTGCAAACCAGCGGCCCCTCCTGCCAATCACAGCACCCAGGGGGCTTGTCTCCTCCAGACCACAGCGAGAGGCCTACAAAGATAAGAGGAATGAAGCCAGGACTCCCTCTTGCCCAGCCAGAGCTCCCCCAATGTGTCCAGACCCCCATCCCCTTTCCCTGCTTGCCTTGCCTTTTCGGAGGTCAGAATAGGGATCTGGAGACCTCCTGTCTTTACTTCTGCCGTTCTTCCGGCTGTCTCGCCTCATTCATCAGGTTTCAGTCTGGGATCCGGGGAACCCAGCCCCTTGTGTAAACACAAGAGGAGGGCCCGAGGCCTAGTCCGGGTATGGCAAGGTCCCAGCCCAGGGAACACTCACTAGGTCACTGGCCCAGGACCCAGTGGCCCGCCAGACCCCATCTGACTCAAGCTTCGGGGAGAACAGGGGAGCAACTCACCTGTTCCCACGTACCCGTCCCCCACCGCGGTCCCGCCCCCTCAGCACTTCCGGGTCCACACCCTGCCCACCATCCCTAGCCTGGGAGGAGCTTGGGATTAGAGGGGCGGGTGTGGCTAATCCGGGGGAGGCAACAGGTGTGAGAACACCTGTCACCCGGCTTGCTAAGGGGGTGGGACTTTGGCCATATGGGGCCCTCAAGGGTCCAACAGGGCAAGATCCAGACAAGCGGACCAAAGCCTCCAGAGAGCGCCTGCGGGTAGAGCTAGACTCCGCCCCCTCCAGGGAAGGGCTCCTCCCCGATTGGTCTCCATGGAGACGGGCGCGCATCCTACTCCCAGGCTCCCCCAAAGCTCCAATCCAATCCCCTCCCGTGTCCCGTTCCCCGTCCCTCGTCCCCGAAGAACACACAAGAGGGCCATCAACAGTCAACATCTTTTTAATAAGGCAGGATCTAGGGTTAGTTTTTGTAGCCGCGGCTGGCCCTGCGGCCTCTGGCGCGCTCGAACTTCCGGCCCTTGGATCGCACGTAGGGTCTGCAGGAGGAAGCAGAGGGTGAGACCGGGCCCACACGGGAGTCAAGGGCAGGGCCAGGGTGCCGACGCTCGCTCTACACATGGGCACCAGACATCGGATGGGGGGGGGGGGCGGGACTGCCGCTGGCATCCACTCAGGAAGGATGATCTGAGGGGCGCCTGGGGAGCTCTCGGTCGGTTAAGCATCTAACCTCCGCTCAGGTCACAATCTCACGGGTTTGTGAGTTCAAGCCCCCTGCCAGGCTCTGTGCTGACAGTTCAGAGCCTGGAGCCTGCTTTGGATTCTGTGTCTCCCTCTCTCTCTGCCCCTCCCCTGGCTCATGCTCTGTCTCTCTCTAAAAAAGTCAACATTAAAAAAAAAAAAAAAAAGAAAAGAAAAAAAAACCAAGGAAGGGTATCTGAGCTGTCCCAAGGGCAGGTAAGACACAGGCTGCAAGGGGACTGGGGCTGTGGGGACGCCGCATTTCTATGCTGGAAATGACACCAACAGAAATGCCGTCACCACCGCTTACAGGGCCTCCACCGGAACAGCCTAAGGTAAGTCTTGAGGAAGAAGCAGCAAGACGAGGTGAGGAGTTTGAGGGAGGCCTGAGGCTGGACTAGTGTGAGACACAGAAGGGGCTGGAAGTGGGACACAGCCCCCAGACCCCCAGGGTGGGGTCCAGGGAAAGTCGGGGCCAGACGGCAAGGCCGGGTACTCACTTGGTGTGGCTGTGTGGGGTTCCTGGGGCCTTGCCGAAATGCCTGTACACTTCTCGGCCCTTGCGTGGACCTAGGAAGGGGAGGGAAGGACTGGTCAGGCAGGGACCCGGCTCCCAGAAGTAGCCACGGGAGCCACTAACTGTCACTCACCAGACAGCAAGACGGTGCCACAGCCCTTGGGGGAGTCCAGGGCCAACTGGTCGAAGGTGAGGATCTTGCCTCCAGCTTTGAGGATGCGGCTCCGGGCTCGGCTGCTCACACGCAGCGCGCACACCTGCGGGACACACGGGACAGGCGTGGTCGGAGCCCTGGTATGGCCACCAAGGGCCGCTGGGACCTCCCCGCCACGGCCATGGCCAGCAGTCACCTGAGTTACCTTCCTGAGTTGACCACAACCGTTCTTACCGTTTTTAAAAAAACTTTATTTATCCACTTTGACAACATGCACGTGTACGCGAGGGGCAGAGAGAGAGTGCCAAGCAGGCTCTGAGCTGTCAGCACAGAGCCCGATGCGGGGCTTGATGCCATGACCCGTGAAATCTCAACCTAAGCTGAAATCAAGAGTTGGGACACTTGACCCCTCAGCCACCCACACGCTTCCGCCAATTTATTTCCAAAATTGCCTTTCAGACCGCAACACCCTCGAGTTACTACGGGTAAAGAAACAGAGGAGTTCAAGAGACCCAGGGCTTTGTCCCCAGGCCACAAACTGCCAGAGACACCTAGGTTTGAAGCCAGGCTACGTGACTGCAGAACCAGCACAGCTGACAGAGACCGGAAGGGGCGTGCCCAGCGACACCCACCGTCAAGAAGGCACAGGACAATCCCCCTTCAATCCCAAAAGCCGCCCAGACAGCGCGGGTGTGCAGACGGGGACTGCATCCGTCTTGAGACAGAGGTCATCTGGGCACCAGAGCCTGCACCTGCCACCCCACCGTGCTCCGGGGCCCCCACCTCACCCACCTTCAGCTTGGGCACCTCCTGGACGCGCACGTCATCGGTTATCGTCCCGACAACCACGGCCGTTTTGTTTTCCCGGCCAGGCAGCTTCATCTTCCGGATCTTTGAAGAAGAAATACGTGTTAAGGAAGTTCCTTCTGGTGTCTAGCCCCCATCCCACTGCCTCAGGCACCCCAAGGGCCGACACATGCGTGCCCTGATGAAGCTAAACCCACCTGCACCACAGCTCCCAACTAGCTGCCCGCGGGTGGAGCCTGGGAAGACCACCAGACACAACGCGCAAGCGGCGTGTTCAACAGGTCACGCCTCTGACAGGTACGCCCCCCACCAGGGGCCCTGGGACCACACGACCACTACAGGCGCCCCCTTTACAAGAAAACAAGGCCGTGCCACTCAAGCACCCACCGCTGTTCGGCGTCAAGGGCTGGAGCTCTGTGCCCCCACTGGGTGGTACGCCAGGCCCCAGGCCCGCCACCCCCCAGCCCTGCTCTTAGACACGGTCCGGCCCCTCACCATCCGGGAGAGGGACAGAGGCGGCCTGTTGGTGCGACTCATGAACAATCTCTTCAACACAACTTGGTTAAAGGTAGAGTTGGTCCGTCTGGCCAGAAAGCGGTACAGCTGGAGGGGACAGAAAAGGGAGCCTGAGAGAACGCAGGGCAGCCCCCACCCCTCCCTCCCAACCTTCCAGCTAAAGGCAAAGGAAACGATGGCTCCGAGAGCAAGGCTTTTCCGGCATTTCCCCCATCCCACCGGGCCCCCAGGAGAGCCCCCCAGTCCCCTCCCCGACCCCAGCGGTATTCAGCCCGGGCGCCGAGAACACGGGAGCCTTCAGAAGGCCTGGGCTAAAGCAGTTATGAGCCCGCCACGCAGGCCCCGGGGGGGCCCGGGGACCCACACTGGAACGGAGGTTCTAGAAGTCGCACTTCTGGGGAGGCGCTGCCTCAGGCCTCAGCCTCACCTTGACCAACAGTCTCAGGTAGATGTCCTGGCTCTTGGGTTCCTTGCGTCGAACCTTTCGGTCCTTGTTGTGCCGGATGTCGACTCCCTGCGCAATCAAGGAGAGACACTGGACCCAACTCTGATCTGGCAGATCATTCACCCGTGAACACGCGCTTACGGCCTATCTCCAAGGAAGTGTTAGGGCCCCAGGCTCCGAAGAGACAACAAATCCCAGGTCCACCCCTAGGGGACGTGTGGAAGGTCACGTAAAATCTTCTGGGCCTCAGGGCACCCGGGGTGGCTCAGTCGGTTAAGCGTCCGACCTCCGCTCAGGTCATGATCTCGCGGTTCGTGGGTTCGAGCCCCGGGTCGGGCCCTGTGCCCACAGCTCAGAGCCTGGGGCCTGCTTCGCATTCTGTGTCCCTCTGTCTCTGCCCCTCCCCATTCATGCTCTGTGTCTCTCTCCCAAAAATAAATAAACATTAAAAAAAAAAAATCTCCTGGGCCTCAAACGACCCCACATCAACTCCAAAAAAAATAAATAAATAAAATTTCTTTTAGAAGCTGTATTTTTCGACCACAGGAGCCAAAGGCACACTCTACCTAATAACATGGGGAGAAATCTTTATTTGCAACTTACTACACACAGAACCAACGCGAGAACGTTTCATGCAGCAACTCCTCTAGTCCGACCGTCTTATGAAGCAGTTTCCCAGTTTTACCGAGAAAACTGAAGAAGCCACAATTTCCACTACACTCCACCCCGTCTTCTTCCGCCCCGAAGTTTCTCTCTTTTTAAACAGGCCAAGTTAGGAACTGTAAAGAGCTATTCGCAGCTCCCTTTCCTCCAACGCTTATATCGTGTAAGACGGGTTCTTCCGACCAATTATTTCTTTTCAAACTCACATCTGTGACAACAAGACTAGTGTGTCCCCCGTGAACAGCCCAAGAAGAACAAGATCACAGGGTGGACAAGGGGCTGAGACCTCAGAGATCTGCCTGGCCACAAAACCCAGGCACTGGACGGTCAGAGATTCCCCCTGCCCCCCACCCCCGCCCCACCGCCCCAGAACCCAACGTGCCAGGCCAGGGGGGGAATGACAGGTCCAGGCGGAGGCAGCAGAGACAACAGATTAAGTAAGAATGGACGTGGGACCAGCGCCTGGGTCCGAATCCTGGCTCTGCCACTTCCTGGCAGCGTGATCCCGGTCACATCACTTAACCTGCTTGTGGTTCAATGCGATCATCTACTTAAATTGTTACGTGTAACAACACAAGGGTAAACGGAGGGGCCGGAGGCTGAGATGCCCGACCTATGCCTGGTCTTCGAACCTTCCAAATAGTTCCCCCACCGCGGGAGTCGCCCCCTCCGATCTCCCCTGGCATCCCTGCTCCCCTCCCGCATTCCCCCAGCCCAAGGCCGAGACGGATGGCGGCGGATAGTCGGGCCCCCAGCGCCTCAAAGCGCGCTCACCATGATGGCGCCTGCCGCTCAGCCAGGTCCGGAAAGAGAGAACGGGGCCGGGGTGGGCGGGGAAAGCCTTCGGCGACGGGCGCCTGCGTGACGTCACGCGGGCACGACGCGGCGCCACGCTCGAGTCGAGCCTCGTCGCGGCGAATCGCACAACCGGCCGCAGGGGCGATTCCGGAATAAGTGGAAGACCAACCAACCGGGAACAAGCGCTACGTCGGGGAGGCGGGGCCAAGCCCGGCGGGGGCCTCTCTGGCCCCACCAGGCCCCGGTCTCGATGGTCTTCCGGAAGAAGGGGCTCTGGGAGCGAGAGCGGTGCGGCGCGGAGCTAGGGGGGCGGGGCGCGCGGTGACGCTCTGGCCCGACGCCGACGGCCTCTCTGTGGCTCCTGGAGGACCCGGCGGGCCGAGTCTCGGAGGTGAGGAGGCGGAGCTGGCGAGGCTTGTCAGAACCTCGGAAACTTCTGACCCCACGCTTCAGGCATTTCCTTATCTGGCTCACCTCTCTTATCTCGAGCTGCGCTTCCCTGGCGAGGCCTTCGCTCGGGAAGTCCTACCTGAGAGCTAACCCGAGATCCTCTTGCTGCAGCCCAGTCTAGAGCATCCTGGATTTCCCGTTTGTGAGATTCCGATTCTCCCCCTGCTCCTTCTCTGACCCCTGCTCAGCCTCTGCCATCTGGAGGCAGCTTCTCCCAGCCGGAGAGACTCAAGTGGCCCAGCGGGATCGGTGCGAGGGCTTTTGCACGGTACTGGGATGCGGAGGGGGCGCGCGGAAGCCCCGGGCTTGGGGCGTGGGGTGGGGAGGGAATCGCTCAAAGGCTCCTGAAAGAGAGGGGGAGGAGACACTTCGAAGGAGGTAAAGATTCGGAGGGGAGGAGGATTGGAGACCCGGAGGGGGAGTGGACAGACACCGAGGGCGGGGGAAACGGAGACCTGGAAAGAGCCGGAAGACGGAGACGGAGGGAGAGGCAGAGACCCAGAAAGATGGTGAGATGGGGTCGTGGCAGCGGTAGCCAAATTCAAATCCTGGCTCTGCTCATTACTAACGGTGTGACCTTGGGCAAGTCACTTAACCTCTCTGCGCCCCGCTTTCCTCATCTGCAAAAAGGGGATAATAATAGGCTTGGCACATAGAGTGTTTTCCAGAATTACACGTTAGTAAAAAAACAAATGAATGAATGAATGCTTAGAACAGTGCTTTACCCTAAGCGCTCAATACAAATTCGCCTCCATTCCTGTTACCGGCCCTTATTGGGCAAGACCGGACAGACTGACTGGGGCAGTGACGAAGCTGACCTGTCCCCTCTTTTCTCTTTCCTCAGAGAAACACCGCCTCTTGGGCCTCTAGCACATCCAGCCTGGCCTGCAGTCTGACCTTGATCCTCCTAATTCACCTGTCCTCCGCAGAGCCAAGGCCAGGCCCGCACTGTCAGGCCTGACTCCGTGCCCAGACCACCCTCCCCATGGCCTCCTGCCCAGGACCAGGGTCTTGCTGATGTGGTAACACAGCAGAGAACCGGCAGATGAATGGACACCTCGAAACAGAGGAACAGGGGGATCAGGTAAGAAAGGGTCCCCGCGAACATTAAGAGCACCATGGGACACAGTTTCCTCTGTTCCCTTGCCTTTGTGACTCGGTCTCTGTCGTTGAGTCCCAGCCTCTCTGGTGTGCCTGCCTGTCTCCCAAGCTAAGGTGTGGGTTTCCCTGTCTCTCCGTCTTACTGGGTTTCTGTCCCCGGTCTCTCTCTGGATCATTCTTTGACATATATTATCTGGTGCTGTTGCTACTCTGGGTTTAAACACAAGGAACGTTGTTTGACAATAAGTGAACTTCCTCCATTCATCACTTTCTTCTAGCAAGTTCTGTCCCTGGCTCCTTCTGCATGTGTCTTTCTGTGATTCTGTTTCTTGGTCTCCTGGTATTATTCTTGCCTTGCTTTCTCTCCATTTCACTATGTCCTTGCTTCTCTATGTCTCTGTCAACACTTTTGCTTTTTAAAAATTTTTATTTATTTTATTTAGTTAATAATTTTCGTATTTGAGAGAGAGGGATAGAGACAGAGAGCGAGCAGGGGAGGTGCAGAGAGAGATAGAGACAGAATCCGAAGCAGGCTCCAGGCTCTGAGCTGTCAGCACAGAGCCTGACGTGGGGCTGGAACTCACCGAGCAGTGAGATCTTGACCTGAGCCAAAGTCAGTTGCTCAACCCACCCAGGCGTCTCAACATTTTTGCTTTCTGACTCATGGTCTCAGTTCCTCTCGGCCTCCGGTCCTCCAGCATCGCCTTCCTCCCTCATCCCTGACCAAGAGATGCCCTCTCGCAGATCCTGGTTCTCCCCATCTCCCTCTCTTCGTTTCTTTGTCTTGCCATGTCACTGGGTCATTCACTGGGCCGATGTCCATGTCATGTTGTCTCCATCCTGGTTTGGGTCCTAGGTAAATAGATGAATTAATGAGCCTCTTCTCCCTGGCATTCATTCCGATGTATCTGTCCCCATCTCTGTCCATCATTTTCTGGGTGTTCCTGTGTCCTTAACCTTGCATGTCCTCAATTCCATTGTCTTTGTCTCTTTGTATATATCTCTGTTTTTCTCAGTGCGTGTCTGACTTTCTGTAACTGTCTGAAAAACCGAGGGCACTCTCCCTAAGTCTCTTGTCTGCCTCTGCCTCTGCTTTTCTGGGTCTCGTTTGCTAACTCCCTTTGCATATCCCCGGGTCTCTGTTACCTGTGTTAGGGTCAGTCTGTAGTCTGCAGGTGTCTCTGTTCTTTGGGAAAGTCAACGGATAGGGCAGGCCTACCGCTTGCCCTCCACAAAGATGGCGTCGGCGGCGCTGGCCAATGGAGTCGTGACGCCCCCTGTGCTGCGCGTGTGCCCTCACCTAGTATGGCAGCTGATCTCGCGGAGCGCGATGCCCCGCCCGGCCAGCCCCTGCGCCAAGCTCGCGAGCTGCCGGGCCCCGCCCCCCGCGCGCCTTCACTGGTGCGGCTCAGGCCGGCCGCGCGGCCATTGGCTGAGCCGATGCACACCCTCCCCCCACCCCTGGGTCTGATGGGGGTGGTCGGTGCCGACTTGAGGGGCCGCCCGGAGGAGGACTCGGCGTGTGAGGAGGGTGCGGGGGTAGGATCAGGGACCCGCGTCTGGGGGACCGCGGGACCAAGAGGAACGGAGACGCAGGCCGGGACTGGGGTACCAGGGGTGTGGGATGGAGACGGAGAACCAGAACCGGGACTGAGGGATCCAGGAATGGAAACCCAGGTCTGGGACTGGCTTCTGGAAATGGGGTGGGGATGGCGGACCTGGACCGGAGGAACCGGAGACAGGAACTCAGGCTTACGGATTGGGGGGGAAACCTCTGGATGGAGACCCAGGCCCAGGCCCAGGCCCAGGTCCGGGGTGCCAGGAGACGAGGGCTGGAGAGAATGGAGACCGGGCCTGAGACCTGAGGACCTGGGGACAGAAGCTCAGGCCCAGGACTGGGGGAGATCTAGGACTCTGTACTTAAGCCTGATTTGAGCTAACGGGTAGGGGGTGGGGGGTGGGATCAGTACAAGCGTAGGGGTGGAGCCTGAGGGAGCTGCCCAGGGCAGGGGGCAGAGGTCTGACTCCTGAGGGCGAGTCAGTAGATGGGGTTGCATCTGGGGCAGCTCTGGGCTCCAGGAAGGAGAGGGGCAGGACTGGCAGGTGGCTGGGTGGGCGGGGCGGTGGGGAACAAAGGTGAGCTGGAAGGAGGCAGAAGCTGGGCAGAGGGCAGGGGGAAGGTCTCTGGGGAGGGGACCTCAGGCCCGGCTCCTACCCCCTCCCTGGAGAGCAGGCGGCCAGACGCCCAGGTCAGTGCTCGGGGTCCAGCTCTTGGCCCCTGCCCCTTGCAGGTGCCTGCATGTGGCTTCTCTACCTCTCTGACTCCTCAGCTCCTCCGTGTCACACCCCTTTCTTGGTCTCTCCAGCTGTCTACATCCTCTCTCTCCCGCCCCTGCCCGTCCTCTCTGCTCTGTCCTTTGTCTTTCTGATTCTCAGAGGACGTCCCGGAGCCCTTAAACTCTGACTCGTCTAAGTGTCTCGCATCATCTTAGCTGCCTGCTCATGGAAGCAGGTGGTCTCCTTCCCTCAGAGTTTGGCTCCTAGAACTTACTTATCCCTCTCTCTGTGTCGCAGTGTCTCTCCCTTGTTACTTTCTCCATCTGGAGATGACCGTGTGTGTGTGTGTGTGTGTGTGTGTGTGTGTGTGTTGTGTTCTGTCTTTGCACGTCTGTTTCTTCATATCCGCCATCCTGATCTCTCTCCTCTGCCTCATTTTTCTCCAAAGCCCTTGTTACCAGCCTACTATGCATTTTACCTCTTTATCTTGTTTTTCTGTCTTCTGATTAGAATAGAAACTCCACAAAGGCAGGGATTTTTGGCTGTTCTGTTCCCTGCTGTGTTCGCTGGGCCTGGCACTGTGATTGGAACATAGAGGGCACTGAATCATTATTTGGGGAATAAGGGAATGAATGTTTGCGTGCCTGGCTGTCCGCCCCCTAGGATGCCAGCCTTCCCGTACAACTGACTCCTGCCCTGTGTCCTCAGGGTCCCCCCGCCACCACTTGTCTGAGCCTGTCTGTTTCTGGTGCTCCCATCTGGCCTGTCACAGCCCCGTGTTGTCTTCATGTCCACAGGCCCCGCCCCTGCTTTTCTCTATCTGCCATAGGGGTCTTGGACTCTGACTCCTGCCCTCCTCCCTCCCCACAGAGGCCAGACCAGGAGCTGACCTGGAGCTGGGGCCACGGGCCTAGAAGCGCCCTGGACAGGGCCAAGGTCATGGCCCCCCCACCGCCGCCACCATTGGCCGCCAGCACCCCGCTCCTGCATGGCGAGTTTGGCTCCTTCCCGGCCCGCAGCTCCCGCTTCGCCCTCACTCTCACACCACAGGCCCTACACATACAGCGGCTGCGCCCAAAGCCTGAAGCCCGGCCCCGGGGTGGCCTGGTGCCGCTGGCCGAGGTGTCAGGCTGCTGCACCCTGCGGAGCCGCAGCCCCTCTGACGCAGCAGCGGCCTACTTCTGCATCTACACCTATCCGCGGGGCCGGCGCGGGGGCCGGCGCAGAGCCGCCCGCACCTTTCGGGTCGACGGGGCGGCCACCTACGAGGAGAACCGCGCTGAGGCCCAGCGCTGGGCCACTGCCCTCATGTGTCTGCTCCGTGGACTGCCGCTGCCTGGGGACGGGGGTGAGGCACTACACAGGCGCTCTGTCCCTAGGGCCACCTTGGTGTCTCTGTGGATTTCTCTCCGTGGGCATCTCTGTACCTACTGTGTGTCTGTCTGTGCTGTGTCTCTCTTGGTCTGTACCGAAAGAGTGATAAACAGACAGGGGTGGGCTACGGAAGGAGGAAACACCGCAGGCAGAGAAAAAAATGATCGGGGTCTGCTGCTCCCGTGGGTTTTTGTCTGTGTCCCCTCCCCCCTTCCATGGACTCTGACCGCAGATGAGTCAGAGGTTCCCGGGCTGGCAGAGCAGCAGACTGAGACATGATTAGTCACCACGCAGGGACAGGCAGTCACAGAGGTCCCCTGGGGCAGCCCAGGAGCCCAGAGGTGGCATCTAATCCAGCCTGTGGGGGTGGGGGTGGTCAGAGTCCCCCACCCAGGCTCCTAAGTTGGCACAGGAGGTAAAGGCTCAAGGGCCCCCAGCCGGTGAGCCTTCCTTGGCCTTCCGGGATCCTGCTGGCTGGCTGGGGGCCCTGAGCGATGGTCACGATGGTAGATGGTCACGGTCCGGGGGGACTTGCAGGGTGGGTAACCTGATCCAGGATTCCAGGTGTTTGGGGAAGAGGAAAGTGAAAACCACAGCTCCCCTTCCTCCTCCCACACATGGGTCCAAAGAGCATTGGGATTAGACACCCAAGCCCTGCCTTTGTCTGGAGGTGGGGGGGGGGGTTTGCACACCGGAGCCTCAGCAGCTTTAAGCCCCAGAGGGAAAAAACAACCTGTGACTTCCCAGCAGGCTCCCATGCCCCCCCTCCACTGGTTCCACTGGGGGCTGTTTGCCAATTATCGCATCTGCGGTGACGGGCCTGGGTCGGTGGCCTGCGTAGATGCCTTCCCCTCTCTTTGCAGAAATAACCCCTGAGCTTCTGCCGAAGCCACCCCGATTGCTCCTCTTGGTCAATCCCCTCGGGGGGCGGGGCCTGGCCTGGCAGTGGTGTAAGAACCACGTGCTGCCCATGATCTCTGAAGCTGGGCTGTCCTTCAACCTCATCCAGACAGGTAAGGGCCGTCTCGGGGTGGAGGTGGGGGCTGGGGGTGGGGGGAAGCCTAGGATTTCGGGGTTTTGAGTTCTGGGTCACTGTGGGCGGCGCAGCGCGGAACAGCCCGGCTCACCTCCGATTTCCCCGCCACTAGAACGACAGAACCACGCCCGGGAGCTGGTTCAGGGGCTGAGACTGAGTGAGTGGGACGGCATCGTCACGGCCTCTGGAGACGGGCTGCTGTTTGAGGTAGGGCAGGGGCACCCTGCCCGAGCCCTTGGGACGCTGGGGTGGCCAGGACCTGGATCGGGACCCAGGTGTCCGGTCTCCCGCCCTCCAGGTGCTGAACGGATTCCTGGACCGCCCTGACTGGGAAGAGGCTGTGAAGACGCCCGTGGGCGTCCTCCCCTGTGGCTCGGGCAATGCCCTGGCCGGAGCTGTGAACCAGCATGGGGGGTAGGTGGGGGCCTGCCTCGGTGGGCCGGACACCGCAAGGGGAGGGATGAGTCCTCCTGTGGCCCGGCACTTTCTAGCCCCGCGTCTCCCTCTGCCCGCCGGTCTGCTGCCAGTCAAGTCGATCAAGCTGCTCCCCTCCCTGACATTTTTGCCTGGTGGTTCCCAGCTGTGTCCCTAGTGCCCAGAAGTGTACCTAGCACACAGATGGCACTCAGGGAACGCTCATGGAATGAACTGACAGGGAGCCTGGCTCCGTAAGCAGAGTCCATCTGGAGGGGGCCAGATTGCTGCGGGCGGGCCCCAGGCCATTGGCTGCCTGGTCCCGTCCCCCCCACCCCTCCCTCCTCCCCCACTGTCTGCTTCCCCAGCTCTCGGTGTCTTTCTCACTGAAGCCCGTTTACTCTTTCCCACTGTGTCCATCCGTCTCTGGCTGTGAAGGTTTGAACCTGCCCTGGGTGTTGATCTGCTGCTCAATTGCTCGCTGCTACTCTGCCGGGGCGGCAGCTGCCCGCTGGACCTGATGTCTGTGACGCTGGCCTCCGGCTCCCGCTGCTTGTCCTTCCTGTCCGTGGCCTGGGGCTTCGTGTCAGACGTGGATATCCAAAGCGAGCGCTTCAGGGCCCTGGGCAGTGCCCGATTCACGCTGGGCACGGTGCTGGGCCTCGCCACGCTGCACACCTACCGAGGACGCTTCTCCTACCTCCCTGCCACTGTGGAGGCCACCTCACCCACCCCCGCCCATGGCCTGCCCCGCGCCAAGTCCGAGCTGACCCTGGCCCCAGCCCCAGCCCCAGCCCCACCTGTGGCACACTCACCCCTGCATCGTTCAGTGTCCGACCTGCCCCTGCCCTTGCCCCTGCCCCAGCCTATTCTGACCTCCCCTGGCTCCCCTGAGCCCCTGCCCATCCTGTCCCTCAATGGTGGGGGCCCAGAGTTGGCTGGCGACTGGGGTGGGGCTGGGGATGCCCCCCTGTCCCCAGACCCACCACTGCCCTCACCGCCTAGCTCCCCGAAGGCAGCTTTACTCTCCCCTGTCACCGAGGGGGTCCCAGAAACCTTAGCGTCCTCTGGGCTCGGCGATGCTCCGGGAGCCAACTCTACCAGGGGCCCCCCTGACCACTTGCTCCCTCCTCTGGGCACCCCGCTCCCCCCAGGCTGGGTGACCCTGGAGGGGGACTTTGTGCTCGTATTGGCCATCTCGCCTAGCCACCTGGGGGCAGACCTGGTGGCGGCCCCCCATGCGCGCTTTGACGACGGCCTGGTGCACCTGTGCTGGGTGCGTGGCGGCATCTCCCGGGCTACGCTGCTGCGCCTCTTCCTGGCCATGGAGCGAGGCAGCCACTTCAGCCTGGGCTGTCCGCAGCTGGGCTACGCCGCGGCCCGTGCCTTCCGCCTCGAGCCTCTCACGCCTCGGGGCGTGCTCACTGTGGACGGAGAGCAGGTGGAGTACGGGCCACTGCAGGCGCAGATGCACCCGGGCCTCGGCACACTGCTCACGGGGCCTCCCGGCTGTCCGGCCCGGGAGCCCTGACCCTAACGAAGCTTGCAGCCCGCCAGGGGCGGGGCCAACATTCCAAGGAGGCGGGGCCTGATATGAGGGCGTGGCCTCGCTGCTAGACTTAGGGCGAAGGTCCCACACGCAGGGGCCCCCAGCCCCGTCTCAGGATTGCGCCCGCCCCCGGGGGACCAGAGGTGATGTTAGATGGAGTGTGGCCCGAATTCCGGAGGCTCATCACTGTCACAAACGGGCTGGCCCCGAAGGTAGTGCCTGACCAATGAGGGCGGCGCTCGGTCCAAACCCTCGCTTCCGGCTCGCGGGACGCCAGGTCGGCTGAGGGCGGAGACTGTCTTGCGTCCCGTCCATTGACGGGACCTGGCCTGTGCGGGCTGGGGAAGGCCTTAGACGATTGGCCAGTCAGGGCCCGGGTCTCACCCTATCCATTCCGGTGCCTCCACTTAACTGGCCAATCAGCCCTGGAGGGGCAGGTTCCCCGGGGCCGACGCGCGGATTTGCACTAATGTTCCTCCCCGCCCCCTCGCCGGTGGGGGCGGGGAAACAACCGTCCCCTGTCTTCTGTCTCCCGTGCGTCCCCGACCCCGATCTTCAGAGCAATTGAAAAGGTCTATGCAATAAAGGCAGTCGCTCCATTCCTCTCAGGCCGTCGCCCCTTCTGCACCCGGCAGCCCGTGGGAGGGATCCAACCCCAGGTGCTTCCGGTAGCTGCCGCCTTTTGCGGACCGAAGCCCTGACCTGCCCACACACCGCGGCCAGCGTGACCCTATGGCCTTGAACTGGGACCAGGGAGCTGCCTCCTCCCCCCACAACAGCTGGCTCTGGGGTTCTCAAGATTTATTCAGGGTGTGTTAACGGAGGCGGTGGGAAGATGGGGTCCCCGAAGTGGCAGGGGCACACACGGAGGACCCTCCCCGCCCCCGCGAGGGAGGGGGGAGGCTCGCTTTTTCTTAAAAATATAAATGTATTTATCTGCATCGTCACGGTCCCTGGGGCACCCAGCTGGCCGGCCTGTAGGCCCCAGGGCGGGGAGGGAGAAGGGCGTTGGGGCGCAAGTCTGAGCGAGGCGGGGAAGAGCTCCCCCCGGGCAAGGGCGGGGGACGGCCTCACAGGGCTCCGTGCTGGGCCTGATAGCGGGACAGCACGGCGCGGTAGTGGGACAGCTCCTGGCGCACGGCCACCACTTCCTGCCGCAGCAGGGCGTTCTCCTTCTCCAGGAAGGCCGCCCGGACCGATATCTGGTTCTCCTTGAGCCGCCGGGCGTCTCGGGACCGCTTGGCTGCCTCGTTATTCTTGTACCGCCGGCTCCAATACTTCTCGTCCTGAGGGTGGGGTTTGAGAGGCACTGAGGGCCAGAAGCAGCAGCTTTCTTGTGCCTCCAAGGGCTGGAGGGCATCTAAGAGACCCTCTGCGGGGCTTCTTGCCCAGCAGTGGGGCTTACAGGTTACCAGGTCTGTCCTAGGATGGGTACCCAGGGGTCTGGTTGCTAAGGAGAGCAAGCCCCTAGCAACGGCTAAGGCGTGAGATAGCTTCCCCCACACTCAAAGCAGTTGCGTTTCACGTCTCTAATGTGCAGAGCAGACCCCGGCGCTCCTCACTCCACAAAGGGCCAACAGTTAGCTCCTGGTTGCTAAGGATGCTTGTTCCCTAGCAACAGGGCCTTCAGGGTCGGAGGGCTTCTCCCCATAAAAAGCACTGCTTTATGCATCACGTGCCCAGAGCCTGGTTGCTAAGGAAAACCAAGGCTCCCTAGTGATGGGGTTCTGTGTCCCATAAGTCCTCCCAGAGCTGGGGGCCTTTGGAGCTGGTTGTCAAGGCAGCTTCCTCCTTCCCCAGCAAACAAAGGTAATGTCGAAGTGGTCTCAGTGACCGCAGCCCATCTCTGACCTACTGGTCTTGAACAGAGGACAGAGAGCTGCCTTCTTCCCAACAGGCCTTGGATGTCAGAAAAGCTGTCCTTTAGCAAAAGGCCCTGTCCCGAGGCCTCCCCACACCAGTACACTTAGGGCTCTCTGGTCCTAGAATTTGGCTGTGGAGGAGGACCACTCCTTAGTGACAAGGGCCACCCAGAGCTCCAAAAGATGCCCTCCCACCCCCGTTTCATTAAAGCCTCGTTCCTGCTCACTAGGGTAAACCCAGCCCGGGCCCCTCGACAGGTCTAGATGGCGTTTACAGCCCAATCCCTGGGGCGTCAAGCAGTCGTGTCTTACACAGGGGTCTGGTGAAGTCTGGTGAGAAGCCCAGGCGCCTCTTAACCAGGGGAGACCCCAGACCCGGCAAAAGGCAGAATGCTAGAAAGAAGTGGTCACTGCCCCGAATCAGAATGTAGCTCCGGCTGCTGATGGGAACTTGCGGTCTCTCGCCAGTGAGCGGTCCAGGCCCAGAAAACAAGGCCCAGAGGGGCCGGCAAACCCTGAACGGTGCCCCACGTCATCAGAGATCAAAGGACCAGCCCCAGCCAGGCTGGCGGCTCAGAAGAAACAGACCGATAGCCTGCTGCTAAGGAATGCTGTTCTTAGCAACTGGGCCTGGTCCAAGCTCCAAGCCTGTGCAACGGGGTCCAGCAGGGCTGGGCGAGGCTGCCACCCATCACAGCAGCTTTGGACATCCCAAGCCCAAACCTCAGCCCCCTTTCACCCCATGGCTTCGCACGACTGACTGATCTGTGGCTGTAGGTCAAGAGCACCTGAGAGCTAACCCCAGTGAGAAGCCCAGGCCCGACTAGGAGGAAAGGGCCCATCCCCAGCTGTATGTAGGGCCTGTAAAGGCCATGCCTACATCCTACGTCTAGCAGCGCTCACCTTCTGCTCCTCGGGCACCTGGATCTTCCGAGCCTTCTTCATGATGGGCTGGGGCTTAAGTTCCTCTTCCGAGAAGCGATGTCTCCGAGGGTCAAAGGTCTCGTGGCCAGGAATGCTTGACAGGGCTAAATCCGCTGGGTCGGGTTCAAATGTCATCAGCACCTCCACGGTGTCTGGGTCCACAGGGCTGGGTGTGTCCCGAGAGATCAGGCCTTGGGGAAACAGAATGGGCCACCTGAGTGTGTGTGTATTCGGTATTCACAGAGGCAGCCCCCTGCTCAGGTATCTTTTCTACCCTGAAGAAGACCCTTATGAGTTCTCACCATAAAGCCTGCCAGAGGCCAACCTCTCTAATATACACGGTAAAGGTTCTCTAAGCTACTTTGTAGCTTAGAAATCGTGGAACCAACGCCACTTTCACAAACAGGGAAACGGACCCAATTATAACTGACTTACCCCAAATGACACATGGGTCTGGTCTATTGCTTCTAAAACCTCTGGCCCTCGGATTGGCAGGGTCCGCTTCTTTCCCATAGTCTAGCCTGAATCCTGCTTATGGAATCCCTGGCCAAAGCCTAGACCCCGGGCTGCTCAGGGAAAAGAAATCCAACGCAGGCAAAGCCTTCAGGTAAGCTGCTTAAGAGAGACTGGCTTCGAAGAGTTAGGGAAGAAAAGCCGAAATGACTGAGGTTTTTGGAGGTTGGTTCCAGAGGGGGCGGCCTGTGCCTTTAAGAGCGACCGAGCCGGGGCCAGCTGAGGACACAGGTTCAGGGCCAGTCACGTGCGGGCGCCTGCTTTCCCGCCCCGCCCCCCCGCAGCCACGGGCGCCCTCTAGTTCCCCAGACCCCGCCCCCTCCGCGTGACCGCGCGTGCGCGAAGTCAAGACTACGGAGGAGCGAGGAGGACTCACGTGGCGCGGGAATGTGCGGCTGGGAAGGGGAGGGCCCTGGTTCTGCCCGGAGGTCCGGCCTGGGGCAGGTGTGTCCGGGAATCCCCAACCTGCAGACCGCCCCCGGACGCCCGAGTGCCCGATAGAGCACGCTTTTCCTTCTGCTCCTTGGGGTCTCTCAGCTCGAACCTCTCAACCTCCAAAGATCCAGGCCCTCCTGTCTTCTGGGGGGACACCGAGAAACGGCCCCCTCGACCTCCTTCTCCCTCGCCACTGGGACACACAGGATTCTGGGATCCCAGGCCCCTCCTCTCCCAGGACTTAGGAGGCTCGGTCCTCGCCCCAATGGAAGATCTAGAATGAAGATCCCCGACCTTCTCCCCTCTAGGGGACTCCAGGATCTGGGGTCCTAGCCCCTGTCCACTGGAGGACTCAAGGGACCAGGGCAGCCAGTCCCTTACATCCTGGTGCAACAGCAGTCTGCCCAGACCTTGCTTTCTCCCTTGTTAGAGGACCTACGAGTTATGGCCCTTCCACACTCCACCGATTCCGGGCCCAGATTCTGGAGTGCAGTTCACTCCCCAGTAAATAATTCCGGTGTTTTGGGATCCCAGGCCCGGCTCTTCAAGTACTCGGCCCCTCGGTCCCCACGTCCCACGGAAAAATCCACACGATCTCCCCACTAGACAGACTTCCTGGAATTTGGGGTCCCAAGTCCCTCATCTCCAATGGATCCAGGAGACCCACTCCCTGATGCATTAAGGGACACAGAATCCGGACTCCTCTCCAAACATCTCTCGCCTAGAGGACCCAGAATTTGGGCGCACAACCCCAGCCCCACCACCGCGTCCCCTCGTCGCACAGTCCCGCCCCTGAAGTCCAAGCCCCGCCCAGCCAGGGCCCGGTCCCGCCCCCGCCGTCGCACCTGCGCGGTGGCCGCCCGCGGCCCCGAGGGCAGCCCGGGTGGGGGCGTGCCCCGGCGAGGAACGGGGGGAAGCTGAGCCGCAGGAGCCGGGCCCCGGGGAGGGTGCGGGCGTGCGCACGGGCGACGGCGCCGGTGATGGGCCGCCGGGGGGCGGCGGACTGGGCGGGAGCCCGTGCTCCAGCAAGAAGGCGTCCAGGTCCACGTACTCCACGTCGCCGAACGGCAGCGTCCGCTCCCACAGCAGCGGCGCCAACAGACCCGGGCCAGGCGCGGCCCCCGGGCGCCCCCGCGGGGACCCGCCGCCCACCACCGCCCCAGCTGGGGCATCCGCCGGGCCCGCCGTCTCCAGGCCCGGCCCGGGGACCGTGGCTGCCGGCGGAGCCGCCTTGCGCTCCTTCTCCTTCAGGAGACCTGCGGGCCGAGGAAAGACCGGGTGGAGCGGGAAGGAAGAGACGGAGGAGAGACCCCGACGCAGAAAGACAGGAAGAAAGGGGGGGGAATGAGACCCACACGGCGGAGGTCCAGAGAAAGAGGGGGGAGACGAGGGAGAGATCAGAGAGGGCAGGCAAGGACCCAGAAGGAGGAAGCGACAGAGACTCAAGAGAGCGAAAGAGAAGGCGCAGACGGGGGCGGCAGAGACAGAGAAGGGGACAGAGACCGAGAGAGGGAGAAAGACTCAGAAAGAGGAGGAAGGATGGAGACCCAGAGAGGAGTAAGAAAGAGACCAGGGAAGGTAGAGACACAGATGGGGGACCGAAGTTCAGAAAGAGGCAGGTGGAAGGGTTGGGCAGGTGAGAGGGAAAAAATGACGGCTCTGTAATTTCTCCGTAACCTACCCCCTTGCTCACTGTAGCCTCTTCTCCCCACCCCCACACTCTGTTAGGGGCAGGAAGGGGCTCTATTCCTGGGGCACATTCCTCATCCCCAGACTACATGTGACCCCAGGAGGCCCCGCCCAAGCCCGTGTCACTACCGTGTGAGCATCCGACACACCCCCTCCCTCTTGCCTGGACCCCAGGGGTCCGGACTCTCATAATCCAGAGGAAGCAGGGCCTGGGGCCTAGACTCTTGGGTCCTCCGGGAAGACGACTCTGGGAGACTCCTGGGTCCTCCCGGTGGATGGGCTTGAAGCCGGTACTTTTGGATCGTAGGTGCTGAGGGATCTAGGGCCTAAACACCCTAGTAACTGAGTAGATACAGGCTGGGAATGGACTCTCGGCACGTAGGAGGTAGCCCCTCCGCCCCCCCGCCCAGCACTTGAATCCCTAAGGGAATTGGGTGATCGAGTTGGGATAGGTGGGGGCTAGAACTCACAGCTGGCTGGCTCTTTGGGCTTGCTGGTCCCCTGCAGAAGGCTCCGCAGCCCAAGCAGCGCTCCCCCGCCAGGGGGGGCCCCGGCTGGGCCGCCCAGCAGCAGTGGGGCCGGGGTCCTGTCGCTCACGGGCCGCGCCATCCCCGGGCACCTGCCCGTAGGCTCACGGGCTCATGGAGGAGCGAAGAGCTGGCCTGCCAGTCAGCGGCACACTCCTGTGGTTCGGGCGAGCGCCTGCCCAGGGGCGGGCGAGCGTAGCCTGCAAGCCTCCAGTATCCAGAACACTGCAAATCCTAGGAGTGACGGGGATTCGCAGTCCTCAGTGCAGAAACGTGCAACTCAAGAGGGTCCCAGGAGACCATGCAGTCCGGGTGAGGGGGTGATCGAATCAGGCAGCCGGCTCTTTGCAACCCAGAGTTCAAGGGGACACAAGGCGCTCCTTCTGCAAGGTGGGCGAGCTGGGCTCTTGCAAAATCTGCAGCTCTCTCAGCGGAAGCCGCTTTGCAATCTGCACCAAGAGGTGTGCGCGGAGGGGCGGGGGAGGGGGCAAGAGGAGGCGGCCGCCTTGAGGCGTGGCCAACGCAAACTTCTTTCGCGGAAAAAAAAAAAAAAAAAAAAAAGCCAAACCAAAACACCCGACGCCACAGCGCGCACCCCTCCTCTCGGCCCCCGCCTGGGTCTTGGGCCAAGCACCCCAGCCGCGTGCCTCCCTCCGGCTGAAAGCACGGGCCAATCGCGTCTTGACCCCTCGAGACGCGCGGCCAATGGGACCCCAGGATCCGCCGAGGCCCGGGAGGGCGCGTGAGGGGCTAAGTGCGTGAAGTTGCTTTGCCTTTAGGTGGGAGGCGGGACCCTGACCTACATTTGCCCAATGAGAGACGGCACTGGGGGCGGGACCGTGACCCAGTTCGGGCCAATGAGGCAGGCGGGAGGGGGAAGCACATGGCTCTGCGCGTGCTGCCCGACGGGGAGGGTGAGTTGGGGGAATGAAAGAGGCGCCACTTAAAGGAGCCGCTAATCTACATGACGGTTTGGGGAAACAGGAAGCCAAAAAACCGACCAGTGCGGTTTAGGAAGAGGGAGATTGGTTTCTAGAAGAAGGCTGCTGTTCTTCAATACCCAAATGTTTCCCCGCCGCGCCTAGAATCAGACCACTAAGAAACAGGAAGTATTCTGTCCCTTTAATAGCTTTGTTTTGGGGGTGACTCCCCTCTCCGTGTGGGGAGACTTGGAAAGGACAGGCGCAATCCTCGATGGGGAGTCTCAGCGACCGTGGGGGGCACCATCCACTGTAAGACAGACGACACCGGTGGGGGAGCGTTAGTTTAGGGCACCGGAGACTGGACCCTGCGGAGGGTTTGCAGGGGGCGGGGGCTGGGCCGCGTAGGGCTCTACCACCGGGAGGCTGCGAAGGGGGAACCCGGAATGTACCAGGTCGACAAGCTGGGGAAAACGGCCAGATTCTGGACCGGCACTGGGTTTAACCAGCAGGAGGCAGGAATGGGGACGTCCAGTTTCAGCATCAGACTCAACTATGTGAAGGTATTCATGGGGGGGGGGGGTCTGGGCCAAACCACGTTGAGAAGCCAGAGAGGTGGCCTTTAGATCACAGGCCTGAACCACAGGGAGGCTGCAGAAAGGGAAGGGGATTGTACCACGTTGATTTCCAGGAAGGGGGTGTGTGCCAGAGTATGGAACAGCGTAAGATTGTACCACATGGAACCAGGGAAGGGATCCGGACTGTACCATTTTGGAAAGCCAGAGTTAGGAAACACCCAGGAGTGAATCGTACCACAGGGAAGCCAGGTGGCTCGGGTTCGGGTTATGTGCAAGTTGCAGGTTACGAGCAGCGAAGAGGGAAAGACAAATCATGGACCAGCAACGCTCTATGGCGTGGAGGTGGACTGTGCCAAGTTGACACACACGTAGAAGGGAGAAAGCGAGTGCGAGCTCAGGAGGCTGGACCAAACAGAAACGGCAAAGGGGTGGGTAGGACGGAATCATATTGAGGAAACAAGGGGGGGGGGAACACAGAGGCGGGTTAGACCAAGACATGCGGGGGGGGGTGCAGACTGGACCATACCATGCAGGCGGTAGTTGGGGCCTCGGCAGCGCCTCTCGGGGTGCCGGGGGTCCCTGTTGCCCCTCAGGGCCCTATGGGCCAAGGGCTGCAGGGGCCGGCCGTTACCGCTGAGGCTCTGGAAGATCTGGGACGGAGGGTTCTGGCTCAGGAGTCTCAGGGAGTGCATCTGCCGTGGGAGGGGGTGGGAAACTGAGAGTGAATAATGAACGGTTCCGGTGAATGGTCACAGGGGAAGCTCCGCCCCCGGAGCGGGTGGGCGGGGCCTTACTCAGCCCCAGCCCACCCCCAAAGGTTGTCTGACCCTCCCAAGAGTGAGACCCGCAAGAAGGGAGGAGAGTAGGGAGGCCAAGGAAGGATGCCCTGGCCAGGGAATGGCTTAGCCAGGCCAAAGGGGCTGGAGGGCTGGAGGGTCACCTGGAGGGAGGTAATATTGAGGGCCCGGTCAATGAGGATCCAGGTGACAGTCTCTGAGCAGGGCGGGGTGCTGAGAGAGCCCTGATAGGTGATGAAGCCAAAGGATTCGGGGAACAGGAGCTCCAGGCTCAGGTCTTGAAGAAAGTAGGCATCATCTGTGGGCATACCGGACGAGAGTGAAGAGCAGTGCCCCTCTTGAACTCCCCTCCTGTGCACACTCCAGCCCCCCCCCCGCCCCCCGCCTCCACCCCATGCACCAGGGACTTACTCTTGTAGGAGATGCGGGTGATGGTGTCACGGTTAAGGAGGCGGCTGAGGAAGGGGTTTGAGCTGCCAGCCACCTGTGTGGGGGTAGGAGGTGAGGAGGTAGGAATCCAGAAGCCCAAGCCCCCAATCCCTTCCTTCCCTGGAACCCAGGAGTCTGGGCCTCCCAGACTCCCTCTTGTTCAGTCTCCATTCCTGGCAGCCAGCCCCGCCCGCCCTCAGACTCTTGCCTGGGCTCACATTGACAAAGAGGCTGAGAATGGCCAGGCCGTTGGGGCCCCGGGAGGCGGCGCTGAGGTTCCCATAGAGTTCTTGGTTAAAGTGGATGAGCTGCACCTGGGAGAGAAGCACAGAGCAGGGGGGTCCCCCAGCAGAAGGGGAAGGGAGAACGGGTCCAGCTCTGGGCCCTTGGGGTCTCGAGTCAGGTTAAAGATTAGCGCTCCGGGGCCGTTCTATGAAGGAGGACGGGGTGAGGCATCAAAAGAAAGGCATGGTGGGAGCAACTGGGTCAACGTGGGGTGAAGGTCAGGGGTCAGAGGTCAGTGGCCACCACCTCAGCAGAGAACCCCTGGTGGTTGATCTGGTGTTCAGAGCCGGCTCCGTCGCGCGCTCCAAACAGCAGTCGCAGTTCACTGAGTCGGTGGCTATAGAGGAGGGGCCCCCCAGACACGTTGACCACGGGCCGGGGTGCAGGCAGGAAGGAGACGTGGCGGCCGGTGTTGTACAGGGTTCCCCGGAGCTGCGGGAGAGGGGGAAGCCGTCACAGGGGCAAAGAGCGATCCTCTCCCTCCCCTATTCCACGCCTACAGTTCCTGCTTCCGACAGTCACTGAATCATTCAGCACAGTTTGAAGACCAGCGCCTTTGCAGCCTCTGTTCTGGTCAATGTCAGGTGCTCGCCATCGGTGAATTTATTTAACTAACAAATATTTATTGAGCTGCTACCATGTGCCCCGGATGCCAGGAGGAGAACAAAAGAAGTAGACAAAACCCCTGGACCGCATGGAACTTGCGTTCTAAGGGAGCAGACACAAACAATAAATAATGAATCACGTAAGTAACTGCTTAGTTAATCACATCTTCTGCTCCCGCAGTGAAGAACTGAAAGCTCTCGGAAGGTGTAATGGGAAACCCAGCCTCGGATCGGGCCGCGGTGGGGTGAGAAAAGGCCATCACAAGAAAGTGACATTTGAATGGAGACCTGAAGGCTAAGCGGGAATTCGTCGCAAAGAGCAGGGAGGAGGGCATTCCAGGAAGTGCAAAGTGTAAATGTCTCTCTAGCTGTGGGGTGCAGGGTGGATTGCAGCAGTCAGAGAACCAGGCCAGCAAGGACGCGATGGCCCCAGGCCGGGTGCAAGATGACAGTGGGAGCAGCAGAGGGTACAAGAAGTAAAAAGACCCGAATGCTGTTTAGCAGGGAGACTACAAAGGACCCAGACCGGACATGGGAATGAGGGCGAGAATGGGTTGGGGAACAGCGCCCTGGCTTTTGGCAGGCGCAGCTAAGGGAAGACCGATGCCAGCTCTTATAAGAAATGGCATTGCAGGGGCGGCTGGGGGGCTCGGTTGGGCGTCCGACTTCGGCTCAGGTCACGATCTCTGGGTTGTGGGTTCGAGCCTCGCGTGGGGCTATGCGCAGAGCCTGCTACGGGCTTTCTCTCTCTCTGCCTCTCCCTCGCTCATGCTCGCTCGCTCTCTCTCAAAAATGAATAAGCATTCAGAAGGAAAGAAAAGAAATGGCATTTCAAAGTGGGCGAGAAATGGAGACTAGGACCGCACTGCCTGGGTTCAAATCCCAGTGATGGCGCTCTGGCTGTGTGACTTCAGGGAAGTAACCCAATCTCTCTGTGCCTCAGTGTCTGCCTCCGTAAGATAGGGATAATAATAGCCCCTATTTCATGGTGTGGTTGTGAGGATTGGAAGGCTTATCAAGCTTTTAAAACCGTGCCTAGCACCCAGAGCGATTTGTTTTACAATTGCTTTTACAGATGGGGAAAAACTACGGAGCCATGTTTGGGGAGGCAGGAACAGGCGATCCATTTTAGAGCATAAGGAGCCTCCTTTCCACCCTGCGAGGGCCCCCTCCTTACCCCAGGCTAGATTTCTACCTCAGGGACCCACCCCCAGTCGTGCCCACCCCCAGGGGGTTGGGTAACCCCTCCCACCAGGCCCCTTACCTTCTCTCCCCCAGTGCTGAGTCTCAGTGGGGGCAGAAAGGGGTCATAAAGGACCCTCTTCAGCTCCACGTCCACGGGGCTCTGCCGCTTCCCCACAGCACACAGACTCCAGGCTGCGTTCACCAGGCCCCAGAAGGGAGGCCCTGGAAGCAGGGGTGGGGCAGGGAGGAAAGGGAGTCAGAAGTAGGGACTGGATCCCAATGTTAGGATCTGCCCAGAGGCTGTGGTGTGGACTCCCGGATCCCAGGAGAGGAAGGGCAGGAGACGGCAACTCCTGGGGCTGAGGGAGGAGGGGGCTGGGATCCAGGATCCTGGGGCCTAGAAGAATCTTGGAGGAGTTTCCGAAGACCGTCTAGCACCCTCCTTGATCAAACTGATCTTAAGTCCTTAAGTCATTGGGGGAAGGAACTACAACTCCCAGCAGGCCTGAGGGCAGCCAGCCTACCCATCCACTGCCGGCCCGCCCAGGCGCCCATGGGAGTCGTAGTTCTTTCAGCCTCCCTTGTCCCACAGCTGGATAATGAACGTACTGGGGAGAGGACTTGCAAGACAGGGCTGGGCATGACAGGGGACCCGGCCAGCGAACCTCTGGTTCCCAGCAGCAGCCGCGACCTACCTGCCTCTTTCCCTGCAAAGGGACACACGCTCTCTTCCACCCCCACCCTCTTTCCTTCCACTCACTCCCACTCACTACTTGAAATGCGCATATATAATGTCCCATGGTGAGCTGCAGGGGTGCAGAGGCTGGGCCCAGCTCCTGAGGGAGGGAGGAAGGGGCTGGGACTCCTGGGTCCTGTGAGGAGGACTGGGCTCCTGGGTCTGAGGGAGGAGGCACCCGGCAGCCCCGACTCCCGGGTCCCCGCCCTGGCTGCACCTGGCACAAAGTTTCCCTGGAGATTATCTTTGTAGCTCCACCAGTCTTCCGGATCAGGTGCAGGTCCGATGTGAGCTGGGGAGAGAGCAGCCTGAGCCCCTCTCCTGGGCCCCCCACCCTCCCCCCTCCCTCAGGGGCTCCAGCCCCAACCCCCCCTCCCCCCCACCTCCACCGGGCCTTACCTGCTGCCCCCAGTACTGCCCAGAGTACCAGCACTTGAGGGGCTCTCAGTCGAGCTGCAACCCCCATCCCTGGGAGGCCTCTGAGCGACCCCTTCCCAACGTCCTGGCCCCCTCTCTCAGCTCCTCTGGCCCCTCTTTGTGGGACCCAGTCCCTCCAGGACTGCCAGCCTGCCTGTCCTCCCCACGGGGAGACCCGTCCTCCAAACACCCAGGCGGTGGTGGGGAGAACTGAGACCCCCCCCAGATCCACTCCTGTCTCCTCTCCCTGCTCTCTCTTCCTCTCCTCCTTCTCTCCTCCTTTGCCCAGCCCTCCAGCCTCCCTCTACCTCCTGATCTTCCTACTCCTCTCTCTGCCTCCTGCTTCTCCCCGGGGTTACCTCCTGGTTTCTAATTCACACCCCCTCTTCGCTGGGTCTTCTTCCAGCTCCCCCCAGCCACCTAACCCCATGTCTCCATCCTGCTTCTCTTTCCTCCTCCCAGTCTCTCTCGGTCTCCAGCTTCTTTCTCTCCCTGCCTCCCCACCTCCTCCTCTCCTGCCTCTCCTGTTTCTTCTCCGTCTCTCTCTTCCCTCGTCCCCGCTCCCTCCTCCCCCTCCCTCTCCTCTCTCCTCTCCGGGTGTTATTTAATTTTTTTGTCGTTGTTGTTGGGGGGGGGGCGGGTGATCTCACGGCAGCGAACGCTCCTCGGCCTGGTGCAGGGGGGGTGCCCAAGGGGCAGGATGGAGGGGTCGCTGGGGGCCGATCCCCAGCATCCAGCTGCGCCGGGGCCATGGGGGCGGGGGGGGGGGCGGTGGCCGGGACACCTGGGGCCCGGAGCTGGCAGTTCCCATCCTCCGCAGAAGGGGGAAGGGGGGGCGCTTAAGGTGGAGCTGACAGCGTCCTCCGAAGTCTCGGTGCTACGACCCCGCTGGCGCCGGAGGATCCGAGGGGCCCCAGCTCGTGGGGACCCGGGTTGGAGCCCCGCCCCCTCCAGCGGCGCCTGCAGCCCCCGACCCCCGCTCCCCTCGGCCTCGGCCGGGGTCTGCCTTAACCGGGCCGAGGGATCCCCCTGGGAGACCGGGGTGCGGTGCGGGCAGCTGACCAGGAGGGGGAGGCAGAGACCTGGAGAGGGACCGAGAGCCGGGAGGAGGAGCCGGGAAGACGGGGGCGAGAGAGCGGGAGGTGAGGTCGGAGAACCGCAGAGGACCGGGAAGGGAAAGGGAGCCTGAGACGGAGCCGGGGCGACGGGGCGGAGGGAGACAGCCGGCTGGAGACGGGGAGCCCCGGCGGGAGGGAGACAGAGACACACCCTGAGAGACAGATACCGGTGGGAAGACGCGGGAAGTGATACAGAGAGATGCTGATGGAGGCAGAGAAGGAAATACAGAGACACCCACCCACCCGGGAGGTCCGAGGTGCGAGCGCCCAGGCAAGGGGGGAGGGGGAGAAACAGAAACAGAAAAGAGGTCCAAAGACAGAGTGACACAGCCAACACCAAAGAGACAGAAACACAGAGAAAGAGGCAGACACACAGGCGCGCGCCCCTCTGGGTAGAAACACTCGGCAGAGAAGGAGAGAGAAGCAGACGACAGAGGCCTGGGGACCCAGAGAGAGGGAGAGAGACCCAGAAACAGACCAACTGACATCAAGGGAGAGAGCCGAGTCAGAAAAACAGGCATTCGGAGAGAGAATTGGGAACGGACATCCAACGGACCTAGAGACGAGGGGACAGAGACACCCAAAGGGAGTCAGAAATGGAGCGAGACAGAGAAAACGTGAGAAAGAAAGGTATGGATTACCTATCCATTGTCACATACCAAGTCACCCCAAAACTCAGTGGCCTCCAGCAACTGTCTGAGGGGTTAGAGTTTGGGAGGGGCTTAGCTGGGTGCTTGGGCTCAGGGCCTCTCATGAGGGTCCAGTTAGGCAAGGGCCGGAGTGCTGTCATCTGAAGGGTCGCCTGGGGCCAGAGGGTCACTTCCAAGCTCACCTACGCGGCCCCCAGGAGGCCTCATCAGTGGGCCTCACAACCTGACTGCTGGCTTCCCCAGAGTGAGTGATTGCAGGAGAGAGAGAGAGAGAGAGAGAGAGAGAGGGAGAGAGGAGGCTTATATGACCTCGTCTCCAAAATCACACACCATCACTTCTGTTGTATTCTGTCCCTCAAAAATGTGTCGCTAAGTCTAGCCCAGAGGGAGACAGAACAACGGGGAGAGATGGACCCTGAAAGATCTGTGAGGCTTTGAGGTCATATTCAGAAACTCAGTAACATGTGGAGAGAGATGCTTGAAGGCGGAGGGGACTGTGGAGACAGGGAAAAGAGGCAAGACAAAGGAAACAACAGCGACAACACAGTAATAATAATAACAATAACAACAACAACAACGATAATAAGTTACAGTAATAACAGCCAGCACATAAAGCACTTGCTACATACCCGGCAGAGTCCTGAGACTTTCTGTGAATTCAGTCGTGTAATCCTCACAGCCGCCCAATGAGGCAGAGACTGTTGTCCCATTCTACAGATGAGGAAACCAAGGGTCAGAAG
This sequence comes from Cryptoprocta ferox, assembly GCA_028646485.1. Taxonomy (NCBI): domain Eukaryota; kingdom Metazoa; phylum Chordata; class Mammalia; order Carnivora; family Eupleridae; genus Cryptoprocta; species Cryptoprocta ferox. Next base: position 7,261,687 of record CM053563.1, on the reverse strand, counting down.
CCATAGGTGACTTGCCCGGAGTTCCACACTTAGGAAGCGGCTGAGCAGGGGAGGAACCCTACGAAGCCAAGAAGGATGGAGGGGCCCCTGGGTGGCTCAGTAGGTTAAGCATCCGACTCTCGATTTCAGCTCAGGTCATGATCTTGTGGTTGGTGGGTTCGAGCCCTGCGTCGGGCTCTGGGCGTCCGTGCAGAGCCCGCCTGGGATTCTCTTTCTCTCCTTCTCTCTGCCCCTCCCCTGCTCTCTTGTTCTCTCTCTCAAAATGAATAAATAAATTTCAAAAAGAAAGAAAGAGGGATGGAGGAAACATGCTGGAAACATAGATGCAGAAAAGTGGGGAAAGGGTCAGGGAGAGTAGAAGAGGGACGCAGCTCTGATGGAGAAATAAAAGAAAGGACAGCCGCCCTGACTGGAGTTTTCTAGACCCCAGGCCATGCCATGCACTCTGTAGGCTTTACTGCACCCCTCAAAGTTCCCCCACGAGGTGGGGTTAAAATTAGCCCCATTATAGAGCTCTTCCTGCCCATGGGTCCTGTCCCCATGCTTTCATAAAGAAAAAACTCAGCCCCATTATTACAGATGGGAACGCTAGGCAGGTCAGAGAGAGAGTGACTCATCCAGGACATAGGAGGTTAGATGGTGCTCCCCCCCCCCCCCACCAAACAAACCGAGGGCCTGGAACCTGTGAATGGGACCTAATTTGGCAAAAAGGTCTTTGCAGGTGTGACATCTGCATGGATGCCCAGAGCCCGACGCAGGGCTCGAACCCACCAACCACAAGATCATGACCTGAGTTAATGATCTTGAGATCAGATCCTCCTGCATTATATGGCTGGACCCTAAATCCAATGACAAGTGTCCTTATAAGGGAAAGGCAGAGGGAGATCTGAGACGACAAGATGAAGACAGAGGCACGGAGTGGAGTGATGTGGCCACAAGCCAAGGAACGCCAGGAGCCACCAGAAGCTGGGAGATGCAAGGAAGGATTCTCTCTGGGAGCCTTCAGAGGGACTAAGAGGAAGGTTTCCGGGGGCGCCTGGGTGACTCAGTCGGGTAAGCGTCCGACTTCGGCTCAGATCATGATCTCGCGGTCACGAGTTCGAGCCCTTCCAAGGCCTACCTCAAATATCACTTTCTCTAAGACACGTTTCCTGATCTCCGGGCTGGGTTCGCAGCCCTCTCTGGGCTCTCCTAGTGGCCTGAGCACCTCACTGATTGTCCGTATCGCAGTTTTTCTTTTTCTCACAGAGGACTGACTCTCCCCTTCAGCTCATAGACCTCCCAGGGCTCCCCAGTGCCCCACGGAAAAACACACAGGCCCTCAGCCGGCCCGTAGAGGCCTCACGTGCTTGGCTATCACCAATCCCCAGCCTCATCTCTCTTGTCTTCAAGACACGCCCTCTACCATGTCATAGCAGGCCCTCTGGCTTCGAGAACTTTGCACAAACTGTGGCCTCTAACTGGGATTCTCTTTTCCTCTTCTCTGTGGGGCAAATTCTTACTCAGGCTCTTAGATACTGCAGGAGTCTCCTCTTCCAGGAAGACCTCAGCAATGCTGAGGTGGGCAGGGGGCTCCTTTGAGTTCCGGGAGCCACCTGTGTTGCTTCGATTATAGCCCACAGACAGACTGGGCTCGCTGCCCAGAGGCGGAGGGAATGGCTGGGCCGGAGGTGGGTCCCAGATGTGGATTTCATGCCTATTCGTCTCGGTCGCTGGGAACAAAGTTTGGGTCATAGGGAACATATGGGGCTCACCCCGCTCCTCACTTTCATCTCCTACCTCCCTGGCCCCTGGGTGGGAGGCGACAGGGCCGGGACTCTCCAGGCCTGGGCAGTTCCCACAGCCCCTCTTCACCTCTTCACCTTGAGAGCAGGGAGAGAGAGCTGTTCTCAACTTCCGCTCTCTTGGGGGAGCCCAGCAAATTCTTCCAGATGGGTGTTCTCGCCTCCTGGGCTCTCCTCTCTGGAGGGAGGTGTGGCCACCAGACATTTAAATATATATATATATATATATATATATATATATATATATAAGTTTCTTTATTTATTTTGAGAGAGGGGAGGGGCAGAGAGAGGGAGAGAGAGAGAATCCTAAACTCAAGTGAGGGGCTCAAACTCGAACCACAAGTCCGTGACCTGAGCTGAAATCAAGAGTGGGACGCTTAATTGACTGAACCACCCAGGCACCCCTAAATATTAACAAACTCAAATGGCTTTTCCTCTGTGCCAGGCACTGCTCTAACTAGGGGTACCTGAGTGGCTCAGTCAGTTAAGCACCTGACTTTTGATCTCAGCTCAGCTCTTGATCTCAGGATTGTGAGTTCAAGTCCCATGTTGGGCTCCACGTAGGGCCTACTTAAAAAAAAAATCACATATGAACTCATTTGAGCCTCCTAATAGGCCCTGTGAGTAGTAACTCACAGTAACTATCATCATCCCAACTTCACAGGTAAAAAAACTGAGGGAGGGGCACCTGGGTGGCTCAGTCGGTTAAAGTCCATCAGACTCTTGATACAGGCTCAGGTCACAATCTCACAGTTTGTGGGAATTGATTCTCTCTCTCCTCTTTCTCTGCCCCTTCCCTGCTCGCACTCTCTCTCTCTCTCTCTCTCTCTCAAAATAAATAAATAAACTTAAAACAACAACAACAACTGAGGGACACAGAGAGATTTGAACCCAGGCAGTCTCACTTCTGAATTTATGCTCTTCATGAAAATGGTCTCTGAGACCAGTGCCGCCGATAGAACTTTCTGTAGTGGTGGACATGTTCTATATCTGCCCTCTCCAGTGGGCTAGCCACCAGCCGCTTGAGCTGTGGCTAATGCAACGGAGGAACCGAATTTGAAATTTTATTTCATTTTAATCAACTTAAATTTAAATAGCCCAACGTGGCCAGTGGCTACTGTAACACACAGTTGGGTCCTAAAGAAAGAAGTTTGAAGGCCCGCTGATGCTGTGTGACGGTTGCTAAGACTCTTGGAAGAGATGGCTAGGAACTCGGGCCAAACCTAAAGACACCTCTGCCCTCCCCCCAACGCCTCCCCTCCCCCTGAGAGCCTCAATTTCTTCATCTGCATAAGAGGGTTCTGCCTAGCACTTCATGATGTCATAGCATACTCTGGATTCTGATTGGCTGAGGGTCTGGCCTAGAGCAGGATTGGCAGATTTTCCTAAACATTCTTTCTTTTTCTCTTTCTTTGATATTAAAACACCCTATTTAGCTGGATCCAAGACAGCGCAGCATTAAAAGTTGTTTTTCCACCTCCTCTGGCAGCTAGGTACAAATTCTGGCCAATGAGATAAGAACAGATGGATTGTGGAGCAGTTTTTTGGAAAACAACCCTTGTAAGTCAGCTGTGCGGGCCTTTTGGCCTTCTCTCTTTCCCTTCTTCCAACCAGATGCATTCTAAGGATGATGGAGAGGAAAGCCAGGAGGTCCCCGATGGCTTGACTACATCCAGACCTTTTTTTTTTTTTTTTTTTTTTTGTAATTGGCTTCACACACCTGTGGAGCCCAGTGTGGGGATTGAACTCACGACCCTGAGATCAAGACCTGAGCTGAGATCAAGAGTCGGTCGTTTAACCAACTGAGCCACCCAGGTGCCCAAATATTTGTTTTATTTTTTTTAAAGTGAGCTCTATGCCCAACGTGGGGCTTGACTCATGACCCTGAGATCAAGAGTCACATGCTCTACTGACTGAACCAGCCAGGCACCCCCTGCCACCTCTTTTTTTAAGATTTTATTTTTCAGTAATCTCTACGCCCATTGTGGGACTCCAACTTATAACCCCGAGGTCAAGAGTCACATGCTCCACTGACTGAGCCCCAGACCTCTTTTATGCAGGCGAGAAATCAATTTCTATCTTGCTTAACCCACTGTTAATTTGGGGTTTACTCTGACTCCTAATAATACAAGATGCTTGAGGCACCACTTCAGGTTCAGCTGGGCTGCAAGTTAGACCATTTTTGTTTTATGTGTGTGTGTGTGTTTTCATGTTTATTTTGAGAGAGAGAATATGGTGTGCGAGTGGAGGAGGGGCAGAGGGAGAGGGAGAGAGAGAATCCCAAGCAGGCTCCGCACTGACAGCGTGGAGCCCAACGCAGGGCTCGATCCCACAAACCGTGAGATCATGATCTGAGCCAACATCAAGAGTCAGATGCTTAACCGACTGAGCCACCCAGGTGCCCCTGTTTGGGTTGTTTTTTTTCCCCCAGTTTTTCTTCAAATTCCAGTTAGTTAACACACAGTGTAATGTTAGTTTCAGGAAAGTTAGACCATCTTTTAAATCAAGTTTTCCACAGTACTTATTGAGCGTATACTATGCATCATGCACCTATCTAGGCGCAAGGGATGTACACGAACAGATCAAAATCCCTGCTCACCTGAAGTTCATTTTCCAGTGGAAGAGACGGAAATAGTAAACAAAAAAAGACAAATATTTATCATATCATGTGGTGGTAAGAGCCTGCGTCGGGCTCTGTGCTGAGCGTAGAGCCTGCTTAAGATTCTCTCTCTCTCTCAGGGCGCTCAGGTCATGATCTCGCAGTTTGTGAGTTCGAGCCCTGCGTCGGGCTCTGTGCTGACAGCTCGGAGCCTGGAGCCTGCTTCGGATTCTGTGTCTGCCCTTCTCTCTGCCCCTCCCATGCTCATGTTCTGTCTCTGTCTCTCAATAATAAATAAACATTAAAAAAATTTTTCAAAAGGGTCTCAAGTTAAAAGCAAGAAGAATTGGGGCCCCTGGTGGCCCAGTCAATTGAGCCTCGAATTGGGCTCTGCACTGACAGCTCGGAGCCTGCATGGGATTCTCTCTCCCTCTTTCTCTGCCCCTCCCCTGCTCGAACTCTCTCTCTCTCTCTCAAAATGAATAAGCTTAAACAAAAAAAAAAAAGCAAGAAGAATTATTATTCTAAGATGCAGTCTCCATGATTTTCCTTTTTATTATTATTAATTTTTCCCTTTACATGGAGAAACTAAGGAGAAAAAGAAACTGTGCACATCAATTCACGGAAAGATCTCTACTTTAATCGGTTTATGCTTTTCCAAGGGCACTTCATCTGCTTGTTAGTTGGAGGAAAAGAATATTATTACATAGGGGTGTGATTTTATATATATATGTATGTAAATTTATACCCCCAATTAAAGAGTAATTGGAAGGAGCTACTATTTAGTTAGATTCCACAGGGAAGTTCTCTCTGATGCTGTGAAATTTAAGCAGAGCCACTCAGTGGAAAATTCTGGGGCTCACCCATTTCCAGTTGTGGCAGGCAGAACAATGCCCCCCAACATGTCCCCACTCTCATCCTTGGAACCAGTGAAAATGTTACCTTCCATGGCAAAAGGTGATTTGCAGATGTAATTAAGAGTAAGGACTTTGAGATGGGGAGCTTTTTCTGGAATATTTGGGTGAGCCCCATCTCATCGCATGGGTCTTTAAAAGCAGAGGAGCTTTGGGGTGGCTGGGTGGCTCCCTCGGTTAAGCATCCAACTTCGGCTCAGGTCATGATCTCACAGTCCGTGAGTTCAAGCCCCGCGTTGGGCTCTGTGTGGACAGCTCAGGGCCTGGAGCCTGCTTGGGATTCTGTGTCTCCTTCTTCCTCTGCCCCTCCCTTGCTCACACTCCGTCTCTCTCAAATAAATAATAAATAAATAAATAAATAAAATAAGAACGTTAAAAAATTTAATAAAAAAATAATAAAAGCGTAGAACCTTTCCCAGCATGTGGACCAAAAGACGTGAGGACAGAAAAAGAGGCAGGAGAAATTTGAAGTGGGAAAGGGACTTGAACTACCATCACTGTCTTTGAAGCTGGAGGAAGGGACCAGGAGCCATGAGCGGACGGCCTCTAGGAGCTGGGAATGAAAAGGAAACTTTCTCCCCTAGGGGTTGCAGCCTGGTATTTTAGGTTGGTAAAAGGCATGCCAGGCTTTCGACCTATAGAACTGCAAGATGGTAGATGTATATTGTGTCAGCGGCTGAGTTTGTGGAAATCTGCTATGGCAGCAATAGAAAACGAGTACACTGGTTCTTCTCTCTTTCCAGGCACATAAGAGATGTCTCCCTCCCCACCTTCGTGCTGCCGGGTAGCCATGTGAGGAGTCTTGACTGATGAACTATGAAATGGAACAGCCAGAGTCGTTCCTGAGCCAACTTATTGATTTCTTGTGTGGGACCATTCAGCTCTCTCGCTCTCTCTCCCTGCTGCAGGGATCAGGGATGCCATGGGTTGCGGTTGGGGCAGTGATGAGACAGGAGATGACTCTCAGCCTGAGTCCATGAATGACTCTCTCTCTGAGAAAGAGAGAGAGAGAGAGAGAGAGAAGCAGGGCTCACCTGAAGCAGGGCTCAAGGTCACCCGAAGCAGGGCTCAAGGTCACCCGAAGCGGGGCTCGTGGTCACCTGATGCGGGGCTTAAACTCATGAACTGTGAGATCATAACCTGAGCCGAAATCAGATGCTTAACCGACTGAGCCACCCAGGTGCCCAAGTGTGCTTGATTTTTAAAGGAACAGGAAGGAAGTCAGTGTGGCTGAAGAGGTGTCAATGAGGCGCAGTTGTATGAGGCAAGGTCAGTTATGTGGAGGGAGTAGATCATGTAGGGCAAGGCGAGGACTTTGGATTTTATTCTGAAAGAGATGGGAAGCCATTCAAGAGTTTTAGCATGATAGTATCATATCTGACTTGGGTGTAGTTTTTTAAATATTTATTTATTTATTTTGAGAGAGAGAGCATGCTCATGTGAGTGGGGGTGGGGGAAGAGAGAGAGAGAGAGATTGGGAATCCCAAGCAGGCTCTGTGCTGTCAACGAAGAGCCCAAAGTGAGGCTCGATCTCATGAACCATGAGATCATGACCTGAGCCGGAATCAGGAGTCGGATGCCCAACCAACTGAGCCACCCAGGTGCCCCTGACTTGGGTTTTAAAGCCATCATCCTGGTCCTGTAGGAAGAAAGTTCTAAGTTGGGGGGAGAGGGAAGACCAGTATGGGCACTACTGTAATAATCCAAGAGAACAATGGTGGTGCCGTGGACCACGTGGTAGCAATGGACATGGTAAAAAAGGGTTGACTCATGAACGTATGTAGTAGGTGGGGTGTATAGGATTTGCAGATGGACAGGACATGCGGGTGGAGTGGGGGGCGGATGCCCGACTACATTGCCTTCAAGAGAGAATGGAACAAGACAAGATAAGGAATATAGTTCTGCTGGAACAGAAAACTCTTAGAAAGTCCCTTAGGAGCACCTGGGTGGCAACTCAGTTGGTTAAGCGACTAACTTTTGGTTTCGGCTCAGGTCACGATCTCACAGTTCCTGAGTTCGAGCTCCACGTCGGGCTCTGCAGTGTGGAGCCTGCTTGGGATTCTCTCTCTCTCTCTGCCCCTTCCCCACTCGCTCTCTCCGTCTCTCTCGAAATAAATAAATAAACTTAAAAAAAGAAAAAAGAAAGTCCCTTAAAGACTCCCAACCCCCCACCCTGGGCCCGGCTGGAAGCCAAAGACAAGTTTCCCAGATATAGGATATTATTGGTGGTTTGGGGGTTAAACAGTCACCTCCTGGAGACTATTTCCTTCCTTTTTGTTGCCTGGAGGGCCTGTTGTGTCTTCCTAGTACCCTGTGACGTCACGGCCCATCCTGACCTTCCATTGGCTGAGAGGCCTTCTTTCCTCTCTTGGAAGGAACCGGGTTGCTCTCTGGGCCCAATGTCACATCCTCAGTGACTCTCCAGCAAGGATCACCCAAATTTGAAATTGTTGTTGACTGTGGCTGCAGGGGGCAGAGGTCAGGTGGCAAGGAAAGTCCTAGGCTATGACAACCTTCCATTCCATAGTACTTACTGCTTCTTGCTTTTTTTTTTTTTTTTTTTTTTTTTTTTTAGCTCCACCCTGTGGCCCGCGGGGACCCACCTTTCGGGTGGGAATAGAATTCTGCATAGCACCAAGCGGTGCCCATACCACTCTGTGGCTCCCAATTGGCTCTTCTCTCCGGAAGGTGTTCAGGCTGCCCTTCCAAGACCAGATGAACCTCGGTCAGAACCCTCCTCGGATACTCACTCCAAGTCCCTTTATTCCTTTCTCAGAGACTATCCCAGGGGCCATCAAGGAACACAATGTTCCTCACGGTGGAACTTTCTGGAAATCCGGAACTGCTGTCTTTTCCTCTGGCGCACCTCCCGCCTTTTCTATCCACCCTCCCTCCCACTGGCTTCTGGCCAGTCGTCAGGCAGCACCGATCTGACCAGCACATGGTGATGTCTTTCCAGCTCTTTCGCCGGATGCGGCGTTTGGTCAGGGAGCACGGCCATACTTCAGCTCCGCCCAGCCCCTCCCGGCACATATCAGGCATCTGTAGCCACAACTCCCCAAGATTTAAGACTTTATTTAGGGGACTCGCCGCCCGGGTCACAGGCCGAATGTCCTCGCCAGAGGCCAAAAGCCCCGCTCGGCTCGCGGTCCGCGGCCTTTGGGTAAAGGTCCCCGCAGCCTGGCGTGAGCCAGCGACGTCAGGGGCTCCGCGGCTCCTGATTGGCTCGCCGAGGGACGCGCCGTCGAAGGAGAAGGCTCAGCGCGCGGTCACTGCCAAGTTCCCTCGTGGGCCGCGCAGGCCGAGCAGGCCGGGCTTCAGGGCCCGGGCCCTGGGCTCGGCGACGGAGGCCGCAGGCCGCGGCAGCCCCCGGCGCGCTCCTGCAGCTGCAGCCGCCGCAGAGGCCGGGCCCAGCGTGGCCTCCAGGGCAGCGCGACGCCGTGGCGGTCGAGGACCAGGCGCGCGGGGTCGGGGCCGCCGGCCGCGCTGCCCAGCAGCAGGTAGGTGGTGTCGGGCTGCAGGCGCACGCAGCCGCAGGCCAGGTCGGCGCGGGGCACCCAGGCGTCCTGGCCCCCGCGGCGCACGGGCCGCGCGCGCTGCTTGTACACGGCCAGCACGCGCACGGCCAGTCGCTGCCACGCCGGGCCCGCCGCCTCTGACGCCAGCACCTGCGCGTGGAGAACTGGAGGGGAGGGTTGCAGTCAGGCCCCGGGCTGGGGGTGGGGGTGGGGGTCTGGGGTGGTGCCCAGGGAGGCCGGATCCCCGGGTGGGCTCCCGGGATACCATTAGGAAGGAGAGAGACCTCGAACGCTTGAGGGTGAGCGGTCTGGGGGGGGGTCGGGTCTGGTGGAGGAGGCAACGGTGGGGCTTCTGGAGTGCGAGGTCGGGTTCCAGGCTTGCAATTATGGAGCCCTCCTCCCCCGGAGGGGAGGCCAGACTGAGAGAGGAACCCAGGAGCCTGGGCCGTGCCAGGCGGGGCCCTTCGGGGTTCACACTGGTAACAGCAGATGCCAGAATTCCTTAACGTTTGGGCGCAGGGGACGACTAAGGGGACCCTACGGTGGGTGTGGCCGGGCACAAGGCAGAAGAGGCAGGTCCAGGGTGTCTGATGTGGCAGAGTCAAAAGATGTCAGAAGCAGAGGCCTTGGGAAAGGGTCTTGCTGGGGGAGGGGCTCTGGGACGAATCTAGGGGCCAAAAGGAAGTCAGAACCTAGAACCTGAGGTCATACTGGTGGTGATTAAGAAACATGTAATCACGGAAGGGCCAAGGTGAGACATGTCAGGGGAAGGACTCTGGCTGGCAAGCCCAGTCTGGGACAGAAGATCTCTGTGGGAGGCAGGAGGAGAAGTGTCCACCTCCCAAGTCCTAGGACACCAGTGGCTCGGACCAGAGGATGATGATCTGATCCTCAGGGAGGAGAGGCCTGAGGTCTTATACTATTGACGAAAGTAACGGGCTGGGCTGAACTCCTGAGTATCTAAGAGAACTGAGTCACCGGAGGTCATAGGCCCTGAGGTCAGGGGGCTGGTGTAGACTGATGGATTATGGAACTGTGCGTTGGGTCTCTGTGGGAGTGGGGCTAGGGTGCAGAATCTAGGACCCTGTCGGGAGGCGGAAAGTGGCTAAGGTAGGCGAGACCATCCATTCAACCAGTTCCTCTTTCTCCTTCCATCCCCAAGAGGCCACCTCTCTCCCTCAGAGATGTCCGGCTGAAGGAGATAGTGAAAGTCTGAAGGCCCAGAAGATGGGGAAAGAGGGGACATAGGAAGATAGGGAACACCCCCCACTCCACTGCCCCTCCCCCCATTTGTCTTCTGTCCCATTAGGTCCCAGATCAGGAAGGGTCCTTTACGAGTCCCCCTTCCCACTGAAGATGAGAACTCTGAAGCCCAGAGAAAGAGGCGGGCATCAGGACACGTGGGTCACCTCGGGCCTTTTTTTTCTCGCCGGCACTCACCATAGTCCTGCTGGCAGTACCTCCAAAGGCTCATGTGTACCCTGGTGTCCGAGACATTGCAGTAGTTTTGACACTGAGGGTCTGGGGAGGGTCAGGCCATGTGCGGTGGGCTCCCGAGGCCTGGACCGCAGCGTTCTACCCCTGCCCAGCCCCCACCCCACCCCGCGTTCCATCTTGACGGACACCGGAGAGGGGGGTGCCCCAACCCTGGAGACTGGGCTCAGCGGGTCACCCTGTATCCCCACCTGGGGGCCCCAGCAGCCCATCCCTGATCCCTCTTGCTGCCAGGGTTCTCCACACCAGCCTTACCAGAGCTGTAAGCGCTCGGGGTAGTCGCAGGGGGGGTTGTTACCTCTGGAATTCCTGTGAGAGACCAGAAATTTAAACTTAGGGTCCCCCCGCCCCCCCAACAGGAATCCAGACCCCATCCCACCCCCATCTATTCCATTAAGCACCCTTTGCCCTCCTCCCCCAAGACCTGAAGTTGGTCCCCAGTCCCTTTCTCCTTCGGATGCAGGAATCTAGACCCCCAGCCCCCTCCTCCCTGAGACACAAGAGTCCAGGCTCCCAGCCTCCTCCTTCCCAGGACTAAGGAGACAACAGGAGTTCGAGGCCCCACCTCCTGCCAGGGACCCAGACCTCTGGAGGTGTGACGGGCCCCTTCCAGTCCCACTTGGACAAGCGGCCCCGCCCCTCCTGACTCACGCTGGCAAGGCATCCTGGGAGAGCGGCTCTGCTGGAAGCCAGGACCGCAGCGGTTGCACGTCAGCCCGATGACCCCTAGCTTGCAGGAGCACTGCCCACTGGTCTGGTTGCAGATGCCACCCGTTGCCCCGATAGGGTGACACTGGCAGGCTATGTGAGGAGAGGAGCCGGGGATCTGGGGTGTCTGGGCCCCAGGTGCTCCTTCCCAATCACCCAGGCCCCTCCCGGCTCAGACCCAGGAGTCCGGCCCCGCTCCAGGCTGCACTCACCCCTGCAGGCCTTGCGGCTGGTGATAGGCTGGCCGGGGTCCCTCCAGAACCCGGGCCGGCAGTAGTGACAGTGGCGCCCAGCCGTGTGGTGGCGGCACCGCTCACAGACTCCCCCGCTCCGGCCGCCAGACAGCCGGAACAGCTCCGAGTTGAACCTGCACCTTCGGGCATGCTGGTTGCAGGAACAGGCTAGAAACAGGAGGGAGCAGGCGCGCGCGCGTCAGGCTCAGCCTTTCTGTCCCCAGCCCCTGGCTGTCTCGCCACTGCCCACAGGGGAGGAAATAAAGCCCGCAAGCGATCGATCGAGTACAAAGAATAGATGGCCTGGGGGTCCCAGGGTTGGCCTGGCTCCCAGAACCTCTTCGTTCTCATCTTTAAGATGGGCGCACGGGACTGGAGTGGGTAAGCCCGAGGGGCCCAGTGGCCCTCCTGAATGTCCGTGAGACACTGGGGGCTTAGCAAGGAGCGGCCACTCCGGGTGTGGGCTGCGTGCGAATCAGACCCCCACGCGTCCGCTCCCCAGTGTGTTCCTTGAGCAAGTGACTTCCTCCTGCAGCTCAGCCTCCTTTGCTGTAACGTGACAGTTCCAACGTCTGCTACTTCCTGAGGCGTAAAGGAAACCAAAAGGATATAAAGTTCTTGACCTAGGGCCTGCCCTTGCCTGTGGAGAGCTTCTACGCGCCCGGTACCGCGCATTTCGTTCTCAAAACGGCTCTGTGAGGCTCGTGGTGTCATCATCCCCATTTTGCAGATGCGAAAACGGAGGCACGGAGAGGCGAAGTCATCTGCCCAAAGTAACACAGCTGAGGGGTGGTCCGAGGCAGGGTTGGCACCCAGGCCTCCGGGCTCCGGAGTCTATGTGCCGCGCAACCACGGTCCAGTGTGGCCGGCAGCCCGCGCCCCGCTCGAGGAGTCTGTGGCCTCGCAACCACGGTCTACTACTACTTCTCAGTTCCCGGGAAACAGTTACAAAGAACAACACGGCTTCTGGCAGGGGGAAGGGGGGCAGGGCTTTGGTAGGGCCCAGGGATCTGTAGTTCTAGGGAGTTTCTGAGCGAGATGCTGATGCAGGGGGTTCGCGGACCATTCTTTGGAGAGGTTTAAGGAGGGGCGTGGGCCGGCAGGTCCCCAGAACACGGAGGAGCGGGAGGAAGGTCAGGAAACCGAGGCAGCCGTGTGTTCTTGGAACAAGGACTCCGCTCTCTAAACCGTGGCTTCCTCCCGTCCAGCAAGGACCTCAGCCCCTCTCTCCCAGGGTTTCCGCCGGCCTTGGGGTGGCGAGTGCTCTTCAGGTTATCAAGGGGAAGAACCAGGCGTTGGATTCCTTCTGCGCTGAGGGCGATCACTCCACCTCACTTGCGCCTGGAACACTCCGGCGGAGGGAGCGGGTCCAGATCACCTCCGTAGGTCAAGCCCGCAGCTCTGCCACAGGGCTTAGTCCCATCCCTGTCCCCCCAGACCCTGCTTCCTCACAACACCATCGGCTGCCTACCCAGGTTCGGAGTGCCGGCGCCATGCTCAGCCTCGGGCGATGTGGCGACCCTCAGGCGGACGGCCTGTTGGGGCCCAGGCTGAGCCATGCCCTACCCCCAGACAAGGGGAGTCTCCCCTCGGGGATCGGATCTGGCTGGCAGGAAGGGATCAACTCAACGGAGTCCCTGAGGTGGTGGGGGCAGAGGGTCTAGGAAGACCCCAGCGAGGATGAGGACAGGGTGGGGAGCGAAAGGTGGTGGGGATGGTCTGCAAGTTCTTCCAGAAACAGAGGAGGGAGGGGCCTAGAGTGTGGAGGATGGAGAGAGAAGGAGGTGTGTGTGTGTGTGTGTGTGTGTGTGTGTGGAGTGGAGGTACCTCCCAGGGCCTGGTAACAAACGCACCCCGTTAGCCAGGGCGGCAGAGGCTGGAGGCAGTAGAGAGAGGGCTGTCTCTGAGGAGGGGTGCTGGAGCACTGGGTGGGGCCCAGACCCCGGAAGCTCCCATCTGGAAAATCCAAGGGGGCGGCAGGGAGGGCGCCGAGCAGGCCTGGGGCGTGCTGGTCTAGCTGGAGGGCCCAGTGGGTCACCCATTATCTAGGAAGGTCGGTCTTCCTGAGTCTAGTCCCAGCCCTGCCGCTTGCTGGCGTGGAGACCTAAGGCAAGGGGGGCACCCCCTCGGGCCCCACCTTCTTCACTGGGTGAAAACCCACCACAGCCTGTAGGAGAAGTGCTGTGACTAAGCCCGCTTGACAGGCGAGGAAGCAGAGGCACAGAGAGGTCGGGTCACTTGCCTGTGGTCACACCACCACGGAGCAGAGGAGCTGGGATTTGAGCCCAGGCTGGCCCGCCAGCCGCTGAGCCCGTGCGCCCATGTGCCACCCTGGGGCGCCTGGCGTGACAGCACCTGACAGGAGCTCGGCAGGAACGAGCCAAGACCCCAGAGCCGGACTCCCCGAGCTCAGACTCTGCCGCTGCCGCTTCCTAGCTGTGTGTGTGCCTGTGCAAGGGACTTCCTCCCCTCGGGCCTCAGCGTCCTCATCCGGAAAAGGGACCCGATGACAAAGCCTGCTTGGTACACAGCAGGTGACGGATACGTATGTGTTTAGTGGATAAAGACTTCCCCCGTGTGGTTGCTTTGATGAGGCGGGAAAAGCCCAGCTGCCCTGTTCCCCATAGCCGTTGGGTTAAGTGTCACTTGAGCACCTGCCGGCGGGTCGGGAAATGTTACTCAGAGCAGCCGCTGGCGCGTGGGGCAGAGATGGCGCCCCCTAATGGGCGGCAGAGACTGGGGGAGGCTGTGCGGGAGGCGAGGAGGGGACCCGCTCAGGAACAGTGGGCAAGACGCGCAAGGGAGGGAGCACACTGCCCACAGGGACCAGGGACCAGCTGCTCGAGCGTCACGGGGCCGAGTGGTGGGTGGGGGCAGGAAGAGGGGTTGCCCAGGACTCACGCAGGCAGGGGTGGGGGTGCTGGGGCGTGGCGGGCCGCCAGGGCCAGTCTCGATGGGACGGGCGGCAGCTCTCGCAGCCCGGGCCGGTGGTGTGGTGGCGGCAGCGGCAGCGGGGCGGCCGGGCGCGGGCGGCGCAGCGGGCGGCGTGGCCGTGGCACTGGCATCGGCCCCGAACCCCACCCGCCGCCAGCCCTGCCCGGCCCCCGAATTCCACTCGGAGGTGACTGACCACCACGCTGGACTTAGAGCCGGGTGGGGCTCGGAAGGTCACCTTCTCGGGGCCCCCCAAGGCCCCAGGCCAGGCGGGTCTGCGCCACAGTGACCTCCAGGGGCCCTTGGTGGCCCAGGCGGCGGACAGGACCAGGGCTGGGGATCCTGGAGTGCAGAAGCGTAGGCTGACGGATGTCAGGAGGAAGGGGCCACCCAGGGCCAGGGTCAGAGTGCCGTTGCAGGCGGCCCGGGGGCCGAGGTCTGCCCCCAGGGAGAGGGCACAGGCTTGGGGACAGGAGGCCGCCAGGCCAGCCAGCTGGGTCACTGGTGGGAGGCAGAAGCGGGGGCGGCCACCTGGATGGTAACACGGGTCTGCAGTGGCGTGGCCCAGGAGGAGCAAGAGGGCAAAGGTCACGGGCATGGTCCTAGCAGAGCAAGTGCCTGGAGAGGAGAGGAGAGGAGAAGAGAGACCAGGCTGAGGGGTCGTGGCTCGACCTCCACCCCCCACCCACCCCCGCTCCCCGCAGGCTCTCTGAGGAGCCCTAGCATTCCACCCCCAGCCCTGCCCAAGCCCCCCTCCCCGGCTGCTTCTAAGCGAGGAAAATAGTTCCATCTGGGGAGAATTACTGTTTACATAACCCAAAGGGAAAAGAACGCAAGCAAAATTGAGAATTTTGCCTGAACTAATCCGTAGCTTAACACCCCAGAGCTATCGTCAGTGTCGAGGGGCAGGGGGCCCTGGGGAGAGGGCAGGGGTGGGGACAGAGGGGGAATCCTAGAGAGGGCACCAGGGGGAGGGGATTTAGAGACAGATGAGGCTCAGAGACAAAGGGACAGAGGCACAGACGGCCAAGACAGACAGGAGGGGACACAAGTGTAAGGGAAGGGCCAGGTGTAGAGAAGAAGCCCTGAGGGGAGAGGACGGGACAAAGAGGGAGGCCAGAAGGCCCAGCAGACAGGGGCTGGGCACCCTGATCCACAGGGAATGGGGGGGGGGATAGAGTGCCTGGGAGCCTGGGGCCCGACAGACAGACAGACTGGCAGACCTTCAGGCTCAGAGACACCCGGCAGCAAGAAGAGCGCAGAGACCGGACAGCCTGGCTTGCCCGTCCACGTGGGGAGGGAAGGGGACTGGGAGGGGAGGGGCGAGGCGGGGGATCAGAAGCGGGAGGGCCAGGCCCCCAGCCCACGAGGATCAGAGCAGAGGCCCTTTCCCACGTGGGGCCCTAACCTTGTTCTCCACACCCAGGGCACGGAGGGGGATTATCGCCAAACACCCCCCCAGCCTCCACCCGGCCTTAACCCTTTCCCACCCAGGTGCAAAGCCCAGAGAAATGTGCTGAGGAACCGGAGGGGGGGACACCTGGGGACAGAAGCCTAGGTCACTCTGGAGCTGGAGAGTGGGGTTAGGAAAGCTGAGGCCTGAGTTCCCCTTAGAATTCGGGGTGGGAGAACCCCATACTTGGATTTCCGAGGACTTTGTTGTGATCTCAGCCGTCCCCACTCCCGCCTGCCATCCTAGGCCTCAGGGTCTGGAGAGTGGAGCCCCCACACTGTCTACCCAGCCCAAGGTCCCCAGATCAGAAGGGGGAATGGCTGTGGGGGGTGGCGGGTGCTGAGGGAGCCGGGGGAGAGAGGCAGGACAGGGCAGGGCCCGATGCCCAGGCATCCGAGGGGGCCCGAAGTCAAGACCCTGGGATGGGAGGAGCTGGGAAGGACTGGGTGCCGACATGCCCCCTGTTTTCCCATTCCAGGGCTGGCCGCCCCTCATGAGGAATTTTGTCAGGTTTGGGGGTCTTGGAGGCTTTCTGAGCCCTGCTGTCCACGCCCCTGGCTCGCTCCCGGCCTGGGAGTCTCTGAGGCGTTTGGGGGTGCAGATGGGGGTCACATCCTCCCCCAGCCTGCTCTCACAGCCCCCGGTGTCCGCCATGTGCAGAGACCACGTCCTCTGCCCCAGATGACGGGCATCATCCTCCGCCCCTCCCGAGGGGCCTGGTGCCATTTTGTTCACTGGCGGCAGCGGGCGTTGGCCCTGTCCGTCCCCACCAGCCTTGTTAAGGGCCTGGGCCCCATCCCCTACCTCTCCTTTCTGGCCTGGCTGGGTCACGGGGTACCACTTTCTGGCCCCTAGCACCTGGGACAACCAGGCCGTGAGTCCCCTGGTGTTCCTGAGGGGTCCAGAAGCCAGCCCCTGGCCATCTGGGGACCCAGATGTCCAGCCTCCAGTCCCTACCCCTCTGGGAACCAGAACCTACTCCCAGGGCCCCCCCTACCCCGGTAAGGAGGAGAGTCTAGCTGTGCTCCCACCAGACCCACAGTTAGGCCCCCATGCCTGCGCGGCGTGGGTTTGCCTGGCTTTTTTGGCACGCACCCTGCCCTTTGCCCCTGATGTTGGCCAAACCTGCACCCAAGAAGAGAGTGTCCTCTGCGCTCCGTTCCTCACGTGTTCTCCCCTCCCGCGGGAGCTGGGCGGCGGCGTGGGCTCTCAGGAGTGAGTGCTGAGTGGCTGTCGACAGGCCCCAGGCTAGTGGGGGTTCTGGGCGGGAGCTCGAGCAGAGCCCGCAGAATCCAACACCACCACCGCTCCCCCCAACCCCCGCCCCAATCCCCTTCGCCAACCGCAGCCCCGCTCTCCCCGCAGGGACCCCAGCCGGCCACGCCACCCAGGACGACGTGGGGCGCCAGGGACGTCGCCCCAGGGGGGCCCCAAGACCACACAGCCCCGAGCAGGCTGGCCCGGGAGGCTCAAGGCAGGTAGGACGGGCCGGCCCGATGGGCTTTCCCGGGTCTGGGGTCCCCGCCGCACTCACACTTGCACCCCTGCCCCATGGACTCCCAAGGGCCGGCAGTCTGCTGGGCTCAGCCCACCACGTGGTGTGCGATCCATGCGGAAGGGAAGGGGCTGACCTTTCAGGCCGGCGTCAGGGCGGCCGCTGGCTCACACGGAAGGGGGATCCCCAGCCAGCGCCTCCTCCCCTCTGGAACCTTCTGTCAGCTGTGGGTAAACCGAGGATGAAGGCCAGTCACTTTCAAACCCCCCCAACTCCGTGCTTTTGCGGGGATCAGGACAGCCACCGGGAAACCCAAAGAATCGGGCCGCTTTCTGAGATGGTGGGGAAGGCGGAGAGCAGACGCGAATCCCGAGACCTGGCGACCTGGCGTTGGCGGGAGGAAGCAGGGACCCCAGCTCAAAGCCGGTCTCCTGCGAGGCCGCCTCACTTCACCCTGGAATTGTCATGCAGATGTGGCTGCCACCCTTACCCACCCAGTGGTTTTGACTAGAAAAAGAAGGCTTTCCATCACTTCCCGCTGAGAAAAGCTGGGGGTGGGGGTGGGGGTCTTGGGAGTATGGGACACAGATTTCTGCTGCCGAGCCCTTGACTGCCTTCTTTTAGGCCGTGGTGCAGACCCGACCTTGACAGGGATTTGGGGGTCCGCTGGTGGGAGCCTGTGAAGGGGTCGGGAGGGCACACAGCCCAAATGGTGTGTGATTCTGGTTCGGGGTGACCCTCACGCGCCAGCACGAGCAGCGGGAGCCGGGACAAGGACCTCGGATTTGAAATTCAGCTGGGAGGAGCAGTTAGCCGCAAGAGAAGGGGGTTGGGGGCGGAGACACCCCCAGACCCGAGGCGGAGACACCCCCAGACCTGAGGGCGAATACGGGTTCTGGGGACGGGAGGGCGTGAGCGACAGGGTAACATCTGTGCACAAATCTAGCCAGCAAGTGCGCCCCGAGTCCCTCCAGGGTGCAGACACCCCGCGGAAGCTACTGCCGCGAACTCCTACACCGCCCCCCGCCCCCCCCCCCCAGTCAGGCTTAGAATTCAGATAGAAGATCGATCGCCACGGAAAAGTAGTAAGTAGTTCTGCTCCAGAGGACGGGGGAAGGTGACAAGGGCTGTGGGACAAAAGCAAGCGGAAAGGTGGGTATGTGTGTGTGTGGGGGGGGGTTTCCGGAGGGGACATCTGCGCTGAGACCTGAAAGCGGTGAGGACAAACCGCAAACCACCCAAATATCATCAGGGCTGGAACGACACGGGCAGAGGGGAAGACCAGCGCAAAAGGCTAGTGTGGCTGCCAGAGAAAATTCCAAAAGGTTTAGGTCGAATTTTACTTTCCTCCCCACCCGGACAAGACATTTCTTAAACTAACGGGACCTGGAGGGAGGCTTTCTTCTTCACTTTTGATTGTCATAGACTGGGCCGCTAGAGGCGGCTACGGTCCCTGAAGGTGTCTTGGGGGTGGTGTGGGGGTGAGGGGGGAAGGGTGGAAGCAGGCAGAGCCGAGAGGGAAGAATTCGCCAAGTTGGAAAGGAGACTTTATTTATTTATTCACTTACTTACCTTATTTATTTATTTATTTATTTATTTATTTTGGAGCAGGGGTTCCTCAAGTATTGGGCACTTTTACCCCCAGCTGGGAGGAACCAGGACCCCCCCCCCCCCCGACCAGGGACACAGCTCTGCGGGAGCCCAGCCGGGCGGGACCCTCAACTCTGGGCTTGCAGAGATCTTTTGTCCCTACCTGGGTGGCCCAGGAGTAGCAGAGGCCCCACAAGGCAGGGCAGGTCACATTCCGTGGCTGACTGGACTGAGGGCTCTCCCTGAGGAATACTGGAAAGTTCCAGGACGGTAACTGACAGCACAGACTCCTGGGCCACATCCACGCTCTGCCTCTTTCCTACCTGCATGACCTAAGACAGGTTTCTTTCTTTTCTTTTCTTTTTTTAATTAAAAAAATTTTTTTTAAATTTATTTTTGAGAGAGAGAGAGAGATGAAGAGCGAGCAGGGGAGGGGCAGACACGGAGACGCAGAATCCGAAGCAGGCTCCAGGCTGTCAGCACAGAGCCCCATGTGGGGCTCGAACTCGTGAACCGTGAGATCATGCCCTGAGCAGAAGTCGGACGCTTAACTAATTGAGCCACCCAGTCTCCCCCGCCTTCCCCCCCCAATATTTATTTATGTATTTATTTTGGGTGGGAAGGGGGGGAGAGAGAGAGAGAGGAAGAGAGAAAGAATCCCATGCAGGCTCCCCGCTACCAGCGCAGAACCGATGCGGGGCTCAAACCCACGAGCCGTGAGATCATGACCCCTGAGCCGAAACCGAGAGTCGGAGCCACCCGGGCGCCCCTAAAGTAGGTTTCTTCACCTCTCTGTGCCTGGCCGTCCTCATCTGTTACTGAGCATAACAATGCGCCTTCCTCTCGGGAGGTCTTAAGGATTAAATGAGTGAAGGCAGGCTTTCGCTTTCCTACCTGTAACTCTGAAACTCTTTGGACCAGACATGTTTCACTTTTTAAAAATGTTTTATTTATTTTTAAGAGAGAGAGAGAGAGACAGCATGAGCAGGGGAGGGACAGAGAGAGGGAGACACAGAATCCAAAGACAGGCTCCAGGCTCTGAGCTGTCAGCACAGAGCCCGACGCGGGGCTCGAACCCACGAACCGCGAGATCATGACCTGAGCCCAAGTCGGACGCTCAACCACGGTGCCGCCCAGGCGCCCCTAACCTCCCTGTTTCTGTAGCAAAACACACGGGCATCCCATTAAGTAAAGTCCACAAATAGCCGCAGGTCAATTCAGGCCACGTTTTGTCCCCAGATGAGTTCGGTTCGGGTGGGGGCTTGGCCACCAAACTGTAGGAAAGAGGCCGACGAGGAATTGCGGCCGGAGAGGGTTAAGTCCGGCCAGTGCCTGGTGCGCGCCAGGAGCCACGGAAACCGCGGCCTCGATTCGCTGTTTTCTGTGACTTTCTAATTGTCCAGGCTGACGAAAAGCCAGGAGAGGGCGCTCTTGAGACTCAGCGGGTGGCAGAGGACCAGTTGCCAGGTTTGCAGAGCCCAGTGGAACATGGAAATATGAGGGGCCTTATTCACCTTTATTGAGAATTTCTAGCTGGTGAGAAGAAAGCACTAAACCAGGTGTAGATTCCCCCCCCCTTTTTATTTATTTATTAATGTTTTTATTTATTTTTGAGAGAGAGAGACAGCGTGAGCAGGGGAGGGTCAGAGAGAGAGGGAGACACAGAATCCGAAGACAGGCTCCGGGCTCCGAGCTGTCAGCACAGAGCCTGACACAGGGCTTGAACTCATGGATGCTGAGATCATGACCTGAGCCGAAGCCGGACGCTTAACCGACTGAGCCGCCCAGGCGCCCCTCTCCCCCTTTTTTTTAAAAGTAAACTCTGCACCCAACATGGGGCTCAAACTCCCAACGCCGGGATCAAGACTTGCACGCGCTACCAACGGAGCCGCCCAGGTGAAGCGCAGGGCCCTTTCGAGCGCGGGCCGTGTGCAACTGCACAGGTCACACACCTGGGGGGTGGGTACCTTTGTCCTGGGCTGCTCCTTCCTCCCCAGTAGCCCAGGCTCTAGGCCCTGCTCGGTTCACCTGCTCCGTCTTTGGGACCTGGCCAGCCCCACAAGCTGGCTAGAGCCTGAGGCCCGAGGCCTCCGCGGAGGGCCCCAGGCAGGACCTGAGCTGGCAGGGGTGTGATAAGGATTGGGACAGAGTTGTCAGCAGGTGCGTGAGCAGAGGGGCTCGTTCTCTGGAAACCAGAGCACTGGGCAGGGCATTTCTCATACACCCCAGTGGAGTGTGATGTCACACTTAGCCCTGCTGTGGAAGAGCCAGCTGACCTTGCTGGGGCCCCGCACTGAACAAGAGACCTTTGAGGAGGGCCCAGGAGGGCTCAGATTTCCCACAGGGGTCAGATTAATAAAGTGCAGAGCCCTGGAGTAGAGGAGGAGGAGGAGAGCACAGTACCCTGACATTTGAGGAGGGGGGGTGGCAGGGGGAGAGATGGGGTGCCCGGAGCAGGGTGGGACAGAAGCCAGATGAAGAGTGGGGGGCCCGTGAGACCTCCTGAGCTGTAGCCTCTGGAATGGCCACAGGGAAACCGCAGGTACAGAGGAGAAAGCGGGTCAGAACGCGCTGGACGCCCCTAGACAGGCTTGGATGAGTCGCGTGAGGAATGAACGATTTGGGGGTGCAGGAGACTCACGTGCCCCTAGCCATCCGCCCTGACCATGTCCTCCCTCCGCCCCGTCAGCCATCGTGGGATCCTGGGCCATGTGCCCTTCCTGCCTTCTCCACCGTCTGCTTCCTCTTCATCGTCTTCGTGGTGTCCACCATCTTCCACTGCCATGGGCGCCTGGCCGCGGTGCCCACCCCCCGGGGCCTACTCGGGCCGCGGGGTCCTGCTCCCCAGATCCCCGCCCCAGGGCGGCATGTTCCCCATCAACTGGGGAACCAGATGGGCGAGTACGCCACCCTGTACGCCCTGGCCAAGGTGAACGGGCGGCGGCTGCAGGTGAATGGGCGCCGGCCGGGCACCTTCGTGGGCGTCCACGTGCGCCGGGGGGACTACGTGCACGTGATGCCCCGGGTGTGGAAGGGCGTGGTCGCCGACCGGTGCTACCTGGAGCAGGCCCTGGACTGGTTCTGGACCCGCTACAGCTTCCCCAGTCTCCGTGGTCACCAGCGATGACATGGCCTGGTGTCGCCAGAACATCAACAGCTCCCTCCGTGACGTGGTGTTCGCCGGCGACGGCATCGAGACCTCGCCGGCCAAGGACTTCGCGCTGCTCACGCAGTGCAACCACACGGTCATGACCATTGGGACGTTCGGGATCTGGGCGGCCTACCTCGCGGGCGGGGACACCATCTACCTGGCCAAGTTCACCCTCCCAGACTCCCCCCTTCCACCAGATCTTTAGGCCAGCGGTGGCCTTCCTGCATCGCTGGGCATCGCTGCTGACCTTGGCCAGGCCAGAGAGAACAGCCCCTAGCCCCGCGTGCGCCTCCCTTGCCCTCCGTCCCAGGATCGGGCACCCACGCCCTGCTGCCTCCCGGGTGCTCGGCTTTCCCGCTGGGCGACCTTGAACAAGTGACTTAACCTCTCTGTGCCTTTGCAGGCCCCATGCGGGGTGAGCCTGATACAGGACCTCCCTCAGCAGCTCCTCTCAAGAACCCAGCGAGTCCATTCAGCGCCTTGGAAACACGCTGTTAAGTGTTGGCCGCTAATGGGCGTGCGCGGGCGTGCCCTGAACAGGTGCACTGCTTTCAGATGGAAACACTTTTCGTCCCGTGTGGACAAAAGTTGGCAGAAGTGATCGCAATATCGGTTTTCTGGTGTTCGGTGTATTTAGAAGTATGGAGATACCAGTATCTTTTATCGGTGTATTACTCCTTTCTGGATAAAAAACTTTTTTTTTCAACATTTGTTTATATATTAATGTTTATTTATTTTTAAGAAAGAGAGAGACAGAGCACGAGCGGGGGAGGGGCAGAGAGAGAGGGAGACAGAGAATC
This sequence comes from Cryptoprocta ferox, assembly GCA_028646485.1. Taxonomy (NCBI): domain Eukaryota; kingdom Metazoa; phylum Chordata; class Mammalia; order Carnivora; family Eupleridae; genus Cryptoprocta; species Cryptoprocta ferox. The sequence goes on along the minus strand of CM053563.1, from coordinate 7,239,014 downwards.
GGAAGCAGGCTCCAGGCTCCGAGCTGTCAGCACAGAGCCCGACGTGGGGCTCGAACCCACGAACCGTGAGATCATGACCTGGGCCGAAGTCGGACGCCCAACTCACCGGGCCACCCAGGCGCCCCTGAATCCCCATTTCTTGGCACGCTTCTGGGGTTGAGCAACTTTGTTGTCACATATTAATCATCTTGTATCTCCCCAGAGCCATTTTGACCCCCATTTACTTCCTTCAGTCCAGATGGAGGAGTCTGGGGCTGAGGGTGGGGGGATACTAAAGAAAGCTGGAGAAGGTTCCAGAGGAAGGGGAGGGGAGCCAGGAGGGAGGTTCTCTGTGAGCCCTCTACTGCTGCTTAGCAATTTTACTCCAAAACATAGTGGCTTAAAATAACTACGGTAATTTATCACCTCGTACAGTGTGTGTGGGTCAGGAATTTGGGAGCGGCTTAGCTGGAAGGTTCTGCCTGCCAGGTCCATCGGAAGGTCCTCCAGGGGAGGGCGGGGTGGGGAGGGTGGCTGTGCGAACCTCACGGTGACTGGATTCCTCCCTAGAGAGAAATCCAAGAGACCAAGGTGGAAACCACCGTGCCTTCAAGGCCCAGCCCGCCCGAGCCACACACGGTCGCATGGAGCAGCCCTGGTCCGCTGTGGGAGGGGACAGCACGAGGTTATGGTCACCAGGAGCAGGGGGATCACTGCGGGCAGCCCAGGGGGCGGGAGCACTACTTTGCAAGAGCTGCTGTAACACAGACGGCGCGGCTTAAACCACAGACATGGATTGTCTGACGGCTCTGGAGGCTGGAAGTCAGATCCGCAGGTCGGCTGGTTGGTTCCTTTTTTTTTCTTTTTTAATATGTATTTATTTTTGAGAGAGAGAGAAACAGAGAGTGAGTGGGGGAGGGGCAGAGAGAGAGGGAGACACAGAATCCGAAGCAGCCTCCAGGCTCTGAGCCATCAGCACAGAGCCCGATGCAGGGCTCAAACTCACGAACCGAGAGATCGTGACTTTAGCTGAAGTCAGACACTTAAGCTTAAGCCACGGAGCCATCCAGGCACCTCCCCTTCCATGTTTCTTCTCTTCTCTCAGGGCCAGTCCCTCCTCCCTCAGGATAATTTACCGGAGCCTGGATGTTTTCCCAAAGTATCCCCTTTGGAGAGACTCAAGCCAGAAGGGTAGAGGCATCTCAGCCGTGGCCCGTGGCCTGGTACCAACCACAACAGTAGCAAAGTACAGAAGTGAATGGGGGCCATATCTGGCATTTCACTAAAAGACCAGTGTGCCAGGTCCCTTCCTCGTGCTCCTCCAAGCCTGCAACTCCCTCCACCCCACTCAGTGCTCCGCGAGACTGTCCGATGGCATCTGTTGTGGACCAAATGCTGGTATCCCTCCACAATTTCCGTATTGAAGCCCTAACGCCCGACCTTGCTGGTATCTGGAGGCAGGGCCTTGGGGGGTGGGAGGCGGGCGATTAGATCATGAGGGAGAAGCCCTCAACCGGATCGATGCTCTTGTTGTTGTTGTTTTAACGTTCATTTACTTTTGAGAGCGAGCGCAAGCGGGGGAGGGGCAGAGAGAGAGGGAGGGAGACCGCAGCTTTGAAGCCAGCTCTGCTCTGAGAGAGGGAGATGCGAAGCTTGAACTCACGGAGGCTTGAACTCAGGAGCCACCGTGAGATCATGACCTGAGCCCAAGTCAGACACTCAACCGGCTGAGCCCCGCCCCCAGGTGCCCTGGGATCGGTACCCTTGTAAAAAAGGGACAAGAGAAAGATGTTTGTCTGCTATCTGACTGCCAGTGAAGAAGTGTGCTCTCTCCAGGCACCGGATCGGCCGGCACCTTGACCTTCAGCCTGCAGGAGGAATGCATTAAGCACCTGGTCTGTGGCCTTCTTGCTGCAGCAGTCCAAACTGCCTAATAAGACAGTTTCCGCGGGCTCCCTCGCCCTGTGGTCCCTGTAGGCTTAGGTCAGTGGGATGACAGTCCAGAAATCAGAGGGGGAAGGTGAGCCAAGCCGGGGTATTTATTCTCCGGACCCATCCCTGCTATCCCTGGGGTGGTGACTGCTACCCCCCGGGGGGCTGTACCACCTCTCTGTCGGTTTCCTTACATCCTACCCACCCTTTTGTAAACCGTCCTCAGAAACTCCTCTCCTGTCGCCCCATGACTGTTCCCTCCGTGTTGGGACCCTGAGCGACGCCCCCAGAATTTTGCCAGCACCCAGAAGAAACCCCCGCACCCACATGGCTCTGACGCTGAAATCACGCAGCTCAGTGGCCCAATGACCTGTCCTCCGTCAGAACCAAGTTAATGCTGAAGAAAATAATGAAAATAACGAAAAGGTGTGAGATTTCCCATAGACTTCACTTTGGGGACAAAGATGAAAGCCACGGGGCGGCCAGAGCACCGGTTCCCACGGGCAGGGGCTTGGGGGGGGGGGCGCTGGGCGCCCGCTTCCCACCTATGTCTTCTAGAACTGTTATGGAATCTGGTCTGGATCACCCGGCGGAAGAAACAAGCGGCACTCGGAGATCTTGGAAGGGAGGAGGTGGGCTCAGAGGAGATCACTCTCCAGAGGTCTTGACCCCAGAGCATCAGCAGAGGGAACAATTTATAGCCTGTTACTTCCGCATTCCTCATTAATGCGCGCGACAGGCAGGGTTGGAAGAACCCGGAAGGGGGAGTCTGTGATCAGGGACAGGTATTTCCTTATCAGTCCTGTCAGCCATCTTATAACAGATTTTTCCTTATCAGAACATCCCGGGGACCATGTAGGCCCTGGGGGAAGATTCCGAGGAGCCATCCTCCCATCCCGCCTCCCACATTGTCTCCCGGGACATCTCCGCTGGGAAGGAGCCCCACTGGCGGACAGACTAGACGCTGCTGGCTTCCGGGAGCTGGCTGGAGCAACACAGTAAGCCTCTAGTGAGTTCTGTTTAATCTAAATGCTAAGGGGACCCAGCTCTGTCCCCTTGTTTGGAAAAGGAAGTAAATGGCTTTTATTTCATAAGGGCCAAAGCAGAAATTGGCCAGCTGTCAATTGCACTAATTCAGTCAAGAAATATTTACTGAGCTCCACCCTGAGCTCAAAGACCTCCCACCTGGTCCCCACCATGGGGGGCAGGAGGAAGCCCAGGGTAGGAACCCCTTAGCCCAGTACTCCAAACAGCCTGTGTTTGTTACGGGTCAAATTGTGTCCCCGCCCCCCCCCCCAAAAAAAAACATTGGTGGAAACGCTAACGTCCAGGATCTCAGAACGTGCCCTTATTTGAACATAGAGTCTTTGCAGATAAATTAGTTAAGGTGAGGTCATGCTGGGGTAGGGTGGGGGCCCTACCTCCGACGTGGCAAGTGACACGGACACAGGAGGGGGCAGCGCCATGTGATGATGGAGGCAGAGATCAGCTCCTAGCCCCTGATTGGGAGGGAATGATTTTCTATTGTTTAAAGGCACACAGTTTGCAGTGTGTGGTTGGAAGCAACCTTGGGAAGCTGATACAGTGCTTCATGTATATTTATTGAATGGCTTGGACAAGCATTGAGCTGGTGCCCAGCTCCGCACTGCGCGTGCCAGCAGATTAGACACGGGCTGCCTTGGCCCAGACCTGTGTTTCTGGTCAGATCATGGAAACCAGGGGCCATAAAGGGAGAACACTGTGGGGGGGGGGGGTGAGTCCAGCAGGGGGTGACCCGGTTGAACGTGGGAAGCTTGTAGAGGCTATACAGGCACGCCACAGGGGTAACCCAGCATCCACATCCCTGCTTGTCGTCTCTAAGTCCCCGAGACCCTCAGAGCCCAGAAAGCTCTCTTTCCAGAAGAAACTCAGGCTTGGCAACCAGATGCCTCTACTTGAATTGAGCCAAGACAGCTGGGGGTCTGGGCGCCTTGGGTGGAGCCCAGGGGTGGAGCCCAACCAGAAATGGATTCCCCGGGTGGGGTGGTGGGTGGTGTGTTCCTCTCTGGCAGCCTTGGATTCAAATGCAAGGAGCCGGGGAGGTAGGGTTTGCAGAATAAGGTTCCGGTCACAGCTCAGCTAATGTTCAGGAGCTTCCCAGCCTTATTGCCCACAGGTTGGGGGTAAGACCACTTCTTCATCATCATTGAAAGTAAAGCCTCCAGGGAACCCGCTTCCCCACAGTGACTCAGAGGGGACACATAGCTCAGTGGTTAAGCGCACATGCTCTGGCCACCGGCTGCGGATGTCAGGCTCCCACACCGGCTGGCTGTGTGACCCTGGGCAACTGACTTCACCTCTCTGAGGATTAAAACAGTACCCGGCCGCCGGCGCCTGGGAGGCTCGCTCCGTCAGTTAAGCATCTGACTCTTGATTTCGGCTCAGGTCATGATCTCATAGTTCGCATGAAATGTCCAAAAAAGGCAAATCCACAGAGTCGGAAAGCCAGACTGGAGGGTGTCTGGGGCGGGGGGGGGGGGGGGGGGGGGGG
>CM053563.1:7191466-7234473 GCA_028646485.1 Cryptoprocta ferox | reverse complement strand
ATTAGATCTCAACCACGCCTGGCATGGTGACACATACAGGGACTGTTAGCTGTTCTCATACGCAGGGCAAAGGGTGTCATCCCGGCTGGGCTCCAGGGCAGGGACCCATGGAGTTCCGCTTTTGCGTGAGGGTGTGTTTGTGGTGGTTAAAAGGAAGAAGAAGAAGGGACGCCTGGGTGGTTTTGTAGGTTAAGCACCTGACTTTGGCTCAGGTCATGATCTTGTGATTCGCGAGTTCGACCCCCGCGTTGGGCTCTGTGCTGACAGCTGGGAGCCTGCTTCCAATTCTGTGTGTCCCCCTCTCTCTTCCCCTCCCCTGCTCATGCTCTGTCTTTCTCTCTCTTAAGAATAAGTAAACATTAATCTGGGTGCCCCTTACAATGAAAAAAAAAAGTAAACATTAAAAAAATTTTTAAACAAATAAAAGAGAGGAAGAAAAAAAAAAGACAGCTTTGAGACCATCAGGGAAAATTATAGTCTGACTGGGTATTATATGGTATTCAGAAATGACTTAATTTCCGGGCTAGTAACAGCATGGTGTGTGTTATACATTTTTATTTTTATTTTATTTATTACACAATTTTTTAATGTTTATTTATTTTTGAGAGAGAAGAGAGAGAAACAGAGTGCAAGCAGGGGAGGGGCAGAGAGAGAGGGAGACACAGAATCTGAAGCAGGTTCCAGGCTCTGAGCTGTCAGCACAGAGCCCGGCGTGGGGCTCAAACCCACGAACTTGGGAGATCATGACCTGAGCCGAAGTCAGACACCCAACCAACCAAGACACCCAGGCGCCCCTATTTTTATTATTTTTTTTAAGTTTACGTATTTATTTGGAGAGACAGAGCTAGAGAGATTGGGGGAGGGGCAGAAAGAGAGGAAGAGAGAGAATCTCAAGTAGGCTTCACACTATCAGCACAGAGCCTGACACGGGGCTCGATCCCATGAAAACCGTGAGATCATGATCTGAGCCGAAATCAGGAGTCCGACGGTTAACTGACTGAGCCCCCCAGGTGCCCCTACCAGCACTCCTTTTCATGCCCAGGGACAAGCTTGGGAGTGGCCTGACCCTGGTTTCCACCCCATAGGGCTCCCAGTCTGATGGCGGAGGCCACAGGTAACCTTCCTCCTGGCGAGACTGGAAGAAGGTTTGGAAGAGCCCTTTAGCTGACTCGGAGTGTCTCCTCACTGCCGCAGAGCCCGTGGATGGCGGGAGGTGGGGGGAGCTTCAGCGTTTCACCCTCCACTCGGGCGACCACCGTGCGCCATGTCCACAAATCCCACATGCAGCCTGGGGCCCCGATAACCCCGCAGTTAATAACCACAACACATCCCGGACTCAGACACTCATCACCAAGCTGTTTCCCTATGTAGAGGTCTGGCAAAATGTTCCAGGGTCCTGGGGGTGCAGGACAGTTCTTCACTAGGCAAGGACTCTTCATTCTGACATCCCCGGCCCTGGTCATGGAATGAGGTAGTAAGTACCGTGTATGTGTGCACCCCCCCACACACACACACGGTATCACACACACGTAGAGGCTGGTGGGTAGTTATCAGCTTCACTTACATCTCATGGACAACTCCCAGGAGATGGAGGTCTGAAAACCCCTCTCTTCCTCCCTCCCTCTCTTCCTTCCTTCCTTTCCTTCCTACCCTCCTTCCTTCCTTCCACAAATATGTATAGAGCACCTACTATCTTCCAGGAAATGTTCTAGACAGCGGGGACCCAGGAGGGAGCAAAATGGACATACTTCCTCCCCTCAGGGAACTGTCACCTTAATGGGAGGTGTTTCAGTTAGCTAGTGCTGCGTAACAAGCCATGCCCAAATGTAATGGCTTAAAGTGCAGAATTTATTGTGTGTCACAATTACCTGGCTCGACTGGGTGTTTTGCCTCTCCGCGTGGTGTCTCAGGCCTCTCGTGCGGCTGCACTCGGCAGGGAGCTCGGTTGGGACCGTCAGGTGTCCTCCGTGTGGCCTCTCTCCTGCCAGACAGACTGGACTTCCTTATGGCATGTTGGCTAGATTCCAAGGGGACACTTATCAGTGTTCACGGAAATGTAGCACGTATTTGTTCAGGATCTTGTTTACAATCAGTACCCGTGACAGGGTTAGAGTCACTGGTAATTGTCCACCTGCTGAAACAAACAGACAAAAAGCCTTCAGGTTCAGGATTTAAATCCCAGCTCGGCCACTTGCAGGCAGTGTGGCTTTGGGCAAGTGACTCTTTGCGCCTCTCTGGGCCTCAGCTGATAGTGATCCCTTCACACAGTTGGGAGGATTAAGTAGGTTATGGTTGATAATGTGCAGCAATAATTAACATCGATAGAGTTCCTGCCCTTAGGGGACCTACAGCCATTACAGATATTTTTAGTGTCATTATTATTGTTTTATTATCATTTAAGGTGCAAAATGAACATAAAAATATGTTCTGGGGAGGGACCATGAACAGAGGATTATGGGGGTTCCTGGTGGCTCAGGAAGGGTCAGACTAAACTTCACCCTCAACTGGGCACGGATGGCTCAGGGGTTTGGGAGGCAAGTGACTTGATTACAACCTGTGTCTGTATCACCTTCTGTGTGTGACCTTGGCTCTTTCTCTTTGGCTTTCTTTTGCTTTGCTTTGCTTTTTAAAAAAATTTTTTTAAATGTTTATTCTTGAGAGAGAGACAGCATGGGCGGGGAGGAGCAGAGCAAGAAAGGGACACAGAATCCGAAGCAGGCTCCAGGCTCTGAGCTGTCAGCACAGACCCTGGTGCAGGGCTCGAACTCACAAATGGTGATCTCATGAACCATGAGATCATGACCTGAGCCAAAGTCAGGTGTTTAACCTACTGAGCCACCCGGGTGTGCCCCTCCTTTCTTTTAAGTAACCTCTCTACCCGATGTGGGACTTGAACTCATGACACAAGTCGCACGCTCCACCGACTGAATCAGCCAGGTGCCCCTAAACATATATTTACACGCACTGAGAAACCAAAAAATTCATTTGACTCACTTTATCGCGATATTTGCTTTATTGCGGCAGTCTGAACCCCAACCCACAGTATGTCCAAATAAATGATGCCTGCACGCCAATCAAAAGCACCAAAGATGGGAAGAGGGGGGCACCTGGGTGGCTCAGTCAGTTAAGTGTCTGACTTCGGCTCAGGTCATGATCTTGCGGTTCACGAGTTCGAGTCCTGCATCAGGCTCAGTGCTGACAGCTCGGAACCTGGAGCCTGCTTCAGATTCTGTGTCTCCCTCTCTCTCTGCCTCTCCCCTACTCGTGCTCTCTCTCTCTCTCTCTCTCTCTCTCTGTCTCAAAAATAAATAAAGATTTAAAAAAATTAAAAAAAAAAAGATGGGAACAGATCCCAAGCAGTGGTGTCTTTGAGTCAGCACCTACGTCTTCAGGGAGCCAATGATTACCTTTCTCGGCTGGTTTTCAAGCACAGGCATTATCTAGAACTAAAATATATCAAAATTGGGGCACCTGGGTGGCTCAGTCCATTGAGCTTCTTTTTTTTTTTTTAATTTTGTTTATGTTTATTTATTACTGAGACAGAGAGAAACAGAGCATGAGTGGGGGAGGTGCAGAGAGAGAGAGAGACACACAGAATCCGAAGCAGATTCCAGGCTCTGAGCTGTCAGCAAAGAGCCAGACGTGGGGCTCAAACCCATGGACTGGGAAATCATGACCTGAGCTGAAGTCAGACGCTTAACCCGACTGAGCCCCCCAGGCGCCCCAGTCCATTGAGCTTCTAACTCTTGATTTTGGCTCAGGTCATGATCTCACGGTTCATGAGATTGAGCCCTACATTGCACTGACAGCATGGAGCCTGCTTGGGACTCTCTCTCTCTCTCTCTCTCTCTCTCTCCCTCTCTCTCAAAAATAACCAAATAAACTTTAAAAAATGTATCAACATTGAATACATTTTATCAAACCAAAGCTCCAATTCCTCCTGCCCGAATTATTTTATTAGGTTTTGCTATTGTCTGTCTCCGGGGGTTATTTACATTTATTGTATCTTCATGCAGGGTATTAGAGAACAGCGTTCCCCCCCCCCCCCCGGGGTCAGGGAAAGTGTTCTCTATGCACTTCTGTATTCAATGATGTCAGGTTGGTTGCTTGACATTGGCCATGGGGTGTGGGGGGTGGTATTTACACCACGGAAATGGGCACATGCTACCAACTGGGGATTTTTGTTTCCTCCAGAGAGCCGGCCGTTAAGCATTTCCCAGCCCGCCCTTGGTCATGAAACAGGAGACCCGAGGGGGTAGAACAGAGGCCCTCAATTGGGAGTGTTGTCCCCCCACCCTGGGGGGGGGCATTCTGGACATCCGGTGGGGCTTTTTTAGTCGTCACAGTGGTTGTCCGGCGTTACCGCGACATTTAGTGACTAAGGACTAAGTCTGATAAATGTTACAAAGAGATGTGTCCCACATCCCTGTGACTTTTAAACATCCTGTCGGACATCCTTATAGCTGAAAAATCTACTTATATGTTTCAGAGCCCAGAATCTTCTTTGCATATAAGACTCCCCGTGCCTGTTCCTTTTTTCCAATGTTGGGGAAGCCGGGTCCTATGTCCTGTGGACTCTGCCACATTCTGGACGTGGCTCAGTGCACCCTCCCGGTGTCCATTCACTGGCAACTTTATCTCCTGTGTTTCTGAAAATGGGAGATCGCACTTGAGAGCCTTGATCAGATTCAGATTTTTTTTTAAGTTTTATTTACTTGGAGAGAGAGAAAGCATGAAGCAGGGAGGGGCAGAGGGAGAGGGAGAGAGAGAGAGAATCCCAAGCAGGCTCCCACTTGTCAGCACAAAACCGGGGCTGGAGCTTTCAAACCTGGAGATTAGGAGGGGAAGTGGGACCCACCACCTGACTGAGCCACGCAGGGGCTCCCAGATTGGTTTTGTTTTTGTTTTCGCAGAGAAGCAGCGGAGTGTGAGATCTGTGGCCGGTGCCTGGAGGAGCTGTTGTCTTCCGGTGTTGGGATTCTTGGGGGCTCGGAGGGGCCGGCCTCATCCCTCCCCAGTAACATCCGTCCTCAGTCTTGCACTTGACTTTGGCAGCGGCGGACAAGCATAGCCTGGCCCCGTGACCGGCTGTTAGGGGATTTTCCTTTCCCAAGAGACTCTTTGGCAAGCGGGAGAAGTGAGAAGGGTCGGTATTCGCCAGGTGTTTTCCGAGCTTCTGGCCAGCCTGGTTTCAAATCCTAGTTTCTCCCACCTCCCAGCTGTGTGATCTTGAGCTGGTTACTTCATGTCTCTGTGCCTTGGAATCTTCCTCTGCACCACAGGGCTGCTGAGCGTGTCGCCCTCACCCGGCGGTGGAGGTAGAATGAGGCTGACCGACCACGGAAATGCTGCAGTTGTGACCAAAATAAAGAAACCCGGGACCCTGAGAGGGCTGAGTCTGGACGAGCCCGGCCGGGCAGGACTCAGCCCGCCCCTCCCCCGGCCAGGGTCCCCGCGGTGACGTGGGCAGGGAGGCGGGGCGCGGGGCACACCTGGCTCCCGAAGCCCCGCCCCCCTACGGCTCCCGGAGGCCAGGTAGAGCCTGGGCTGGGTTTTCCGGACCTGGGTGCTGGAAGGTTCAGCTTTCTGGGTGAAGAGTCGCTCTCAGACGAGGGAGCACCCTCATCTGCTCGCCGAGCATCCACGTCGTCTGCCCGCACCCCCCGATTCCTGCAGCCGGAACCAGGTGAGAGATGGCGAGGTGTCGGGGGGGGGGGGGGGCGGGCAGGTCTCCCCGACCCGCAGCGCGCTGGCGAGAGCGCGCGCACCGGGCAGAGCGCTGGGACGTACTTGAACTCCGGGATCCCCTCTAGGATGCCCCACCCCCTTCCGTTCCAGTCCTGGGAGTAAAGCTGGGGACTTGCAGGTGGTGGCCTCGCATCTGTGCCCCAAACTCTTCCCCAGAGATGTGCTTCCAGGGGTGGGAAGGACAGGACACACCCGCAGGGGCCAGAGCGGTAGGGAGGGGAGCAAACTGGGTGACCAGGGCTTACCTGGGGGACAGCCTGGGAAGGGGTAGGGACAGGCTTTCGGAGCCGAGGGACCAAACGCGCAAATCACAGGGTGTGAAGACTGGGCCAAGGGCGTGGGGTGGGGAGGAGGGGAGAGGGGGTTATTTCTTGGTGGCAAGCCTGGCTGGGCGGGGATGGAAAGCCCTGGGAGGGCCGTGAGCTGAGGAGGGGCAAGGGTTGCTTTGGGTGTGGGGACAGATCCCGGTAGGCACGGCGCTAGGGGCCAGGCTCCAGAGGGGGAGAGGACACAGAGGACACAGAGGACACGGCTCAGCTAGTGGTGAGACAGAGCAAGAGCAAGAGCAAACGAGCGCTTATTATGGGCAGGTATCCTCGGCCCCATTTTTCTGAGGGACCTGCAGGCTGGGCTCCTCCCTGTTCTCCAACCCTTCTTGCCTCGATCGCCCCCAAGGGACAGTCCCTAGGGGAACCGGATGAAGGAAGGGCTCCACCTTTCCTCTTACCCCTCCCTCCATGGATGGCCTGAAGGGCCTGAAGCAGGTGCAGAGACTGAGGACTTTCCCATCCCCCTGGGATATGGGGAAGGCAAGCTCCTCCCACTTTCCAAAAGTTGGCTGCTGGCTTCCCCAGAAACTCCCCACAGACGTCAGGCGGGCCAGCTGCTCTCCCAGGCTCTCTGTGCCCAGCTCCCTGGCCCAGGCTTGCCCCCTGTCTGACTAGTCTCTGAGCCTCACTTTTCTTTGCTTTTTTATTTTGAGATGGGGGGGCAGAGGGGGAGAGAGAGAATCTTAAGCAGGCTCCAGCGCAGAGCAGGAGGTGGGGCTCAATCTAATGACCCTGGGATCATGACCTGAGCGGAAACAAGAGTCTGGGCGCTTTACCAACTGAGCCACCCAGGTGCCCCTCCTTTGCTCCCAGATGGGCATTTCCACAGACTTGCAAAACTGGCTCACGCTGGTAAGCACTCACTTCTGATTTCCTGAGCCATATTGTGCTCCCACAGCCCCAGAGAGAGGTGGTTATCCCCAGTTTTTGGATGACAGCACGGACAGGTAAAGGCTCTTCTTGGCCAAGGCCACACGGCCAATAAGAGGCTAATGACTGCACCCCACTGAGCTTCTCTCCAAATCAGCCTCCGCTCCCAGACACCAGGTTTTCCTTCACCCTATGAGCCTCTCTCCCCTCCTTTCCCCACCACCTTGCTCAAGGGCAGGGGTCAAGGTCTCTAGGCGCTTCCTTTAGGCCCCTCAGCAGTGGACCATCCCCCTTCCCTGGGTGAGGAAGGAGGGAACCACCAAGGAAGCTGAGAGACGCTGTTCTAGAACATTCGGACTTCCTTTTCACCCAAACAAAGCTAGCCTTATTGTCTTTCTGTCCACGGTAAAAGAACTCCCAGGGGACATTCAGGGGCAGCCCAGAGATGAAGACATCTGATCGTGAAGGTCATCCTTCCAATATTCATCTCTTTACCTCTTCGGTGCTGGGAAATGGAGATAAAAAAAAAAGAGAGAAAGAAAGAAAGAAAGAAAAAGGAAGGAAGGAAGGAAGGAAGAAAGAAAGAAAAGAAGAGAAAAGAAAAGAGAAAAAAGAAATGAGAAACAAGGAACTCAAGGGAGGGAGGTGTTGGCAGAGACTTGCTGAGGGGAGGGAAAGGAACAGATCGAGACAGACTGGGCCTTGACAAGGAGAGACCCACACATTCCTTCTCCGTCATTTCCTGAGCACCTACTATGTGCCTAGCCCTGTTTCCGGGGGCTGCGGGGGACAGAGAGGGCATAAGACCGACACTGTCCCTTCCTTCATGGAGTTGTGTCTGAGATCAAGAGACTGGGACTGAATGATCCTGAGAGGGACTTACCTGGAGACACAGAACTGGAACAAAACGGAGGTCAGAGCTGGGCAGATCTATTTGGACCTGCCTTTTTTTCTCTCTGTCTCTCCCTCTCGCTGTCTCTCCTGTGGTTTTTCTATTCCGGCCTCTGTTTCTCTTTCCCTGCCTCCACCTTGTGTCTCCATCTCTCCCTGTCTGTCTGTCCTCCTGCTCTCTGTCTCTCTCTGGCTCTTTCTCTCCGTTTCTTTCTATGTCCCTCTCTTTCTCTCTTCCTGTCTCTTTCTACATCTGTCTCTTCTTTCTTTGTTCCTTCCTCCCTCCCTCCCTTCCATCCTTCCTCCTTCCCTTCTCTCCTCCCTCCCTCCCTTCCCTCCTTCTTTCCTTCTCTCTTTCCTCCCTCCCTCCATTCTTCTGCCTCCCCACAAGCCCTTCCCTTGGCCCCGTTGTTCCTATGTCCTGTGCTTGGCAAATTCACAACCAGACAGAGGAGCCAGGTTGCCCTTCTTTGCTCACAAACTAGTTGGAAAAAGGCAGGTCTACCCCTTGCCCTTCAAATGCTCACAAACTAGTTGGAGAAAGGAAGAGAGAAGCACCCAGAAGAAACAGGAACAAGGCACGAGGCCACTCTCCCTCCTCCTACCTTGGGTGTCCCCTCTTTCCCCAGCTTTGTCCTGCTTCCCAGTCTCCAGAGAGTTCCTTCTACCCAGAGTCAGGGCGGGGTCTTGAGGAATCCGGTTGGGATCTGGACAGGAAGCCTTGAGGAAATAGGAACCAGGAAGCCGTCGGGGTCACAGGGATACATTCCCTCTCTCCCTCAGTATCCTCTTGCTTTTTCTTCTCAGGGTCCAATTCCCTGTGCCCATGGATTTCTCTGGTCCATCTTAGATACGGCTCACCATGGCTGCACGTGGGCTCTAACAGGCCCTTCAGCTGTGGAGCCCCCTACCGACCAGCCACCCTCCCTGTGTTTCTATTCCCAAGGGAGAGACTCTGCTGAATACAGATGTGTCTCTTAAGCCTGCACCCGTGTCCACACAAGGCCAGCCTTGGACCGAAGTCATACGATGGCCTACTGGCTGCGTTTTGCTTTTTTTTCTTATAAAGACACCAGTGCTGGGGCACCTGGTGGCTCAGTCGGTCAAGTGTCCGACTTCGGCTCAGGTCATGATCTCATGGGTTCGAGTCCTGCATCAGGCGCTGCACTCAGAGCACAGAGCCTGCTTGGGATTCTCTCTCACCCCCTCTCTCTGCCCCTCTCCTGCTCACTCATTATCTCTCTGTCTCTTAAAATAAATACACATTTAAAAAAACAAATAAAAAAACCAAACATTAACCATGGCAAGTAGAATCGCACACACTCACCCACTCCGCAGAGGGACAGCCCCCAAAGTCAGCTCAATCTACCATATCTACTTCTGATGGTATGGGGTCACCCTAGTGCGTCCCAGAATTCACAACCTCTGGATGAAATTCATTCCTCACGTAAGTCTGTTGCCATCTCAGCCACAGAGCAGGGCTCTTTGCTTTGTATGCGATCATTTTATAAAAACCGTTTAAATAAGTTTATTTATGTATGTTGAGAGAGACAGAGACAGCCCCAGTAGGGGAGGGGCAGAGAGAGAGAATCCCAAGCAGGCTCCGTGCTGCCAGTGCAGAGCCTGACGCGGGGCTCAAACTCACAAAAGCATGCGATCACGGCCTGAGCTGAAATCAAGAGTCGGATGCTTAACCGACTGAGCCACCCAGTCGACCCCTGTTTGTGATAACATCAAAAGTACTGTTTTACTCCTCCGAAAGGTCACGTTGCTTCCCCAGAATCACACAGCTAATGAGTGTGGGAGCCTGCAGTCAACAGCATGTGATCAGGGTGTGTGTACTGAGTCATGTGTCCTCTCTGCATATTCCATGTTGGGCTTAGGGAACAAAGGCTTTACTTTCAGTGGGATGAGGAAGGGGCCTGATCCGGAACTTTTGACCAGGAAGACTGAGCATCCGAGGAGCTGTGAAGTGAACTTTACTCAGTAAACCCAGCCTCCCTGGCCCCTTGCATTTCACACCGAAGGGGGCTAGAAGAGATTGTACCATCCAGGAGTCCATTTCTGGCTAGGCTCAACACCTGGTGATGACCCAAGGGGCCCAGATAGACCCCCACCTGAGTTGGCTCAACCCAAATCCGGGCCTCTAGTTGACAAGCCTGACTTTCTTCTAGAAAGATAATGCAGGTAATCTTAATGGGCTCTGAGGGTAGCGGTGACTTAGAAACAGGGATATTGCTACATTAGGTCCTGTGTCAACTTTTATCAGCTACAATTAACCATAAAGGACCGTATTTACCTAGCTTTTGGAAGCTTCCCAGTTTCAACCAGGTCACACCCTGCTTGATTTCGCCCTAGCCTTCTCTTCTGAATGGCCCCTTGGTTCAGTACTTTGGCCAAGGAACACAAACCATGGACCGAATCAACCAGAAACCTTTCATCTCTAATCTCCCTCTGTGCAGAGCCTCCACAATATGCTTTCATGAAAGCCTGCTCATGAGGTAGAATTGTTTTTTTTTTAATTTTAACTCTTTAGATTCAGTGAGGTTTTTTATTTTTATTTTTATTTGTTTTATATTTATTTATTTCTGAGAGACAGAGTGAGACAGAGTGTGAGCAGGGGAAGGGCAGAGGGAGAAGGAGACACAGAATTCGAAGCAGCCTCCAGGCTCTGAGCAAGGATTCAGCACAGAGCCCGATGCGGGGCTCGAACCCACGAACTGTGAGATCATGACCTGAGCTGAAGTCAGACACTTAACCGACTGAGCCACCCAGGTGCCCTGAGGTAGAGTTTTAAAAAGCTGGGCGGGAACCTCACATTCTCAGGGAAGGAAGAGGGAAGTCTTTGGGAGAGCTGGGGGAGCAGAAAGGGCTTCATTCCTTTGACTCCTCCCATATATCCCCATTCGCATGATACCAAGTCCAAAGTTGATCAGTGGCCAAACCTGGACTTTTGCTGTGGCAACGTGCTGCAGGTGTGGCTCCGGCCTAGACAGCAGAATGACAAAGCCCGTCAATCACTTCTAGATGCAATCTTCAGTCGTAACAAACCATTAACTGTGATGGTCCTGAGCAGTGCTTGTTTTGCTTTTCCTTCCTGGCTTCCAGTCACATAATGGGGAGTCAGAACCAGTTCACTCCCTGATTTTCTTTCCTTTCAGCTGTTTTGCTCACGCTCAATAACCATATCTCCAAACCCCTGTCCTGTTTGGGCCTTAATTTTGCTCTGCGGGGGGGGGGGGGGGGAGAATCCCAGGCAAGAGCCTGATTAACCGCGTCGCTCTACAAACCACCAGTCCAAGTTTTACGTCCTGGGATGCGGAATTCTCAATGCCTCCCATCCCCCACCTGCCTTGAGACTTACAGTAAATCTCTGGAAGGTCGGTCCACTGCAAACACCCCACTCCTGGAACGACTTTCTGTTGCCACCAGAATTGAAAAGAACAGGTCGTATGTTTGTTCAGATATAAGGGTATTTCTCTGGGTTTTCTCGGCCAGTTCTCTTTGTCTCTGCACATCTCTTCAGGTGTCTTCCAGTTATTCCTGCCTCTGCTTCAGCCTGCATCCGACGCGTCCCAGCCACTCCAACCCCTGCTCTCTCTCAGCATCACCAACTCTAGTCTCATACAATGATAATTGGTCTCTGTGCCTCGTTCCTGGCACGTGGCTCCTACAATCCTTGTCATTTCCTGGGGGGACACGGTGATAGTGCTCTGTTGAGGTGACTCTTCACAAGCCCCTAGATAGCTTCAGGATCTGGTCACCAGAAAGACCAAGCCTCGATGAAGAGATTGGAACGTTCATCTGCAGCCTCCGTCTGGGGAGGTGAGAGGGAGCAAAGATGAAGTCAGTCGCCAATGACCAATGATTTGATCAATCGTGACTCCATAATGAAACCTCCGTAAAACCCCTAAAGAGTGGGTTTCGGAGAGGCTCTGAGTTGGCAGTCACACCCAAGAGCCAGGAAGGTGGCCCACTTCAGCTCCACGGGGGCAGCAGAAGGCCCTTCTGGATCTTACCCTAGGTACCTCTTCTCTGGCTATGCGTTTGTCTCCTTTATGATGAGTTCTGAGTTCTGTGAGCCATTTTAGCAAGTCATCAAACCCAAGGAGGAAGTCACGGGAGCCCCCAGTTTATAACCGATCAGTCAGAAGTATGAATGGCTCAGGACTTGCCATGGTATATGAAGTGGGACTGAACTCTTAAACTCATTGGATCTGATACCAAGTCCAGGTAGACGATGTCAAAATTACATTGAATTGTTGAACACCCAGTTGGGTGTGGGGGGAGGAAAAAACACACACTCACCTGCCAACTGCCTTCTGACCTTTAGCTAAAAATATTCAAGAGAGAGAATTGGCCAACGTATTTTTTTTTAAGTTTATTTATTTATTTTGAGGGTGGGGGGAGAGCGTATGAGCATGGGAGGGACAGAGAAAAAAATCCCAAGCAGGCTCCAGACTGTCAGCCCAGAGCCCGACGTGCGGCTTAAACTCACGAACCGTGAGATCATGGCCTGAGCTGAGATCAAGAGTCAGATGCTCAAGCCAGTGAGCCACCCAGGGGCCCCGGGCCAACGTATCTTTCAGAGCCAGCCTTACAAGTTATACTTTTGCCAATAAATGGCAAAGCCACTGTGGAGCCGGGTGTTTACCTTATGTTCATTTGGCCATGGCGAGGAGGGTAGGCAGGTCAGGTGGTTGGGCAACTTCCCTTCAGAAGGAATATAGGACAGGCAGGGCATGCAGAAATGGACATCCCTAGGAACTGGATCCCTGGTAAATAGTAGGTTTATACACTTGCCCTGCCCATATATAGACACCCATGTAAGTATATTCACAGTCTATAAACACATTCAAACATACAATGTGTATTTACATTATGTGTGTGTATATATATATGCACGCTGTATATATAGCACACTCCCACATATGTACACAATATATACACATTCCCACAACACAATGCACACCTGTCCACTGTATGCACACAAATTCACACCCACCCACACATGTACACAATGTATAGATACCCGTATGCGCACGCGTGCCACCTGTGAATACACACTCCTATCGACCTGTGTCAACAGGAACGTATGAACCCAGGGCGAACACATTCCGGGGACCTGAGCGTTCGCGCCCATTCACACACACTCCGAGCGAACCTCCCCGCACGCACGCCCACGCGTGTCTGCACACCCCCCCCCCGCCCGCACTTCCGCCAGCGTGCAGCGCTCCGGGGCCGTCGTCCCCTGGGCTAACGTTCCCGGCTCTCCCTTCCCTGACAGCCATGCTCAGCGGCCAGGCGCCTTCCTTCTTCTCCATGGCCCACATGCTCCTCTTCGTGTTCACGGCTTCTACCATATTTCACCTTCAGCAGCGGCTGGCCAAGATCCACCCCAGCTGGGAGTTTGAGACGCTGCTTTTGGAGGCCACGGAGAACAAGACGGTCAGTCAGCCCAGGGGCATGTTCACCATCAACTCCCAAGGGCGCCTGGGGAACCAGATGGGCGAGTACGCCACCCTGTACGCCCTGGCCAAGATGAACGGGCGGCAGGCCTTCATCCCGGCCGAGATGCACGGCGCGCTCGCCCCCATCTTCAGGATCACCCTCCCCGTCCTGCACCAGGCGACGGCCAGCAGGATCCCCTGGAAGAACTACCCCCTGAACGACTGGATGGAGGAGCGGTACCGCCACATCCCGGGCGAGTACGTGCGCCTCACCGGCTACCCCTGCTCCTGGACCTTCTACCACCACCTCCGCGCCGAGATCCTGCAGGAGTTCACGCTGCACGACCACGTGCGGGAGGAGGCCCAGGCGTTTCTGCGGCGGCTGCAGGTGAACGGGCGCCGGCCGGGCACCTTCGTGGGCGTCCACGTGCGCCGGGGGGACTACGTGCACGTGATGCCCCGGGTGTGGAAGGGCGTGGTCGCCGACCGGCGCTACCTGGAGCAGGCCCTGGACTGGTTCCGGACCCGCTACGGCTCCCCCGTCTTCGTGGTCACCAGCAACGGCATGGCCTGGTGTCGCGAGAACATCAATGCCTCGCGGGGCGACGTGGTGTTCGCCGGCGACGGCATCGAGACCTCGCCCGCCAAGGACTTCGCGCTGCTCACGCAGTGCAACCACACGGTCATGACCATTGGGACGTTCGGGATCTGGGCCGCCTACCTCGCGGGCGGGGACACCATCTACCTGGCCAATTACACCCTCCCAGACTCCCCCTTCCTCAAACTCTTTAAGCCGGAGGCGGCCTTCCTGCCCGAGTGGATTGGCATCCCGGCAGACCTGTCCCCGCTACTCAAACACTGATGGTAGCGGCCTATGGCCCTCCTACCTTGCTGGCTCCTCTAAGACCAGCTCCCGGAGGCCCAAGGAGCGAATTGTTACGTGTGCCAGGACACTGCCCTCTCACACCAGAACACTCCGGAGGCCACAGGAAACGGGAGTTGCAACCTACTTGTTGAAATCGCATATTTATGTGCCTTGCACAAGACCAGAGGTGGCACATCTCTGGGGTTCATCAAGTCAGCAGCTCAGCGATGTCACCGGGGACCCCAGTATCGTCCAT
The DNA here is from genome assembly GCA_028646485.1 of Cryptoprocta ferox. Taxonomy (NCBI): domain Eukaryota; kingdom Metazoa; phylum Chordata; class Mammalia; order Carnivora; family Eupleridae; genus Cryptoprocta; species Cryptoprocta ferox. The sequence goes on along the minus strand of CM053563.1, from coordinate 7,220,064 downwards.
CTTGTTCGACTGACATCGCCTCCTCTCATACTTCCTCCCTCATGGTCCCAAGAGGGCTGCCACATAGCCGGATGTCACATGCAGGCAACCTCTTCCCAAGGCAGCAAAAAAAGAGGTTCGCTCTTCGGTCCCTTTTGAAGAGTGAGGGAATCATTCCAAAGTCCTCCTGCAGCTGCCCTCCCACCCCCAGCTCACTGACAGGAAGTGTATCACATGCCCGCCTGACCCATTACAAGGCAAGGTGAATAAGACCCTGGGATTGGCTTAGCATCAGATCAATAAATCTTTGCCCCCTTCAGCGGGGGTGTTGGTCAGCCTCCTCTGACGGTGGCGGCTTGAGGAAAGAAAACCGGGGTGCTCTTACTGAGGAGGAAGGGAGCAATGTCTGTACAGAACAGGGAAGCCTTGAATCGTGTAGACTGCTCACTACACAAAGGCATCTGGCCAAGGAGGCAAGCGGGGCTCAAATAGAGCTGACACCCTCCTCTCCAACCCATGTGTCCTTGGGACTGTGTCCACCCCGAGGGCTCACGTTTTTTGCTAGTTTGCCCAGAAGGGGGGACCTCTTCCCCAGTTTTCACAAGAGCGCCGCCCTGTTGGCCAGTAGCTGGTGTGCGTCAGAAGACCGGGGCGGGGAGGGGGGGGGCACTTCCGCAATCCTGGCTTCCGAGGGCCTAGGATGATTATTGTTGAGAACTCAGAGCCCACCATGGCTCAGTGAAATTGAAGAGGGTCCATTTGTTCTTCCGGTAAACGTTTGTGGTGGCGAACCTTGTTAGGATCCCTACTAGCCAAGGTTGGGTTAACAAAACCTAGCGGCTGACAACGACGGCAACTGATTGTTTCCCACAATCCTGTGGGGGCGGCTGGGTGGCCCTCTGCTCCCTACAGTGTGGGCTGAGGTCTCTTGTGCAGCTATTTGAGGAGCTCAAGCAGAGCATCTTGATCTGCGTGGGGCTGGTGGCCGGTCCCGCAGGACACTTCCACCTCGAACACTCCCTCATCAGCCCATCACCATCCTCAAGCCACCATGCTGTGAGGAAGCCCAACCTCACTCAGAGGACACGTGTTGGCGCTACAGTTAGCAGTCTTAGCCGAGGTCACCTTCAGGTCCTTCGCGTAGGCATCAGATAGGAGTCCACGTGTGGTGCAGATGATCCCACCGTTGTTCAAGTCAGCCTGGCATCTGGCCAAGGTTCCTGACGATGTGTTGCAGACATAAGCCATACCACCATTCCCGATTCACGGATTCTGGGAGCATAACAATGATTGTTTCATGCTGTGAAGTCTTGGGGTAGTCTGTTATACAGCCATAGGACACTTGAACAAACCAAATCAATTATTCTCTACATTTACAGACACTTTTATGACTTTGGCACCTGACTCGAGACTTGAGACTTTGGCAAGTCTGAACTTCCCCACCTGACTTGAGAACCCATATTTAAAGGCCTCATTTCAATGGCTCAACAGAGACTCCTAGTGTCTCTCTGCCATAGTTTCACAGTCCTGAAAGAGACAATCTGATGCCTCAATCAGATTGATGTTTGAGTCCAGCATTCATGGTGGACCAATTGCAGAGAGGTCACATAATACAAACACGGCCACCATATTTGTAAGGGAGGTGGTCTGAAAAGAAAGTAAAAAAAGAATATAAGGATTGTAGGGCACCTGGGTGGTTCAGTCGGTTGAGCATCTGACTCTCGATTTTGGGTCAGGTCATGATCGCAGGGTCGTGGGATTGAGTCCCCACGTTGGGCTTCGCCTTGAGCATGGAGCCTGCTTAGGATTCTCTCTTTCTCTCTCTCTCTCTCTCTCTCTCTCTACCCCTCCCTGCCTGTGCATCATGCTCTCTCTCTCTGAAAAAAAAACAAACAACCCATATATATGTGTGTATATATATATGTGTATGTGTGTATATATGTATATAAATGTATATATATGTCTATACATATATACATATATATATTGTGTGTATACACACACACACACACACACACACACACATATACACACACACACACAGGATGCTCCAAAAATCAATACATAGGGAAAAAAGTTTACCACTCATATTTCAGTGGCTGAAACAAATCAAATGGTCACACCCAATTTCAACAATCCACCCACGTACCCCAGAATATTTGTGCTCTAGTAACTACCTCACATCTTGCGGGCCTTCAAAGTCTCTCTAGGATGTTCTCCTGGAGCCCCTTTCTTTTGACTTGGGACACACGCATGGGGTGCCACATACTTAGTATGCTAATAGGTCTCTGCCTCAATAACTCTATTTAACTCACTCAAATTCCCAGTCTGATTTAAAATTTTTTATGCTCTTCTATTCAATTCTATTCTATTCTAAGTAGGCTCCACACCCAGCATGGGGCTTGAACTCACAACCCTGACAGCAAGAGTTGCCTGCTCTACCAAATGAGCCAGCCAGGCACCCCCAGTCTGATTTCACATAGCTTGAATGGGTGATGGTTTGGGGATCAGGTTTTGCTCTTTAAGTTTTATTTGTATTTTTTATAATATTAAAAAAATTTAATGTTTATTTTTGAGAGAGAAAGAAAGACAGAGTGCAAGTGGTGGAGGGGGCAGGGAGAGAGGGAGACACAGAATCCGAAGCAGGCTCCAGGCTCTGAGCCGTCAGCACAGAGCCCGACGCGGGGCTCGAACTCACGAACTGCGAGATCCTGACCTGAGCTGAAGTCAGACACTTAACCGAGTGAGCCACCCAGGCGCCCCTTATTTTACTTTTCTAAAAGTAATCTCTACACCCAATATGGGACTCAAACTCACAACCCCCAGATCAAGAGTCTACGTGCTCTACCAGCTGAGCCAGCCAGGTGTCCTGGTTCTTAACATACACACACACACACACACACAAAACAGTAAACTAATAAACTGGACAAACTAATACATAGAAAAAGTAATAAACTGTACTACTTCCTGCAGAGTCCGCACTGATTCCTAGTTCTTAACTGCAGGCTCATAAGATAACATAATGGATAATCTGGTATAGAATTTTTGGGGGTGTCCAGCAAACCCAGCAGTCTCGAGCCTCCTATTCTGTATCTTGCACCCTCTATGATTTTTTTTAAGTGAAATCACAGAGGCATCTGGGGACTCAGTCATTTAAGCGACCGACTCTTGATTTCAGCTCAGGTCATGATCTCACAGTTCGTGAGTTCGAGCTCCACGTCGGGCTCTGCACTGTCAGTGTGGAGCCTGCTTGGGATTCTCTTTCCCTCTCTCTCTGTCCCTCTCTTGCACCCTCTCCCTCTCTCTCAAAATAAGTAAATAAACTTAAAAAAAAAGTGAAATTACAGAGCTGATGATACATGATATCTTCTATTTCAATTTTTATTTAAAAAATTGTTCTTAATTTTGTTAAGTTTATGTATCAGTTTTGAGAGGGAGAGAGCAGGGGAGGGGCAGAGAGATAGGGAGAGAGAGAATCCCAGGCAGGCTCCGGGCTGGCAGCACAGAGCCTGGATGTGGGGCTCAGTGTCACGAAGTGTGAGATCATGCCCTGAACTGAAAGCAAGAGTTGGACGCTTAACTGACTGAGCCACCCAGGTGCCCCTGAACTTGACCCACTAAACAGGTGACCTGTATGGTGTGTGAATTTCATCTGACTAAAGCTGTTAAAAAGGGAGCATCCACTTCAGTGCCCAGTGTGACTTTTGGTACTTGCATAACTGTGTAACCAGTACCTTCAAAATATAGAAGAGATTCTTGGTGCTCCTTTGCAACTAATCCCCCCACACCCAGCCCCAGGCAACCACTGAGTGGCTTTCTGCCACTTTAGTTTTGCCTTTTCTAGAACTTTCCATAAAGAATCCATCCGGGATGCTGCGGGGTGCAGAGAGGGAAAATAATGCAGACCGGAAGTCAGCAACCGGAAGTGGCAGCCTGGGTATGTGGTAACAGAGTGGGGAGGGAGAGAAAGACAGGGAGGGCGAGAGGAAGAGAAAAACAAACAAAATGTATTCTTCTTCAGTCTCTCCAGTGTATCCTTCTGGAGAGCATGTCTATAAGAGAAACTGATACTTTTAGGGGCGCCTGGATGGCTCAGGCAGTTAAGCATCCAACTTCGGCTCACATCATGATCTCAGTGCTCGTGAGTTCGAGCCCTGCATCGGGCTCTGCGCTTACGGCCCAGAGCCTGTTTTGCATCCTTTCTCTCTCAAAAACAAACAAACAAACAAACAAACATTCTAGGGGTGCTGGGTGGCTCAGTCGGTTAAACGTCCAACTTCGGCTCAGGTCGTGATCTCACAGTTCATGGGTTCAAGCCCCGCATCGGGTTCTCTGCTGTCATTGCAGAGCCCACGTCAGACCCTCTGTCTCCCTTTCCCTGCCCCTTCCTCCCCTGCTCATGTGTGTGTGAGCTCTGTCTCTCTCAAAAATAAATAAGCACTAAAAAAAATTTTTTTTTAAAGATAAATTGATAATTTTGGTAATTTGTCAAATAGATCCTTGGTCTTTCTCCTGTGTCTGCTGAGATGGTATGGGACAGTAATGTGCAGGGTCTCCCCTGGGACAGCTCAGGCTCCCCCTCTTCCTGGGGGTGGCCCAGTTCCCTGGCCGGGGGCAGGAGAGAGCAACTGAAATGTCTGGAGAAAGGCTGGATGACAGTGGTGGGGAGTGTAGGGCCCAAGCCTTTCTCTCTGGCTCTGGGTTCAAACAGGCACACTCTATCCTGCCTTTCCAGCTCAGATGGACTGATAGGGACATAGAAGTGTCCGAAGGGAAATGGAGACAGACAGAAGAAGCCCCACCACACCCCTTCTCGATCTTTCCACGGCTGAAGGCACCCCTTTCCCACCAGTTTTCAGCCTGACGCAAAGGCTCCTGCAGCCCCCAGCTGCCACCCACCTTTTGTTCAAAAGAAGCCCTGACCTCACAAGGTTCCCCCCCACCCCCGCCACACACACACACCATGGCCACCCCCTTCACGCCTTCTCACATTTTCCCTTGACAAAGATGCATTCCTCCAGACCAATCCTCTGACCACCCTACCCATTCCCCACGGCTTCTGGTACTTTTCTAGGAGTCACAGCCCCTCTGCCATGAAAATACCCATCACCCTGCACTGAAGCTCTCTCTTTGCGTGAGAGAGCTGAGCTTCACCAGAGCAGAGACTGAGGCTCTTTTTTTCTTTCAACTTGGGCACAGGCTTTGGGCTCATGAAGCAGATTTAAAGCCCCCTCTCTGACACCTCCCATCTGTGTGACGCGGGGCACAGCACACCCCTTCTTTGGTCTTCCGTGATCTCATCTGCAATGTGAGAATGACAAATCCTGAGTGTTCAGAAGCCACCAAAGATCGCCTTTGCGTCATGGTAAGGAGCTTGGTTCCGTTGCCTGTTCTATCATGAATCCTGAATGCCCACCAGGGTTAACAACACTGACGAACTAGAATTGTTGATCAGCAGCTAATAACGGTGATGGACATTTATCAGCAGGTCTCCCACGCCAGGTCCAGCTCGTGGGAAGTCTCATCCACATTGGGCTGGAGTGACACATGTGCAAAGACAAGGGGAAGTAACCAGCTCTGGGTCCTGTCGCACGTAACTGATCTCAGGGTCCTTTTTCACCTGCAGCAGACACTGCCCTCAGACGCCCCCAGACAGATCACTCTTCCCAGTCCTGTGCACCCAGGCCCCAGCTTCTGCGTGCTTTATGCATTAATTATGCCTTTTTATTTCCTGTATTTCTGGTGCTCTGACATCTGGGGCTTTTCGGACACTGAAGGGACTGCCCTTCCCAGGGCTAGCCAATTCCCTGAGATAATAAAGACTCACCCAGGAGTATGCTTTTTCATATGCAAATTAACCAACCCAGCGCCCAGAGCCCCAACCACTGTCTTTATGAGCTCCTATACTTTAGGCCACTATTCCTCTGCCTAATTCACCCCAGATCAGGTTCCAGACAACTAGGGGCGGTCCCTACACCCCAGAGCCAGCTGAAATTCATCCAAACTAGACAACCCTAAGCCTGCTTACCCTGCCTCTCCGGTTCCTTCCCTGGGAAACCACGATAAAGACTTGCCCAGGGTTCCCTGCTCCGCCTCCTGACTGACCCTGGCACCTGCCCACGTGACCTAGTGTGGCTTGGCACACCCCCTTCTCCCGGGATCTGTAAGAATAACGAAGGATCTTTTCGATGAGAATAACAAAGGGTCAGATCATCTGGATCTGTCCGGCATCACCACACCTGAATAATAAGAAAACCTACACTTTAAAAGCCTTTGCTTAAATAAAAACATTTTTTAAAAAATGTAAGGGGCGCGTGGGTGGCTCAGTCATTGAGCGTCCGATTTCGGCTCAGGTCAGGATCTCATGGCTCAGGTCACAATTTCATGGTTCGTAGGTTTGAACCCCCATGCTGACAGCTCGGAGCCTGGAGCCTGCTTTGAATCCTGTGTCTTCCTCACTCTCTGCCCCTCCCCTGCTCCCGCTCTGTTTCTTTCTCTCTCAAAAATAAAAACTTTTTTTTAATTAAAAATAAATAAATAAAAGACTTTGCCGATAATGGCTTCCTTTGCGACCTTCTCAGAGCGGCTCTTGGTTTCAAGCTGTCTGGCAGTTTATGTCCCGCCCTCTTCTCATGACCCATGGCCCATGACCGACTAGAGGTGTATAGTGGCACGTCTCCCAGTATGGCCCCCGATGTCCGTGCCTCGAAGTAGTCCCCTCCTGTATTCAGCCTAGCCCAGCCTGATTTGCATTAACCAATCGGATGTGGCGAGGGTGATACAGGGCCAGTTCCAAACTTAGACTTTATGAGACTGGCAGCTTCTCGCTTCCTCCCCTAGTAACGCCTGCTTTGGGGGACCCCTGAGCTACCAGGTTGGGAGTCCAGATACCTTGCTAGAGAGACCGCGTGGAGAGGGGGAGCACTGAGGCCACACAGAGATGGACAGAAGTCCAGATGTCCTGTGGCCCAGCTGGGTCCAGCCCACTAGTCATTCCTGCCAAGGTGCCGGACATGTCTGAGCCACCCTGGATGTTCTAGCCCAGTCGGCCACCAAGGTGACTACAGCCCTGGGGCGCCTCGGTGGCTCAGTTGGATAAGCTCCCGACTCTTGATTTCAGCTCAGGTCATGATCTGATGGTTGTGAGAACGAGCCCCCCATCGGGCTCCATGCTGAGTGTAGAGCTTGCTTAAGATTCTCTCTCTCTTGGGACACCCGGGTGGCTCAGTCGGTTAAGTATCCAACTTTGGTTAAGGCCACGATCTCAAGGTTTGTGGGTTCGAGCCCCGCGTCGCGCCCTGGGCTGGCAGCGAGGAGCCTGCTTGGGATCCTCTGTCTCCTTCTCTCTCTCTCTGCCCCTCCCTGACTCGCACATGCATTCTCTCTCTCAAAAATAAACATTCAAAAAAAAAATTCTCTCTCTCTCCCCCTCAGCCACTCTGCCCTGCTCCCACTCTCTCTTAAAAAAAAAAAAATGACTGCAATCCCAGTCAAAGAATTGCCTTGCTGAGCCACTCAATGAGATTGTGAGTGATCACAGTTATTATTTTAAGACTCTAACTTTGGGGATGGCTTGTTATTCAGTAATAATACATACATACATATACACATACACACATACATACATACATAAAAATAGGGATCTCCCTCTGCTTCAAAATCCTAGCTCCCTTTGCCTCAGGGTAGGACAGACTGCAACTTAATTTATCCTCCAGAGCTCCCCACGGGACTTCACCTGAAGTCACACTCTTGCTAATCTTCCCCTTCACTGTCCAGTGTCCTCTGCTCCCTTTTGGTTTCTTCTCAGAGCATTTATCTCATGAATCAGGGGCATGTGAATCCTGTCCCAGGCTGTTCTTCCAAGGGAATCTGCCCTCAGACACAACACGTTGATATTCTCACCTCCCACCAGAAGCCAAGGGTCTGGCTCCCCATTCTCCCTCCCACTCTGCCCTGCCCCTCTCCTACATCCCCGCAGGCACAGACCACCTTCCAGACTCCCCAGCCCCAGGGAACCATCTAGTGGGTGGCACGGAGGGTGGATGGGGAAGAAGGTGGGAACAAAGACATCATGAGGTCTCTGAAGGAAGCAGCAAGTAGCTTGTTTGCCCCGGCCAGCAGCAAATGACACCATCCACACAGCCATGGAGGGGATCATTTGGAGGTCAGGCAGGTAAGAGTCCGGCAGATGGCATGTCAGCAGTCGTTCGTTCGGGGGCCAGGGGAGGATGCGGGGGCCAGGGGAGGATGCGAGTGTTCTCTGATTCTGTGTCTGTGGTGGGAGGGGCTCTGCTGGTTGTCCCAGCCCTCCCTTGGGAGTCTGCCTCTGTGACCTTCCCATCCCCACCAGTTCCCCCTTCCCGGAAATCCCAGAATCCATCACCATGCATCCTCCAGCAGGTCCCACAGCCGGGTGCCACTGGGGTCACATAAGTCAGCGGAGAAGATGCTAGGGGCTGGGGGACCACAGCCTAGCAGGGGACCCCCACTCAGAGACTCCAGCCAGTCCAAGGAATCCGTGGGGCACCTGGGAGAGGGTGATGGGGAGTTTGTGGGGGACGGGAGCGAGGAGGAGAAGACAGATGAGAGGCCTTCAGAGTCTGGGGAGGGGGACAGCACGTCGAAGGAGCCGGGGAACTCCAGGGGGATGGGGAGCAGCTGGTCTGCAGGAGAAGGAATGGAGTGTGAACTTAGGCCAGCAGAGATCCGGACCCCACTCTGTTATTTCAGACGTCTAAGTCCCCAGCGTCAAGGACCCAGGACTCCAGACCACAATCCCTTCCTCCCTTGGACTAGGAATCCAGAACCTCAGTCTCCTCTTCCCCCACACCAAGAAGTTCGACTCTTACCATCGGGCTCCATCTGATCCTCCAGGATGTCATCAATGCCCCGGTTCGGAAGCAACTGCGAGACGGGCAGAAGCGGCGTGAGCCTGGGATCCGTCCTGATCCTGATCGAGACCCCTAACCCGCTCCCTCTCACCTGCGCCCTGCGTATGGCTTCCTGCAGCTCCTCCTCCAGACTCAGGGCCGCTGTGGATGGTGCTGAGGCTGGGGTCAGCGCTGGAGCCGGCGCCGGAGGCGGAGCAGTGGCTGGGGTTTCCGCAGCACATAGAGGAGGCGGAGGGTGAGAGGTCTTCCCCGACTTGAGCTAGAACGGCGTGGAAGAGTCCCTATAAGGCCACGCCCACTGGGCGCAACCCCACCCCCTCGCACGCTGTGGCTCCACCCCCCGGTCGCATCCCGGCCCTTCGTTCGGTCATCGACCATCCCATTGGTTTCTCCTCCCTTAAGATCCTCCCACAACACACTTAACCACGCCCCCGCACTTCATTGGCTATTTTTCTTTCGACATCCCGCCCCCATCCCGCTTCGTCTTCTCCTCACTGGCCCATACGGGCGTGGCCCCGCCCTCACCGAGCCCTGCCGCCGGACGGCTCCCAGAGCCTTGGGACGGAGGCGCGGCCAGGGAGCACCCGAGGGACTGTCCTCGCGCCGCGGCTTCGGCCGCTCCCGGGGCTGGGCGCCGCCGCGCATGCGCTCCAGGAGCATCGACTTAGTCCCTGACACCGGGAGGCCCCGCAGGCGCAGCTGCTGCCGGAGCTCTGAGACCTGGGGTGGGGGGCGGGGAAAGGCCTTGCTGGGACGGCTCTGGGGCGCAGGCGGGAGCTGGGGCCGGATATTTGCAAAACCGCGAAAAAGAGGGACGGGGTCTCCAGTGGGGCAGAGACTGCGGGCTTAGATTTATGGGCACACACACACCCCCCACCCCGAGGGAGAGGGCCAGCCTGGAAAGTAACTCCCCACACTCACCGTCAGCTCCTCCAGTTTAAGGGTCTGAAGTTCTAACTTGTGTGGAGAGGGCGAGGGGCTGGGGACTCCGGGAGGGGAGGGAGTGAGGGGGATGGGCTTCATCCTGGTGGTAGTCGTGAGGGTGGGGGGAACAGAGGTTAGACCGGGCGGAGAGAGAAAGGGATTCCGGGGGTCCTCAAAGACCGGGGGCTTGTGAAGAGGAAGGAGAGAGCCCAGAATTCTGGGTCTGCGACGAGGCTAGCTCCTGTGCATGGGGGAGTAGAGACCGGAGGCTCAGTCTCTTGGGTCTGAAGCCAGGACTGCTGGGAGCTGACGGAAGAGGGACTAGGAAACTGGACTCTCCAGTCCTGGGAGAGGAAGGGGCTGGGGGCTGGGCTCCCTGCTCTTGGACTCTGGGTTTCAGGGAGGAAGGTGCTGGGGGCCTGCCTTTCCGCCAGAGAATGAAAACGGGATTCATACCTAGGAGGTGGCCTCTGTGAGTTCGTCCCTTCCCACCGAGGTGGTCCAGGGGGATGCAGAGCCAACATTTTGGCCTGGGGGTCGACCCTGGACCCTTGCCTCAGCCCTGGGGGCATGTATTGGTGGTATGTCAAGTTCCCCTTTGGCTTGGGCTCTCTCCAATGTTGGGAGATCTTGGGAGACTCCTGTAAAAGCAAGTGTGATGTCACATGCTTCAGCTCTGTCCCCACTCTGCTGCCCCAGAGCCTCATGCAAAGTATGGCGTCCGCTCAGCACCGCCAGAAAGGAGCCAAAAGGGAGGCAGCAAAGAGAACCAATGCTAGACTGTCAGGGGTACCTCCCCTCACTCGGTGGAGACTCACCTTCAGGGACTTCCAAGGGCCATATTCTGATTCAGGGAGCAGGTCCCCAGGACTGAAGAGGAAAGGAGTGGGACCCGAGGGCGAGGCTGGGGCCAGAGCAGGGCCCGTGGCTGAGACCCATGGATCTGGATCCAAGACTGGAGAGGTGGTGAGGGACCCTGAGACGCCGGCAGATAGCAAGCCAGGCAGGGAGGGACAAGGCTGTGTGGGAAGGAGGGCCCTGGGGGCCACAGCCCCCCACCCGGGGGCATGAGAGGGCAGGTCCGGGGAGTGAAAGCCCAGTGGGAGGAGCCGGCAAGGCAGAGGTTCTAGGGACCCAGACTTCTATATTCTCAAGAAAGGCAGGAATTGCGTCCTTAGTCACCAAGGGGTGTGGTGACTGAGAATCACAGCTTTCTGAGGTTTTGCTGGGACAGCAGTGGGTCCAGCACTCCTGGCTCTAGGGGAGAGAGAGAAGCTGAAAGCCACATCCTGAGATGCATTATGTGTGCCAAGTGCAGAGTCTGGGATGCCTGTCTTCTCCAAAGAAACGGGATCTGGATTCATGCATTGCAGTGGAATGGAAAAAGCCAAAAAGCAGGAAGCCGAGCTTTTGGGGGTGGGGTGGCCAGGGACCTGTATTCTTGGGTCCTCGGGAAAGGACAGGATCGGATTTCAGTGTATCCCTGGCATAGGGACTGAGGCTCAGGAACCAGTGACGGGAGATCTGGCAGCTGGGCTCCGGGGGGCCCCAGGGGGGTCTGGTCACCATCCCTTCCCTTTCAGGGCCCAAACTTACTTGGGTCCTGATACCGTCTGTGGATCCGAAGCTGGAGGACTGTGGAGGGAAGGGGAAGGTGGGAGGAGAAAGGCGGGAAGGGAGTGTCCAGGAGCCTGGCGCGTGCCCAGCCCCCTTACACACCCCATGCCGGACAGCTGGGCCAGCAGCCTGTTCCCTTTCCCGGGCCTCCCGCCTGCTCCCTGCTCCCAGCCAGAGCTGTTCTGTGACTAGGAGCCAGCCAGTGTGCAGGCAGGAGGCAGCCCTGCCCGCCCCCCAGCTCCACCTGTCCCCCTTCGGGAACATGTACCCACCCAGCTCAAGGCACCATCACCATCTTGGCTAGCCTGACCCATTCGCACCTCACCTCCTTCGGTCCATGTGCTCCAGTCTGCACAAGCCCAGTCCCTGCTGTGTGCCCCTGGGCCTCCCCACAGTCACCCGCTCTGTGCACACCTCTCCCTGGGCTCACGTTCCCCATTCACACGCTCGTTTCACCCTCTGCATGCTCAGGAGCTGACAGCCAGCGCCACTCACTCGCACACTTTCTAAAACACAACCTGTGATACATTTACCGTTAGATAGCTCACTGTCCCCTCACCCACACTGCTCACTGCAAAGTCCCCACTCTGTGTACCTCCTCCACTTTGCACACCTGTCAGTTTAAGCTCCTGTTCCTTTGCGGTACCCGGCTCTCCGCACACCCACCCCTAACCACCCACCTGCTCCTCAGTGTTTACCCGAGCACTGTATTGGCCATTTGCACACTCATGGAGCCACCAAACCTCAAGCCCTGTGTTGGGGCCTCCTTTATGCACAAGTGACCTTTTGTACAGAGAACACATGCCTTGTGGGTCCCATGGCCTCCTTCCCATCTGACCGGCCTTAACTCCCAGAGTTAAGAGTTCTCAATTCCAGGGGGGTGCCTGGGTGGCTCAGTTGGTTAACTCAGGTCATGATCTCACAGTTCGTGAGTTTGAGCCCTGTGTCTGGCTCTGTGCTGACAGCACGCCTGGGATTCTCTCTCTCTCTCTCCCTCTGCCCTTCCCCCACTTGTTCTCTCTCTCGTGAATAAATAAATAAATGAACATAAAAAAAACAAGAAGAGTACTCAATCCTGGGGCGCAGAAGACTCCTTCCCTGCATGCACAGAGAGAATCCTCTCACCAGATCTGAACTTGGAGCGAATGATTTGGGAGCGCTGGGAGGAAGCCGCGAGGGTCATTGCTGAGGCTGTGATGGTGACCTGGACTGAGGCGAGGGCAGGGCCCCCACAGGAGGCAGGGTCAGAGTGGAGGTCAGGAGGCTGTCCCCGCATGCAAACGTAGCAGGAAAACGGCTCAGGGATAGGAGAGGACTTGAACCATAACTTCTGGATCCTGGGGGGTGGGAGGGATCCAGGGGCTGGGAGCCCAGACTCCTGGGTCTGAGGGAGAAGGGGGTTGAGGGCCTCAACTCCTGGAGGCTGGGGGAGGAACGAATGGGGTCTCTGAATGGAGACCCCCACCCCGGGTCTGTGAAAGGAGAGGGAGGAAAAAGGGGGTGAAGAGACAGAGCTCAGTAGTCTGAAGCGACTGGTATCCAACACCCTTGATTAAGAGGGAAAAGAGATCTAGTAGGCTCCTGGGGAATGGAAGGGTCTCTGCCACCGGCATTTAAGAAGGGAGTGGGTGGGTGTCAGCCACTCTGGTCTGTGAGGAAGGGACTGGGACCAGAGAGGTGACAGAAGAGTTAAGGCGGGTTCCCCCCAGCCCCACCCCAGGGGCTTCTCACCAGGTGGGCTCCGGCCAGTAGTGCTCCGGAGCGGGTTGAGTCCCCAGGTCTAGGCTGGAGGCCGCAGGCTCCGCCCCACCAGCCTGGGACCGCCTAGGACACCCCTTTGTAGGGCGAGCGGCAGGCTGTGAAATGGGGCGGAGTAGACAGGAGCCCCGCCCAGGACCCTGAGAAGGGGCGGGAGCACGGGCTGGGTGGGACTGGGGACGGGCGAACACCGGGGCTCCCTGAGTCTCCCTCTCCTCCGCGTCCTGGGGCTGTGGGGCTCAGGCGGGGCAGCGGCAGGAGGACTGACAGAAGCAGGTGCCTGGAGAGGGGCGCCGGGTGAGCAGCGGGAGCAGGTGGTCGCGACCCGGCCCCGCGGGCAGGTGCCACCTGTCGCTTATTTTTTCCCTGACGCAGCAGCGGGAGTCGGATTTAGGGGAGTGGAAAGTTCAAACTGGAGCTCCGGACTCTTGGATCTGAGTGAGGAGGGGGCTGGGGATCTGGACTCCTGGGTCCGAGGGAGGAGGGGGTTGGGGCCTGGACTTGTGGATGTGAGGAAGGAGGGATGCCAGGCCCAGGACAGAGGTGTTGGGACTCGGCAGTGTGACCGACAGGCAGAAATGTCCAGACGGGGGCTGGGGACCCAGACTCCCGGGTCTGAGGAAGAAGAGGGCTGGAGTGTGGCCTTTGGGGTCCAAGGGAGGATGGCTGGTTCCCACAGGCAGGACGGAGAGCCTGATACTTGGCCGACCCAGCTTGGAGTTCTGTCCTGAAGTGCGTCGGAGGCCCCAGGGCTCCTGGTTTGAATTACAAGCCGCAGGGCAAGCTGAGACCGTGGCTATAAATACCTCCCCGGACTCGGCAAGAACTCAACCCTCCAGTCGAGGAACCTGGTGCTCTAATCCGCAGAAAATCATCCTCACCAGCGTTCCCAAGTCTTAACAAGTGAGGCGTTGCCAATACCACAGATACCTTTATTGCTCCTCGCCCTCACATCCCGAGCCCATCTTCCCACTGTCCCAGCCTCTACTACCCGAAAACTCAAACTCCCGGCAGTCCACGCGGGGAAGGAACTACAACTCCCAGAGAGCCCTGAGCTCAGGCGGGCTCCAGGGAGCAGAAGCCAAAGAATTTTCAAGGTTCGCGCGCTCGTTTGTTATTGGTCCTCAGGGAGGCGTGGCCACGGGAGGTCCGTGGCGGTGATTGGCCGGCAGTTCCTGCTGCTCAAGATCCCAGAGGAGGCGGCGGAGCCTGCGCAGTTCACGGTGCAGGGCGTCGTCCGTCACAGGACCAGTGAGGCGCAGGCGTGAGCTGCCCAAAGGCAGGATGAGGGGCGGATGCGAGGAGAAGCTTTCGAAGATGTCCCCTAGGAGACAGAAGACGACGGCGTCAAATTCTGAAAATGGGCGTGAGGCAGCGGTGAGGAGGCTGCGTCACGTCCGAGGGAAGGACAAAGCTCAACCTGCAATTCCTGGAGCAGGACCCGCTCAAACACGAGTCTTGGGACTCCCCAAGCATCATGGGAGTTGTAGTTCAAAGAAAGGCCACCGTTGCCTGGGAAACAGGCGCGGGAGCTGGGTTCTTGGGTCTCTGAGGAAGGAAGGTCTGGGAACTTAGTTTTTGGGATTCCTCAGTGGAGGGGCCTGGAACCCGAACTCCTGGGTGAGAAGGGGAGGTTGTCGGGGGAAGAGGTTGGGGGCCTGAACCCTGGGGAAAAAAAAGAGGAGCTGGGGCTCGAAATCCCGTATCCTGGCGGAGGAGGGGGTTGTGGTTCATCACTTATTAGGTCTTGAGGGAGGAAAGGGCTAAGGGTCCCGAATCCTGAGTCAGAAGGAGGAAGGGGCTATGGATTCCTAGGTCTTGAGGCCAGGAAAAAGCTGAGAGCCCCAGTGCCTCTGTCCCCATCCTTCCTCACCTGTGTCCACAGCGTCTCGCTCTGCAGGGGGAGGGTCCCAGGCAGGTGGTGGCCCACGGCCAGGGCCCAGCTGGTAGTGGCTGAGCAGATGGTGAAGCTGAGCAGGGGTGAGTGTGGGGTGGTCAGTTCGTAGGCTGCTCCAAGAAGCCTGGTGGGAAGATGAGGTGAGAAGTTGGTGGGCATTATGGGGCAGCTGAGAAATCCTGAATGGAAGGCCCTCCATAGTGGGTACCGATGTAGTGGGTAGACTGGTGTCTGTGCAATGTCTTCTGTACACTGCGAAGCCAGGCTGTCACCAAAGTAATGGTGGGAGAGGGTGTGCTCTCAGCTTTAAAAACAAAATGTGATCTGTGGGGCGCCTGGGTGGCTCGGTTGGTTAAGCCTCGGACTTCAGCTCAGGTCATGATCTCGCTCACGGTTTGTGGATTCGAGCCCCTTGTGTCAGGCTTTGCACTGACAGCACGGAGCCTGCTCGGGCTTCTCTCTCTCCGCACCCCACTCTCTCTCTCTGCCCCTCCCCAACTCTCTCAAAATAAATAAACAGTAAAAATAAAAAGTAAAATTTAAAAAGTGCGATTTGCTGCAGCATAAATGAGGATGTAGGGGTTGGGAGGTGGTAGAAAAGAAATAAACTTGGCCATTAGTTTATGTTATTGAAGTTGATGATGTGTGCCCAGGTGTTATTCATTAGTACACCATGGATGAATTTCGGGATCTGGAATTTTCTACTTAACTGAGATGACAACCAAATCATCACTGTGGTGAAAAGCAGAGACTCTGGACCCAGACTGCCTGGGTTCAAAAATCCCGGCTTGACTACTCATTACCTTCTGACAAGTCACTGTGCCTCAGGTCCTTCATCTGTAAATTGGGGGTGGAGGGAATAGGAACTACTCGATAGGGCTGTTATAAGGCTTCAAAATGGCAAGATCGTAAAATACTTCAAACACTGCCTGGTGCTTAATAATTAAGGGTTCTGTAAAAGTTTGATAAATATAAACCAAAGAAATCAAGGAACTTACCCTGCCTGAATCTCAGTTACCTTGTCTGGAAAGAACTGTCAATAAATAACTTATTTCATGAGGCTTAGTCAGCACTCAGTGAGAAGTGCTGGACAGTGTCTGGTATATAGTTTACATTCAATGAAAGTTTTAACTCTCACATTCGAGGGGTGCCCGGGTGGCTCAGTCGGTTGGGCATCCGACTTCGGGTCAGGTCATGATCTCGCGTGGTGAGTTTAAGCCCCGAGTCGGGTTCTGTGCTGACAGCTCAGAGCCTGGAGCCTGCTTCCCATTCTGTGTCTCCCTCTCTCTCTGCCCCTCCCACACGTATGCTCTGTCTCTCAAAAATGAATAAACGTTAAAAAAAAAAAAACATCGCATTCCATGGTCTCATACCAGACTTTCCGACTCAGCGTGACAGGGGGAGGGGGCCTTGGAAACTATTAGTCCTAAATCCCACTGGGATTCAGGTGCACTTTGGACACTTATGGCTGGCTTCCTTCTAACTGCCAGTGCATCACCCACAGTGTCTGTGCCGGGACTGGGGATAACATGAAGGCCAAGGGGATGTCAAGGGTGAGCTGAATACAGAGGATGGATGAGCAGGGTTGGGGAGTCAGAGGTCAAATATCAGGAGTCACCTTGAGCAGGGAGGTGCGGGGTACACAGAGTAGGTTCACAGCTATGGAGAGTTTCCGGAAGAATTCAGTGGCAATGTCGCCCAGCCCGGCCCCCTGCAGCCAGTCCAAGACAAGGTCCAAGTTGGTTCGGATTTGGACAGCTCGGGACCATTGATAGAAAGGCCGGCCTTGACCTGTGGGGAAGGTTACGGAGGGGAATGGGCGTGTGGACGCTGCCCTCCCGCCTTCTGGACCCTTGTTATTTTTCAGCTTGGGATCTGGAACTTGCTCTCTAAAGATGAGGCCTGCTCCTGTGGTATGTCTGAACTGACTTGGGTCCCCATGGTTCCCGTCCCTTCCTCCCTGCCCCTTCCCCGGTCTGACCCGCACCTCGTTCCATCAGCGAGTTGAGGAGGGACGCGTTGGAGAAGAAGAACAAGTAACCGAAAGTCTGAGACACGAGGTCCGGGTGCAGCTCGCACTGGCTGGTCAGTTCCAGGGCTGCCTGGAACACGCCCAGGGTGGGTCTCAACCCAGGAGGCATGGCCGCCAGCTCTGCGCCAGGCCCCGGCAGCTCTGCCCCCGCTGTAAAAGGGTTACTATCCAGGAGAGCAGGCAGCGTCGAATACAGAGTCTAAGAAGATACAGAGATGGACACAAGTGATTGGACTCCAACTCCCTGGAAGCTTCAGGGTGGTAGAGCTTCTGGGAATTACATCCCATTCTACCTTCAGCACCCTAAAGGTCTCTGTGAGCAGATCCCTACTTTCCACGTGGGTCTCTAGCATTTTCAAGCCTTAAGAAAACTTCCAGGCATTACTTGGATATCTTAAGACTACCTCTGGTGCCTTATGGGACTTGTATTTCTTTCTTTCTTTCTTTCTTTCTTTCTTTCTTTCTTTCTTTCTTTCTTTTTTAATTTTTTAAATGTTTATTTTTTTTTGAGAGAGAGAGAGACAGACAGAGCTCAAGTGGTGGAAGGGCTGAGAGAGAGAGAGGAAGACACCGAATCTGAAACAGGTTCTGAGCTGTCAGCACAGAGCTCGACACGGGCCTTGAACTCACGAACCATGAGATCGTGATCTGAGCTGAAGTCGGACGCTTAACTGACCGAGCCACCCAGGTGTCCCAGGACTTGTATTTCTCAACACAGAAAGCTCACGGAGGACAAAGGATACTGAACAAAGAGGCCCCCTTCAGTCAAAGAATTATTTATCCAGAATTCCCAAAGGAAAGAAAAAGAATAGAGAGTCAGGAAGTGGGAGCCAAGCGGCAGTGAGCCAGTGGAAAGTGAGATGGGGCCAAGGACAGGAAATGAGGTCAGAGCCGAAGAAGAAATAAAGCCACACTTGGCAGGAATGTACAGGAAGTGAAGCCTTGGAGGAAAGGGCTTAAATCAAGGCTGCTTAAAGAATGTAAAGACTATCTGTCCCAAAAGATCCCCTCTCCTTTTACAGATAGAGACTCAGACCCATGGTAAGCCTGAATCCCTGAGAATTCCAAGAAGCAATATTAAGGTCAAGGGTGGTTGGGGGAGAAAGCAGGTCCTGCAGGACTAGCACGACAGGGAGAAGGTCTGCGGCTCGGAAAAGGCAGTGAATTCAGAGCTACAGGAAATGAAGTGAGCAAACAGGAAGTGAAGCTTGATTAAAGAGGACCTTTAGTTTAAATGACAGTGCCTGGCACTATTTGATATCTATCTATCTATCATCTATCTATTATCTATCTATCTCTATCATCTATCTATTTTACCAGTAACTGAAGAGTGGACTTAGAAAACAAGAGTTTGAGGGGCGCCTGGGTGGCTCAGTCAGTTGAGTGTCCAACTTTGGCTCAGGTCATGATCTCACAGTTCATGAGTTCGAGCCCCGTGTTAGACTCTGTGCTGACAACTCAGAGCCTGGACCCTGCTTCGGATTCTGTGTGTGTCTCTCTCTCTCTGACCATCCCCGACTAGCACTCTGTCTCTCTCTCTCTCTCAAAAATAAAAACATTTAAAAAAAGAAAAAGAAGGAAAAAAAACAGGAGCTTGAGAAGGTGACAAGGGTGATATGAACAGGTCGTAAAGTTCGCTTGTCAAGAGGGGATAGTTCGCTTGTCAAGAGCAGACAGGAAGAGAAGCCAGAAAGGCAGGAAGTGATGTTAGCTCCAACAGGAAGAGGTATCAGAACGGCAAAGCGCTGGGGTGAATGGGAAGTGATTTCAGCGAAGCGGGAAGTCTTACAAGGTCAACTAGGAAGTCATGTCAGAGCAACACCATGCAGTTCAAACAGGAAGTGATGTTATGTCAAAGAGGAAGCAGGGGACAAGACCAACCTTGGTGAGGTAGTAGACAGACTGCTGGAAGGTACACATGATGACCTCATCCAGGAGGGCCATGGCCTCATCACACAATTCCAAGTCATTGCAGAGCTGTGGGTCTGAGGACAGACCTGGGGGTGAGAGAGAGAACCAGAGGCTGACAGGCAGGAGCCCAAGTCCCCAAATAGAGGGAATGACAGGGAGCCCGGACAGGCCTGAGCTTGGGTCAGAGCTCACCCTCCTGGTCAGCCTCCTTCTCCATTTCCAGCACCTTCTCCTGCACAAAACTCAGCAACTCCGTGGTGTTGGCCATCCACAGCATGAGTGGCCGCAGTTCTATGGACACGGCCTCGGGAGTCAAGGGCACCTCAGGGACTCCCTCAGGGTGGCTGGAGAAGGAGAAAAGGACCCATGATCTTTGCCCAACCCCCCACAGTGTCCAAACCTCGAGATCTGGATCTAATTGAGGACTGAGGCCAATCCCCATTTCACAGCTGGAAAAGTTGAGAGTCAAGGAAGAGCAGAAACCTGCACTAAGACATGAATGGAATGAATGCAAGACTGCTTGAAGAGCCCCACCCCCACGTCCCTCTAGACCCTTCTTTCCGGAATTTCTCTTACTTCTCTGGCTGACGGTCTCCGATTTCCTTGATCTTTTCCTGCAGAACAGTAAGATCAGAATCAAGGCGAGTAGGATTGAGGGAGAGAGGCTTATGAGTTAATATCCTGGTATTTCTCGAAGCACTTTTTTGACACAGCCTCTCCTCACTCAAATGGACCCTAACCCTCAGGTTTCAGAATGGTTTCCCTCTCTGGACTTTTTATTTTAATGTTTATTTCTTTTTGAGAGAGACAGGGTGTGAGCCGGGGAGGAGCAGAGCGAGAGGGAGACACAGAATCCAAAGCAGCCTCCAGGCTCCCATCTGTCAGCTCAGAGCTGGATGCAGTGATCGAACTCACTAAGTGTGAGATCATGACCTGAGCCGAAGTTGGATGCTCAACTGACTGAGCCACCCAGGTGCCCCTCACCTCTCTGAACCTTTTAAAACCCAAAACCTTAGGGGCGCCTGGGTGGTTCAGTCAGTTGAGCATCAGACTTCAGCTCAGGTCATGATTTCACAGTTCCTGAGTTCAAGCCCCACATCTGGCTCTGCACTGACAGTGCAGATCCTGCTTGGGATTCTCTTTCTCTGCCCGTCCCCCACTTCTGCATGCATGCACGCTCTCTCTCTCAAAATAAATTAAATAAACTTATTTAAAAAATAAAATACAAAGCCCTAAAATTATAAGCGGTCTATCTCCCTCAGGTCTGCTTCTGCTCAAATTGAAGTTTCTTCTTCTTTTTTTTAAAAAAAAATTTAATGTTTTATTTATTTGAGAGAGAGAGAGGCAGCACGAGCAGGGAAGGGTCAGAGAGAGAGAGGGAGACACAGAATCTGAAGACAGTCTCCAGGCTCTGAGCTAGCTATCAGCACAGAGCCTGCCCCGGGGCTCGAACCCACGAACTGGGAGATCATGACCTGAGCTGAAGCCAGACGCTCAACCGACTGAGCCACCCAGGCGCCCCAAATCGAAGTTTCTTCTTATCCTCAATACACTTCCTTAACCTTCCCTCTAATAAGCCCTAGCTCAACTGGATGGAGCCTTTAACCCCAAAACATCCAGAAATTTGGATGATTTGGGGCGCCTGGGTGGCTCAGTCAGTTAAGCATCTGGACTTTGGCTCAGGTCACGATCTCACCTTTCCGAGTTCGAGCCCCGCATCAGGCTCTGAGCTGACAGCTCAGAGCCTGGAGCCTGCTTCAGATTCTGTGTCGCCCTCTTTCTCTCTGTCCCTCCCCCCTCATGTTCTGTCCGTAGCGCAAAAATGAATAAACATTAAAAATATTTTTTGTTAAGAAATCTGGATGATTTCTCCCAGGTCTGTAGGTCCAGTGGATTTGCTCTGCCTCACCTCCAAGAATGGCCTGGCCCACCACTGTTCAAAGCTTCAGGCCCGATGGGCTGCCCACCTCACCTCCACAATGGTCTCATCCAATGAGCTCTCTTTCCCGGCTCCCAGCATAGTTTCTCCCATATCCCAGAGCCGCAAAGGCGGCTTTCTTTTCTAGCACCGCGGATGAGCGCACCACTCCCAGCACCCCATGAGATCCCTAACCGGATAGCCCAGACCCCTCCTGAAGCATCCTGAACGAGGTAGCTTCATCCTGCTCGACTTCGAAATGGGTGGGAGGTGGCGAAGAGAGGTTGGGAAGAGCATCTGGCGAGCAGGTGGGGTTGGACGTTCGTTGGAGGCACTCACCCAGACAGCCTCCTTGATGAGCCGGGCCAGGCGGCCCAGCAGGCGCGGCAGGTGGCCCAGCTCCAGCTCCCGGGATGAATGCTGCACGCACAGCGCTAGCAGCGTGGCTGGCCCGAGCGGTGGCAGGTCCCCGGCGCCGGCAGCTGCTGCGCGCACGATCTCACCCAGCAGCGCCTCTTCCTCGCGGGGCCGGAAGCGCAGCACCGGCTCGCGGCCGTCCAGGTAGGCCGCCAGCGCCTCTCCGCGCTCCTGCAGGCCGCGGCCGCACAGGCGGCAGGAGAAGGCCCAGCCGGGGCCCGGAGGGGCGGCCCCAGGACGGGTGGGCAGCCACGGCGGCCGCGCTGGCCCCGAGCCCCCGGTGCGGGGATCCTTGTACATGAAGAGGAAGTGCTCGCCCAGCCCCAGCAGGTCGCCAGGGTGCAGCTCCGCCTCGCGCAGCAGGAGGCACCCGTTGTGCGTGACCGGGGCACCCCGGGCTGGGCGCACCATGGCCGGGGGCTCAGGGCCGGCGCGCACTGTACAGTGCCGTGGCAGGATGTCGGGGGCATTGAGAAAGGTGTCCACATATGGGGCCGGGGACCCACCACGGGCTGAGGAGTTCCCACCCCGGCCAAAGACATGCTGCTCCCGGGTCATCACATACACCACGAAGTCCTGTAGGGAAGGTGAAGATACAATAGAGACACAGATCCATGAGGAACAGATGCTTTCAAAGTGGACCCTTTGCCACAATGGACCCTCCCAGCAACCACCTCGCTTAGAATGAGTGCTTCCAAGGAGATCTCCTGGGACCCCAAAGGACTCACCAATTACCTCCCCTAAGCATGAGCGGACTCTTCAACGCACTTCCTGTGATGGACTGGCCCATGACACCCACCTGGAAGACTGGCTACTTATAAGGAAACCCCTTTCTTGACATGGGTTCTATCATTTCCCTCCCTGAAATTATTGATGCTTTCCGGGAGACATTTCTCCAGTAGACTCTCCCATCTTCTCACCTCCTCTGGGTGGACCCTTTCAAGGAAATTCCTTCCCACAATGCACTCTCCCACAACATAGAGCCCAAAGAATGGGTGTTTCCAAGAACAGCACACCCCCATTACTATAATAGACTGTCCTATTAACTTTCCCCTCAAAGAATGGAACTTTCCAATGAAATCTTTCTCCTATGAACCCTCCCATTTTCCTACCCCTGGCCCCATTTGCCAGTCCTTCCTTCCACCACCATAATGGGGACTTCCAAAGACATTTCCCCTTCCAATAACAGCTTCTCTGAATATTTCCAAAACAAAGGATGGATATCTTTAAGGAGACTCCCCCTTTGAACAAAGGTTTCTTCCATTATCTCTCTAGCCCATGAGTATACACTCTCCAGGGAGACCCCCTTTCTACAATGGACCCTTATTTTCCCCCACCCCATGCTAAACTCACTTTCCAAGGAGAAACAATACTACAATGGACTCACCTACTACCCTCACTCCCATGATAAAGGATTCCAAAGATACTCTCTTTTCCATCAATGGATGCTTTCAGTACTCTCATCCCAACAGAGAACATCTCCATGGAGATCTCCATATAGTGGCTCTTTTAGTAACCCCACCTTATTAATAGATGTTTTCAAGGAGACCCTCTTCTTATAATGGAGTGTCCCATTTCATCCACCAAATGAAGAAGTGCATTCCAGAAGACCCCTTCCTAAATGACTCTCCCATCTCCATCCTATAAAAATGGAAGAGCTCAGTCTGACCCCCCTTCCTAAAGTGGACTCTCTGTTCTCTATTCACGTTGGGAGAATAGTCATCCTGCTATTCATAAATCCTACACTGAACTCACGCATTACCTTTACCCCATGGATGGACATTTCCAAAGAGACCCCTTCCTACAATGGATTTGTTTATCTGCCTCTAGAAAATGGACCTTTCCAGTATGACCACCTTCTGAAGGTAAAATCTCCTGTTTTCCATCCCTGTTTGAAGCAATGGAATGGTCCAAAATACATGAACCCCTTTTCTAAAACTGCTTAACCCAAGAAGGGATGCTTCCACAGTGCCTACAATGAACTCTTGGGCCACTCATGAATAGATGAGTGTAATAAATTCCTCCCTAAGAGAGTCACCTCTTACTCCTGTTCCCAAGGAAAGAACACTTTCGACGAAGCCTCTTTCTTAGAAAGGAATTTCTCATGAACCTCACTCAAAAGGGTGGATGCTTCTAATGTTCTCTCTCTTCCCAAAATGGACTCTCCTATACTCCCAGAAGAGATCCTTCCCAAAACAGACCCTCCTATTCTCCAGCCTTGTCTGGAGAAATGGGCTGCAAACACCTCCCTGGAAGGAACTTGCCCCAGTAAGGAGGAATGAATTCTTCCACACAAGCACTTCTCTGAATAGTCTTAACCTGTCACTCACACACACACACACAGGCCACCTGACCCAACTGGATCACTCTCTGACAGTAAAAATGGAACGATTCACTGAGCTCCACTACCTTCTAGAATGGGCTTTCTCATTGATTCCCAGAAATACCTGTTGAACTTGGGTGTGCCGCTGTTACTCACAGTTGGGCAACACCATAAATACGGCTCTCCCAATCATCACACACACACACACACACATGCACACAAATGAGTATTTCCAAGAATACATTACATTTCTATTAATGAAATAATTTCCTGCTAATCCACTAATCATTTTCTACTATCTGCTACTCCTTTCTCCCTCTCTTCTGCCTAACACTCAAGCAAGTTCTATTGTCACCGAAATATATAAACAGAACCATCAGTGGCACCGATGCCCATTAACATTAGCCAAATCGTTCCAGTGCAAACCATCGCCTTTAAGAAGTAGTTTACTCCACTCCTTCCAAGAAAATATACACTTACCCAGAACAAGATCCCATGCATCAATCAAATTATCTTCCTCCCAAACAAGATACACTTGAATTACTCCTTATCAAGAAACAGACGCTTTTTTACAATAGGCTCTCACATTCCCCCTTGACAGACAAAGACAGCACTTCCCCCCCAACATTTCATGAAAGGAACCATTTCCCACTTGTTCTTTCAGCAGAATCTTTTTCAGCCATCGACCTCCACCACTACCACCTCTTCCCCCCATCCCCTATCTCCCACAATGACCTCTCCTACCCTGGAACCTTGTTGGGACCACACCTTCTCTCAAACCCGAGACTACGCGGCCCAGGGAATTCTGGGAGTCGGAATTTTGTTGCTTTGCAAAGGAAGAGTGGAGCATAGATCTCTCCAGGTAGAAGAGGCTGCCTTACCTGGGCGTCCTGGTACCCCTGGAGCAGCAGGAAGTAGGGACGGTTGCTGGGGGCCTGAATGAGGCACTGGGTCAACTGATCGAAGTCGCCAGGGTCTGCAGGTCCGATTTGGGCGTCCGCTGCCCCTGGGGCCATACTAAGTGCCTGCTGCCTGCGCTCCTGCTGCCGCCGCCGTCGACCCTGCAGGCTGAGCTCTGACACGCTGCGCCGCAGGGACAGGTTTTCCGAGCGCTCTTTGCCCCCAGACCCAGCGGGGGCCCCTGACCCGGACGCCGGGCCAGGACTGGCCAGAGCTGCCCCTCCGGACGCCGCCCGAGAGCGGTTCTTCTGTGGCCGCCACGAGGGGGCACCCGTGCCTGCAGAGAGACCGACAGGGATGAGGCAGAGACACCAAAGAGAGAGACAAGCTTGGAGAACTGGAGATTATAAACAGACAAAGAATTGGCCACAGAGAGGTGAGGCGGCTTCTACATCTAGTTTTTTGTATATGCTGTTCTCTGTGCCTGGAACGCACCTCCCGCCTGACTCCTGCCCACCTCACAGTTTTCAACTCAGAAATTCATTTTTTTAAACTAGCTTTTGGGGGGTGCCTACTATGTGCTAGGCACTGTTCTAGGCACTAGGAACTTGGCAGTGAACAAAGAAGACCCTGTCCTCATGGAGACAGAACCCACCTCTTCTGGAGCGCCCTTCCCTGACCTTCCAGGTCGCAGTGGAGACGGGCACAACTGGACACTCTGGGCTTTGTCTGGACCCAGCACAGTCCTGGCTCATAGTGGGTGATTAGTGGAAATGAGACCAAGGAATGAACTAGTGATTTGATTCTCACTAGGCTGTGAAATCTAGGATGGTGCGAACCTCCTCTGTCTTGTGGTCATTGTATTCCCCCAGGGCCCTAAATAAAGGGTGGTCCACCAGTAGGCACTCAACGAATGCTTTTTTTTTTTTTGGGTGGGGGGGAGAGTGATGCTTTGAATTGCCGTTCTTTATTAAGCAACTCCTATGTTCCAAGCCCTGTGCTAAAACCCTTTTATACATTATCTGATTTCATCTTCACTTAGGGTTTTGCAGAGCTGAACCCGCAAAGGAGCAGATGGGAATCTAAGCCAGAGTTCAAAGCTCAAGAGACTAACCGTTACACCACTCTATCTCCCAAAGGGAGACTCAGAAACAGAAAAGTGTTAGCAGGCTCTGTGAGCAGCCCCTTAGAGCCAGGCTCCATCCCTGCTCGGCCCTGCTCTGCACTTATTATTTCATCAGTGGGATGGCCTCCTGTTCCTGAAATCTCACACTCACACTCTGCAGCCAACCTAGTCTAGGGCCACCTGCTCCAAGGTCCGCTGTTCATCTTTTGGGGGGGGGGGGGGGTCACGGGGCTCGAACTCACTAACCGTGAGATCATGACCCAATTCTAAGTCGGAGGCTTAACCGACTGAGCCACACAGGCGCTCCTAAAGCTTTGCTCATTTTAGGCCCCAATCTAGCAGATCATTTCTTCACTCTCCAGGCTCCTCCCTCTTATAGGCTTAATCTACATCGGTCCTACCTCTCACGAACCCCTTCAATCCATTGCTCTGACAGGCCTCCTGCCACGGGGACGACCACCGCCACTCAACACCTCTGGCTCCAAGTTAACGCTCACCGGCAGGCCCCACCCCAGCATCACAAGAAGCCCCGCCCATCGCCTCTGGAAATAACTCTGGTCCTGCCCCCCAGCCCCGCCCCCGAGTTGACGCGGCCCTTTAGGCTCCTCCCATTCCCTCCCTTTCTCCCGGGGGCCCTGCCTCACCCCCTGGAATCTCCAGCCCCACAGATGCTGGCGCACCCCAGCCCCGCTCCCAAGCCCAGGCCCCGCCCCGGGAGTCCCACAGGCCCCGCCCCGGGAGTCCCGCGGGCCTCCTCACCGTCGCTGTCCGCGGCCCCGAAGGCCTCCTGCTCCAGGCGGCGCGCCTCCTCGCGGCCGCGCAGCTCGAAACGCCGCGCCCAGCCGGGCCGCGCTCGCCACAGCTCCTGCACCAGCAGCGGACGCTCCGAGTCGCCCAGCACGCGCAGGTGCTCCGCGCGCCACTCGCAGCTGCCCACGCCGCCCGCCGCGGGCCGGCCCAGCGCGTCGCACAGCGCGAAGGCGTCCACGCAGCTGCTCTCGCCGGGGCCGCCGCCGGGGCTCCCCGCCAGCCCGTAGCGCTCCAGCGCCTCGGCCACCAGCTCGCGTGCAGTGGAGCGCGCAGTGGCGAGCACGCTCTTGTAGTTGGCCCCCGACGCCAGCCCCGCGCCGAAGATCTTGAGGACCCCCGGGGGTGCCGTGGCGCGGGCGGCCAGTGGGGGCTCGGGGGCCACGCCCGCGGCCAGCTCAGGCAGCTTCTTCTCGCTGGCCCAGCGCTGAGCGCCCCCCGGAGTCCCGGCGCCTCCCGCGCCGCCGGACCCCGTGGCCCCGGTCCCCGAGCCCCGAAAGAGTTGGGAGATGCGCTTGGCGCGACTCCCCGAGGCGCCCCCGGCCGCCTTGACCGCGCCCACTCGCCGCAGCTCCACGTGCGGCGGCGGCGGGGGCAGCGGCTCGCTGCTGCGGCTGCCGGTGTCCGAAGACGACGACCTGGGAACCCGCCGGGGAGCGGCGAGGCGGGGAGGAGACCGAGAAAGACAGGCCAAGATGGAGGCAGACGGTAGGAAACGAAGGAAGGAGGTGGGCAGAGACCCAGACGGAGGGATCAGAGACCCAGGGAGGATGGGATGGGCAGAGAGACCCAGAGAGTGACAGAGACCCATGGAGAGGGGAAGAGATCCAGAGAGAAAGAGCAATAGAAATCCAGGGAAAGAGAGGGACAGAGACATAGATAAAGAGGGAGACAGAGATCCACAGAACCCACAGAAGGGTGAGAGATGCCAGTGTACAGATACGGAGTTGGGCAGAGTCAGAGAGAGAGAGAGAGAGAGATTAATAAAGGCGAGTGGCACAGAAGGAAGTTGCAAGAGGTAAGCAGGGAGGGGAGGAAGGAAGGTCAATCAAACCCTTGCCCCTCTATACCCATCGCGGTGCCCATTTAACAAGGGTCCATCTCCAGGCCCGGCTCTTCCCCCCATGGGACTCCGGGAGCATTGTGGCCCACTGTCTGTCTCCTCCAACTGGCCACCTCACTTGCCCATTCCAGACAGGAACTGGAGTCAACCCTTGGGGCCCCTGGCATTACCCAGTGCAGGGACTGGGTAAGAAATGGGGACAATTGGGAGGTAGTTGGAGCAGGGACAGGAGTCTGGAGGAGGTGGGCACTCACTTAACGGAGGCCGCGCTGGGCCAGCGCCGTCCCAGCTTGGCCAGCTGCTTCCTGGGAGAATTGATCCACAAGCCCACGGGGAGATGGAGCTTCCCAAAGCGGGGGCTTCCGCCCTCCTTCCGTTCACCAGATAGCATGGCCCTAAGGAAGGATGGGTGAGATCCCAACTCCTGAGGCCCTGAGTAGTGGGGTTGCGGTGGAGGGGGCTGGGGATCAGACTCCCGAGTCTGGGAGGAAGGGAAGGGTGGGAGCCTAGCTCCTGGGAGCTGGGATGGGAGATGGCGGGGGACTGGCCACTGGGTCTGAGGGAGGAGGGGTCTGGACTCCTGGGTCCCCGGTTCTTACCCTGCTTCAGGTCCCAACAGCACCCCGGGGCCCTGGCTCCGTTGGCCCTGGTTGGTTCCTGACCCCGCCGTTCCTGTTCAGGCTTTGCCTCTGCCCCGGCTCCCAGCACTGGGTGGGGGACAGGAAAAGACGAGAGGAAACCCGGCAGGAAGAGCTGGGAGGGGGCGTCCTGTGAGGGGACCGGGCCTAGGGGAGGAGATCTGGGTAGGACTGGCCCTTCCCCACTCCTTAATTCTGGAATTACATCTCAGCGTATTGGGCACTGCCTTGACACAGGGCACCGGCTTCCCAGTCTCCTAGGACGTGACACCAGCCCCAGAGTCTCCTCTGGAGAAACCAAAAGGGAGGACCAGACTGGAGGAAATGAGTCCGATATTTAGACAACCAGCTAAATCTTTATTTCCTCCTTGGTACGGTGGCCTTTTCCTTCGCGACC
>CM053563.1:7167652-7191366 GCA_028646485.1 Cryptoprocta ferox | reverse complement strand
GACCGCTTGAGGGATCGGAACAGCGGATTCGGGGTTCCAGTGTTTGAATTCGGTATCTCCTCAATGACTCTTTCAGGCAACACTGATAGAGGAGAGAGAAGGGACAGTCCTGGGAGGGCACCTGGGAGGGCCCGCTGTGGCCCAGGCAACCTCTGTCCACTCCAACCTAGGTCCCCAAGAGCCAGGCCTTCCAGGAGATAATCACGCCCCTCGCAGCCTGAAGACAAGTCACTGTGAGGGGTGGACACACCCAGGGCGGGAAGGCAAAACCCCGTGGCCCGAAACCACGCCCCGACGGGAAGTTAGGCCCCCCAGGCCACTCCCTGAAGCTGACTGTCCCCCAACCCCAGGACCCTGTATCCCACACTTCTGTCGACTCCCCAGCACTGACCTGTGACTTGAAAACGGATGATCGTGGCTGGGCCGGATCGCACAGTGCCCAACTCGCAGCGGTAGTTACCTGCATCCTCTGGCCTCACCAGGGGCTTGGTCAGGGTGGGCCGTTTCCCCTTGTACACCAAGGTCTCAGAATTGCTCCCCCAAACCTAGACCCAAGCTCAAGGAGTCACAGAGGCCTGGGGAACACAGGGCTTGGGGTAGTACAGTGTGAGGGCATCACGGGGTCTCAGTGGGGGGAGATGGGAGTCCAGAGTATACTGCAAAGGGCATGGGATCCCCGGGGATCAGTAGATTTCAAACCTGGCAGGTCACGGATCATAGGGATTGTGGGAACAAGCCTGTGGATACAGGGGTCGGGGGCTCACACAACTCTAGTGGACTTGGGGGTGAAGGGCCCCACCCTGTAAAAGCTGTAATTGGTCAGGCCTTCAGATAATTTATGCCAGTTGAGCTCACAGTCCAGAATCATGTCTTCCTTTTCATGGACGTTGACTTGGCTCACTGGGGACAGGGGGGTAAGGTCGGGTGCTTCTTCAAGATTCTTGGCCCTCCCTCAACTCCCTGTACTTGGCTCGGCCCCGCCTTTTCTGGTGGGCGGGCCCCAGTCTCCGCCCTCTGTAGACCCAGTCTCTCCTCTGGCTCCGCCCCACTTGCGCCAACCCCCCCCCCCCCCCCCGGCTGGCCCCAATCTCTCACCGCCGCAATCTCTGGACTTTCTACAAGCGTGAAGCTGCTTTTTACAGTTACTGCACCACATCAGAAGCTGCAACATTGTACCTGAAGGGGCAGGATCACGGCTGTATTCGCCCTGAGCGACGAAACTACACGGAGAGGACAGGGTCAAGGTCTGGGGCGGAGTCAGGTGCCTAAACCCTAGAGATCAGCCCAAGGGGCGGGGCTAGAAGGCAGTCCTGCCGCAAGAGGGATCTAACCAGGCCTCTAACCAAGAGGGATCTAACCAGGGAATGAAGAACCCCACGTCTTCATGGCGGGGGGGGGGGGGGTTGACGTGGGGACCCAAAGCAAGAGGAGAAAGGCTGGGTATTCACGGGGCTAGGAAGAGGGATAGAAAACTAGCTGCCATAATTAGAACTCACCACATTTGTTGGGACAAAAATCTGCATCAGGAGTAAGAAAATTAAAAAAAAAAAACAGAGTATCAGATTTCTAGGCTAAAGGGGATGAGAGACAGGACTAAGGAATAGGTTGGGGTTTGGGCTCTTGGGTTGGAGGGAGGAAGGACCCATTGTCTGGATCTATCGGTCCAAGAGAGGACTGGGAATAAAGGAGAGGTGAGGGGCTGGACATAGAGAAGCAGGGGGCTGGGAACACAGACCCTGGGACTGTTGAAGGGGCTGTGGTCCTTGACAGACTCTCATCTTCCCTCACCCTTTCTTTGGAACCGAGCGACATAGCCCTGAAAGGCTGCCTTTTCCAGAGTCAACATCCAGGAGAACTCCTTCACGAAAGAGTCATCTGGGAAGGAGCAGGGTGACACGGAATGCTTTCCCCCTCCCCCACCCACTCCAGGAGTGAGGTACAGGAAGTTTCCCTCTGTCTGAAGAGATTGGCATTCCACGTTGGGGACTTCTCAGGGAGGGACAGTGAAACTAAATGACCACTTAATAATCCTGGCCACTGAGCTAAGAGAGGGGGCTGGCGTGCAGGCACTGTTAAGATCCATTTTAGAGGAGACACCCTGGGAAATCCCTCCCTCAAGGCCACACAGCTAGGGGATAACCGGGCCAGAATTAGAACAGAGGAAGGTGGGCCCCAGAGCCACTACCAGACCCTTCCTGACCAAAAATCATTACCCTAAAAGATTTTGGAGCCCCTCCCCTGGTCCCTCTGTGCATTTACCTGTTAAACCGCTGTTTCTGATAAGTCTCACACTTCTCAAAAAACTCAATACTGACGTTTCCATTGTGGCCTCATCTAGAGGGGCAGAGGGGATGCCGGGAGGGGAGATAGAACCTCAGATTCCAAGACTTAAGGTCTCATTGGCTCAGCTAGTGTTAAAAACTACAAAACCCATGTTGCTACTGGGCAAGGCTACGGCTGTAAAGGGATTGCCCGCCCGTTGCCTTCTGGGAGTTGTAGTTTTTTACATAAAATTGCAGGGTAAGGAGTAAGAGAACAGTGTATTGGCTAGCCCGGAGGAAGGCCTAGAATCTGCATCGCAGTCTTCTCCGTTCAAGAACCTAGTAGACGCTGCCTCCAGCCCTTCCCTCCCGTCCCCCCCACCGCCCCCGCCCCCAGCAATCCTAGCCCCAAACTCCTCATTTCCCATCGACGCTGGATTCCCAAGCCCTACCCTGCCCTCACCGATAACCCCCATAAAGGTATCCTCTAAATATGGCAGGTCCCGAAAATCCTCCACGGTTTGTCTTATCGTTTCCATCACTTCTCTGTGACGCTCGGGGGCAAGATGGGTAGGCAGGTATTCCTTATCCAAGGAGTCCAGCGCGGCCAGGACCCTTCGATCACATATGACACAGCTCCGGGCAGAAAGCAGGCAGCCGGCTAGCGCCGCCACCAGGAGGAGTTGAGGATCCATTGCAGCGAGAGCGCTCAGTCTGTGCAGAACCCCGGAGAGAGACCTCCCACCCCAAAGGAGGAGGTGATCGCTAAGGGGAAAACGCCCTTCCCCGAGACTGAACCCCCAGTGTGCAGGACATAGACTTATCGTTAAGGAAGTAAAGGAGTCCCGAGTCCCGATGCACCCTAAACGGCCGCTGCCCGACCTTGAACTTGAATGTTGCAGCTGAAGAGCCAAATACAGGCTGAGGGCTTTTAGAAGGGACAAGCCGGCCACGATCTTCCACCGGATTTCCCAAGACAGAAAATAAGGATGTTGTTGGAGCGAGGGTGAAGTTCGTCACGTGATGTGGAGAGCTTTATGACTGGAGGCAGGGTCACCTTTCACCCCGATCTACAAGGAATTCCCACAGCCTCCCCCTTCTACATTACTACCTGGGACCTCTACTTCCCTAGAGATACTCCCAGGGAGTTTCCTTGGCCCCGCCCACAAACCCAACTCTGAGTCTGATTGGACGGCAACAAAGGGAGGCTCCGCCTATGGTTCCAGGATAACGCCTTGCTGGCCACCTCCTCTCAGACTAGAACTTTCATATGGTCCTCTCAGATGAGGCCCTGGGGTGGCTGCGTAGGGGTGGAGGGGGCTGGGGCTCAGACTAATGAGTCCGGATGAATGAGAAGGGCAGGAGCCTAGCTCCTGGGTGCTGGGATGGGAGATGGCTGGGGACTGGCTCCTGGGTCAGACGGAGGAAGGTTATGGATGCCCCCAGTCCCCAGTCCTTACCCTGCTTCAGGTCCGAACAGCACTTGGTGGCCCTGGCTCCGTTGGCCCTGGTTGGTTCCTGACCCCGCTGTTCCTGTCAGCCTTTGCCTCTGCCCCGGCTCCCAGCACTGACTGGGGGACGGGAAAAGGCCAGAGGAACCCCACCGGAAGAGTGCAGAGGGGGGTCCCTTGAGGGGACTGGACCTGTGGGAGGGATCTAGGTAGGGCTGGCCCTTCATCACTCCTTGATTTGAGAATTAGATCTCAGCCCGGTGGCCCTGCCAGGACGCAGGTTCCCGGTTCCCAGTGTCCTTCTAGGACAGGAGACCAGCCCCAAAGCTCTCCTCTCGGGAAACCGAAACTGAGGATCAGACGGGAGGAAATGAACTTGATATATAGACATCCAAATAAATCTTTATTTGCGCCTTTGTACTGTGGCCTTTCCATCGGACCCTAGAACCTATGTCTCTGAAAGCCGGATCTGTGACACATTGCTCTGTGAGAGCTGAGTCTCTGGAACTGAGTCCTGTGTGGCAGCTGCCTTGTTGGTGCCAAAGCAGGAGTTTATGGAATTGATCACCGTGCCAAAGCAGGAGTTTATGGAATCGATCACCGTGCCAAAGCAGGAGTTTATGGAATCGACCACCGTGCCAAAGCAGGAGTGTATGAAATCGATCACCGTGCCAAAGCAGGAGTTTATGGAATCGATCACCGTCCCAAACCGAGAGGAAAGTACACTGGGGGAGGGTGGGGTGCAAACAGCGGGAACAGATTAGGCATTGAGTTAGAGACACCCATCCCAACCTCCCTATATTTGATCGTTTTCTAGGAATGATCCATGTTTCACCCACCTAGGTAAGCCCCACCCTGTTTCCTAGCCCCATTTCCCAAAGGACCCCATCCTGCATTAGGAAGTGGAGACCCCGCTCTTCATTCCAAGCCCTACTTTCTTCAGTATTTGGCTCACCCAGTGACAAAGCCTACTATCAGCAGCAAAAAGCACCAGATCAACAGCCCTATCAGACGGCCTCTCTTTACATTCTCCCGCGTTGAACACTCTGAGGTTTCGTGGATTGGGGACAGGTCATCCCTGCTTTCCTCGGTACGGGTTACAACGGTTGAAGACATGGACATTGGGTTGGCAATGATTCTTTCAGGCAACACTGATAGAGGAGTGGGAAAGAGCAGTCCTGAGAGGGCCCCACGGGCTCGTGGTGGCCCAGGCAAGCTCTCTCCACTCCAACCTTTCCCAACACCCAGGCCTTCCAGGGGATAATCAGGCCCCTCAAGGCCTGAAGCTGGGTCAATGTGGCAGGGGGCCGCACCCAAGGCAGGAGGCCGCACCTCCTTGGCATGAATCCATTTAACCCACAGGCCACGCCCTGAAGCTGACTGTCCCCCAACCCCAGGACCCTGTATCCCACACTTCTGTCGACTCCCCAGCACTGACCTGTGACTTCAAAATGGATGATCGTGGCTGGGCCGGATCGCACAGTGCCCAACTCGCAGCGGTAGTTACCTGCATCCTCTGGCATCACCAGGGGCTTAGTCAGGATGGGCCGTTTCCCCTTGTACACCAAGGTCTCAGAATTGCTCCCCCAAACCTAGACCCAAGCTCAAGGGGTCACAGAGGCCTGGGGAATTCAGGGTTTTGGGTAGTCCAGGGGTGAGATCATCACGGGGTCTCAGTGGGGGGAGATGGGAGTCTGAGTATACTGGTAAGGGCATGGGATCCCCTGGGATCAACAGACGTCAAACCTGGCAGGTCACGGGTCATAGGGATTCTGGGAACACGGTGTGGGTACAGGGGTCGGGGCTCACACAATTCTAAAGAACTTGGGGTTGAAGGGCCCCACCCTGTAAAAGCTGTAATTGGTCAGGCCTTGAGAAAATTTATGCCAGTTGAGCTCACAGTCCAGAATCATGTCTTCCTTCTCATGGACGTTGACTTGGCGCACTGGGGACAGGGGGGTAAGGTCGGGTGCTTCTTCAAGGTTCCTGGCCCTCCCTCAACTTCCTCCACTGGGTCTCCGCTCCGCCTTTCCTGGTGGGCGGGCTCCATTCTCCGCCCCCTCTCGACTCCAGCTCGCCTCTGGCTCCGCCCCTCTAGCGCCAACCCTTACGGCTGGCCCCAGGTCTCTCACCCCCGCAATCTCTGGACTTTCGGCAAATGTAATTGTCCCGGACACAATTACTGCACCACAGCAGACGCTGCAACATCGTACCTGAAGGGGCATGAACAAGGCTGGATTCGCCCCGAGAGACTAGGCTCAACGGAGAGGGCAGAGCTAAGGTCTGGGGCGGAGTCGGGTGCCTAATCCCTATAGGTCAGCCCAAGGGGCGGGACTAGAAGGCAGTCCTGCCGCAAGCGGGATCTAACCAGGCTCAGTAAAGAGTGCAAACAGAATGTGACCCGCTGCCCAGTAAGTCCGCAGTGCAGAAGGATCGGGAGACCAGGATCCTCTCAGACTTGGAGAATGAAGAACCATCGAGACCCAACACGGGAGGAGAAAGGCTGGGTATTAACCCGGCGAGGATAAAGAATAGAAGATCA
This sequence comes from Cryptoprocta ferox, assembly GCA_028646485.1. NCBI lineage: Eukaryota > Metazoa > Chordata > Mammalia > Carnivora > Eupleridae > Cryptoprocta > Cryptoprocta ferox. The sequence continues at coordinate 7,185,112 of CM053563.1, read as the reverse complement.
GCTCCCATAATCCGGACTCACCACATTTGTTGGGACATAAATCTGTCTCAATAGAAAAAAAAAAAAAAAGAAAAGAAAAGATTATCAAATTTTAAGCTAAAGGAGATGAGACAGGGGGCGAAGGAGTAGACTTGGGTTTGGGCTCTTGGATTTGAGGGAGGAAGGACCCCGGTGTCTGGAACTCTAGGTCCAAGGGAGGACTGGCCCTGAGAGGTGAGGGGCTGGATATAGAGAAGCAGGGGGCTGGGAATAGAGACCCTGGAACTGTTGGAAGGGACTGTGGTCCCGGACAGACTCTCATCTTCCCTCACCCTCTTTTTGGAACTGATCAATATAGTGCTGAAATGCTTCCTTTTCCAGAGTCAACATCCAGGAGAACTCCCTCACGAAACGGCCATCTGCGAAAGAGCAGGGTGACACGGAGTGCGTCCCCCTCCCCTTCTCACCCCAGGAGTGAGGTACAGGAAGTTTGCCTCTGTCTGAAGAGATTGGCATTCCACGTTGGGGACTTCTCAGGGAGGGACAATGAAACTGAATGACCACTTAATGCTGGCCACTGAGCTAAGGGACAGCTGGCGTGCAGGCACTGTTATGATCCATTTTAGAGGCAACAAACCTGGGAAATCCCTCCCTCAAGCCCACACAGCTAGGGGATGACCCGGCCGGAATTTGAACCGAGGCAGTTTGGCTCCAGAGCCACTACCAGACTCATCCTCACCAAAAATAATTTCTCTGAAAGATTCTAGAGCCCCTCCCTTGGCCCCTCTGTGCATTTACCTGTTAAACGACTGTTTCTGACAAGTCTCACAGTCTTCAGAAAACTCATGACAGCCGTGTTCATTGTGGCGTCATCTGGAGGGATAGAGGGGATGCGGGGGAGGGGAGATAGAACTTCAGATTCTAAACCTTAAGGTCTCATTGGCTCATCTAGTGTTAAAAACTACAATACCCATGTGGCTACTGGGCAGGGATAAGGCTGTAAAGGGATTGCCCGCCCGTTGCCCCTTGGGAGTTGTAGTTTTTTACATAAAATTGCAGGGTTCGGGTAGAGGAACACAGTATTTCCTATCCCTGAGGAAGTCCTTGAATCTGCACCCCAGCCTTCTCCATTCACGAACCTAGTAGACTCCACCTCCAGACCTTCCTTCCCTACCCCCTCTGCCCCCGCCCCCAACAATCTTAGCCCCAGACCCCTCCTTTTCCATGACCCGCGATTTCCACGCTCTACCCTGCCCTCACCGATAACCCCCATAAAGTGAGGGTGTAAATCTGGCAGGTCCTTGAAATTCCTCACGGTTTGTACTATCATTTCCATGACTTTCCTGCGACGCTCGGGCGCCATGGAGGTAGACAGGTATTCCGTATCCAAGGAGTCTAGGGCCGCCAAGACCCTTGGATCACATATGATACACCCCCCGGCAGGAAGCAGGCAGTAGGCTAGAGCCGCCAACAGGAGCGCAAGTTGAGGACCCATTGAGGCCAGAGCGCTCAAGTCTGCGCCGAACCCCGGGAGGGTCCTCCCTCCAAAACGGAGGAGGTGATCACTAAGGGGAAAGAAGCCCTTCCCAATTTGACCCCCAATTTGCCGGGCTCACACTTCTCGGTTAGGAAACCGAGATACACCCTTAAGAGCCGCTGCCCGACCTTGAACCTGAATGTTGTGCCCTCAAATACTAGGGTTCCCTGAAGAGCCGGCTCCAGGCTGAAGGCTTTTAGAGGGGACGAGCAGACCACCTTCTTCCGCTCTATTTTCCCCCCCGACTAAAATTAAGGATGTTGTTGGAGCGAGGCTGAGGTTGGTCACGTGATGTGGAAAGCTTTATGACTGGAGTCTGAGTCACGGTCTCCACCCCCACCCACCCCCGCCCAGATCTACAAGGAATTCCTACAGCCACTCCCTTCTACCTTCCTACGTGGGGCGCCTACTTTCCTTGAGACCCTTGGTGGGAGTTTCCTTGACCCCGACCATAAACCCAACTCTGATCTGATTGGACCGCAACAAAGAGAGGCCCCGCCTTTGGTTCCAGGATGTTTCAGAGGCGGCCGCCTTTTCAGACTAGAATTTTAATCTGGTTAGCCCTGGTCTCTAAAGCCAAGGGCTTCTGGCCTTCAACTCCTAAGGCCTTGAGTGGTGGGGTTGGGAGGGAAGATGGCTGGGGACTGGCTCTTGGTGATGAGGTTTTGTGGGGATGGTGGAGTTTGTGGGGTCCAGAGCTGAGCACAAGAAAGATTTCTTGAATACCTCTTTGGTGCAAAAAGGTGATTTTATTAAAGCAGGTGGACAGGACCCCTGGGCAGGAAGAGCTGCAATGGGGTGGTGGAGTGTAACTGGGTATATTCCTTGGACTTGGGGGAGGTAAAGTCAAAAGGGAAGTTTCCAAAAAGATTTGCATATGCTAAAGACTCACAGATTACTGGAGCCTACCTATTGTCAAGCTAAGGTTGTTTTTCCTTCTAGCAAAGCATTATTATTAAGAGAGTAGGGCGTTCCTGGAGAAAGGTTCCACTCTGTATTTGCCCCAAGTATTTGTCAATGAGCAGCAGGTTATATGGAAATTTAGTTCTAGCCATTTCCTTCTTGCCTTTGTTCGCCATATCATTTAGATGTGTGATGTTGGAGCTCCTGAAAGCTGAGTCTACAGGTTACTGGCGATGAGGCGATTGATGGGATTCCCTTTTTCTGGTAAACTAGTGGAGACTCTTACCAGTTTAACCATTTGTTTTCTGTCCTTTGTCCTTGGGCAGTCAGGAGTGCCTGAGGAATATCACACATATCCCACCTAGAGTAGGGGGTGCTAGGTTGTATTTTGCCCTCAGCCTTCCTTATGCTGCCTCATCACATCCCCCGCTGAACAAGTTTGACCCTTAAATCTTTCAGTTTATTGAAGGTGGGAGGTCTCATTTTCTGTAGCTTCTTCTTGCTGAGTAGGGGGCGTCGAGATGTGCCTACCCATGTGGTAGAGCCCCTCCTTAAGGAATGTAGTGAAAACCTCAAGAGGAGAGCAACCGGGCTATGGGCGCATAGCCCTGACCTTCTTCAGGACTCCGTAACATAGACCACCCAATCAGACTGCATGTCAGTATATTACTATGTTTGGAAGATAAAAAAGTAGAAATTGTATAAAGGGCTACACCCCACCGCACTCAGGGTTTAGTTTCTTGGGTACAAACCCCCTGAGGCTGTGCCAGCACTATGAATAAAGTTGCTTTCTGGAAAGAAAAGCCTACGTGTCACAACTCCGTGCGAACCTTGGTCCCATTACACTATGAGTCAATATTGAACAGTTGAGGAGCATATTAGGGGAGTTACAAAAACGGAGGCAGCTGAATCCAATGTGGACAACATACAGGAACCTCCTTGTGTAGAAAGAATCATCTGTTGCCTTGGTTACCACAGTGATGGAGACTTGGCACCAGGAAGAGATACAGCAAAACTTAATTGGAATAACAAGAAAGAAATTCCAATAAAAGTCTTTTGGTAGTTGACAAAAATCATCTAGTCCAAGAATTTGACGAATTCCTAAAGGAAACAGAGTGATTTTTTTAAACATTTTACTTATTTTTGAGAGAGAGAGAGAAAGAGAAACAGAGCATTAGTGGGGGAGGGGCACAGAGTGAGGGAGACACAGAATCCAAAGCAGGCTCCAGGCTCTGAGCTGTCAGCACAGAGCCCGATGTGTGGCTCTAACCCACAAACCATGAGATCATGAGTCAAGGTGAAGTCGGATGCTCAATTGACTGAGCCACCCAGGCGCCCCAAGAAAAGGATTGTTTAAAGCATCCATCTGAGTACTCACTTTAGTTAGAAATTCAGAAATATTTTTGTGGTAATCTGGAATATATACACAGCATTGTTTTTATGAGAGCACAAGTTCCATCTTGTGCAGCAGCTGAAATATCTAATGCATTCTATATTATAGAGCTGTTTTGTGCATCTGTGTGACTTCAGTGTTGAGTAAGGAGATGCTGTTTTGTGAGTTACTGAATGCCTTCATGGTCTAGTTATTGAGGGCTTTTGCATGCCAAGTTACACTTTTTAACCCTACAGATGGAGCAAAAATGCCAAAGGATCATACCATTGGAAAACAGATCCTGTCCACTTTCATTTTAAATCTGGAAGGTTAGCCGGGGCAGTGATGATTTTAATAATGTGCCCATGAATCCAGGCAAATCCTAAGGTGCAGTGATCTATCTATCCATCCTGGAGAAAGTCAGGGCTAATAGGTTAATTCTACATATCAGTTGGTTCCATTTGGAGCTAGCTGTCTGATTCATTGCTATTTGCCCAGGTATCATATGTATGATTTCTTTGTTCTCAGCATAAAATTGCCCTTTTTGACTGAGCTGTCTAATGATGAGTGCGAGCCATAATTAAGCATCCCAGATTTGATATATGCCATCCACACTATGTGGTGATAAGCGGGGATTTGTAACTTAAGCACTCGTTGGTGGGTATTAACTTGTGGGTTTGTAAAATCAGTTCATACCTTCGCAGTTTGAGGATATGAAAAACTCCCGTTATGTCCTGGTAAATTCCAAGTCTTATTCCTCATGGACCAGGAAGAAACCTTTTGATAAGTGATAGACTTCTTATGAAACATAGTATCTTTCTATATTATTTTTGAAATATAAGTACATGGAGAGTGCCAATCAGTACCTTGTAAAGAGGAGACCCACCCGGATGACCCAGATGTGCTTGACATGGGCGAAACTCTACATATCCAGCAAGCTGTCTGAATTTGTAGTTCAGCATTAACGCTGTGCCCATTGTAGGAAGGAATCGTTAGTATAAATTGGGGAAAGGAGAATGAAAAAGGAAAGGCACAACCATTATAAGAGAATTTTGAGGTCTTGCACAAGTTCACAGGAATGAAGAGGCACATTAGTTCGTTCATTGGTTTCCTGTAAAGGGGGTACAGGTTTTATTTAGATACAGGGGCCCATGAAGAGTGCCCCTCTAACTTTACTGCAGTGGAAGTACATAATATGACTCATTAGGGGCCCTTTTATTTTGGAGTTAAATCCCCTGCTGTATTAGACTTTTAATCCTGTAAATAAGCCAGGTCTCCTGGGTTAATATGGGGTGAGTTTCTAGTAATCACCAGGTCAGGTTTAGGAAGGATATGGCTTGCATGTTTAGAGATTTATGAATTAACCTGGTTCAGGTGAATAATTTAATAAAGCTCTATGGTCTTTATCTATTGATAGGTTTACAGTGAGAAAAGTCTTTTTTATGTATGATTGTTAGGGGAGTCCATCCCATTTTCAAATAATCCTATGACAATGGGGTCTTATTATGATCGCCACAGAATAACAAGCAAAAATATTGTCTATACCTGTGCTATTGTGACAATATCTCTGAAGTCTACCTCAAGTTGTCCAGCCCAGGAAAACCTTTAAAGACAATCAGAACTAGGATTTAGTATCCATAAAGGTCTATTACTGAAACATAATTTTTCTCCCTAGTAACTAACCCTCATTTCCAGAGATAGCCAAATCCAGACTAATTCACTTGTAAAACACGTCTAGTTTAATAAACTTGGTCTAATTATTCACATAAGCTCAGCAAAAATAACGATTGATTATAAGGATCTTTTAAAGTTTGCTTTGCTGGAACTTTTCATGAGGAATCTAGATTGAGCTTTTGGAAGCCTCTCCAGGCCAGAAGCCAAGCCAAGCACTTGCCATCAGCCATGGCTGCAATATCTGTAGAACTGGGCAAATTCCTCTTCTTGAGGTCCCCAAGATATCCTGAGGTTCCTGCACCTGGCATGAAGTGACCTTCTTTACTCACCTGGTAAGGCTGCTGGGAACTCTGTGAGCAAGGTTTCAGGCCAACATTTCCAAGGGGTGTTATGGCTCCATGTTTCATAAAGTCAACCTTAGTTCCTAAGAGCTGTAGGGACATATCTGAATCTACGCATGTCTCTCAAATAGTCAGTCAAAGCCTTGGTAAAATAACAGTATTTCCAATGGCATCCTGTCACAAGGAAAGCAGATGCTTATTGAACTTATGCAAATTATTATAATTGCTGTGAAACATTACTCACTGAGAGTCTTTGAATTGTAGGAGGTTTAGGTAGAAAGAAAAGTTAAATGCTTCAGTTTGTACACAAATGAATACTTAATCACGTTTCCATCTGTCATAGATATCTTAAAAGAAAGTTTCCTCAATCTGAAAGAGCAAACATTCCAGGACCAGCAATATTTCCAACAAGTGTCACAAAACTAGAACCATCTTCCTCAGATCATTTTAGTCCAATGTTCCTAATTCTTGTTCAGTTTGAATGCAGCTTCTCACCCATTTAAGCCTTAATCTTAAAGATGTCAAATAACTCTCTTTGTCCTAAAAGTCCTTTTTATTAATCTCCTTGAAGATGAGTATCAGAACAATAAGTATCAATGACAAAATCTCAGATACGGTCATTGTTCACAATATGATAGGAGAGTTCATCATGGTGCAGTTAACAAGGTAATCTAGTGTTCAAAGACACATAATCCTTTGATAGAGTACCAAATGAAGACCCTATACCAAAACATTAAAAGTTTAGGAATTGCACATATATTTGAGCAGTTCTAACATTTACCCATGTGATACAACCTAAGGTTTACCATTATTTGTTGGACAGTGTTTCCAGAGTAACTTAACATACCAGAAAAGACCTAATTGGTCAAAAAGACTTCATTTACTATTTAAATTCAGGAAAGTTTGCTAAAACCTTAGGAAGCTACAAAGCACATCCTAAATAGGATTACAGATCATTACAAATCCTCAAACTTTAAATTACTTATTTAACCAAGATGGGAATAAGAAATCCCAAAGGCAAACATGTAGGGTTATACAGTTGTTAGCAAAAGGTAGCTAGCTCATTTAACATTGAGGAGTTTTAACTAAGTAAACAACTAAGTAATCAAAGACTTGATGAAAGAGGAAGCCTAAAGCTTTGGCTTTCCTAGCAGACAAAAGAGAAAAAATCCTTTGTTTGCATTTTCTTATCAAGAGCAAACCAACAATCCAAAAAAACTTTGACTTTTGAACAGAGAGAAAGCAGAATTTCAACCTTATACCAGTGTACTTTTATTTTTTCAATGCTTATTTATTTTGAGAAAGAGTGAGAGAGAGAGAGACAGAGCACAAACAGGGGAGAGACAGAGGGAGAGTAAGACACAGAATCTGAAGCAGGCTCCAGGCGCCGAGCTATCAGCACAGAGCCCTACAAGGGGCTCAAACTCACAAACCATGAGATCATGACCTGGATCTCCTGAAGTTGGACGCTCAACTGACTGAACTGCCCAGCATCCCTACCGGAGTACTTTTAAAATCCATTCCCTGCAAACTTAATCTGTCCTGACCACACATAAAATTTCTTTCCAAAGGTTTCCCATCATGAACCTTATATAACTTTCCTTTGTCTTCAAATTTTGTCCCAAGATATTTCTCTCCAAACAACCCATCTCATTTAGGACAAATGACTTTTTTTTTTACCTTCAAAAAATGTATTTCCATTTTACATGCAGAGTTTCTTATTTCCGTTCATGTTAACTAAATTCAGCAGAATTTTAACTCTTAGAAACCTTAGTCTCCAGTGAAAACTTAGTAACCAATGCTAAACTGTTACATGTGAAATTTGATGGCAAATTTATGAATCTATTAAGCACAAGCATGTTCACCAACAAACCCAAATACCCTAAGATTCTCTGCAAAAAAAAGTCAAAAGCACAAACCTACGTTTAGTAATCAATGCTTTAGTATCTTATCTCATTAGATCGCCAACGAACTTGATCCCATTTATCGTGCAAGCAAAACTTTAACGCTTCAGGTTACCAAAGACCAAAGGCTATCCTAACAATTACCCATGAAACTCTGAGACAGACAAAATTAATCATCATTTTTAGTCATTTTTTTGCTAACAAATTGCAGCAGAGATAACATGAGCTTATTATTTTTTTTAAAATTTTAATGTTCATTTATCTTTGAGAGAGAGAGACAGAGCACAAGTGAGAGAGGGGCAGAGGGAGGGAGGGAGACACAGAAACGAAAGCAGGCTCCAGGCTCCAAGCTGTCAGTACAGAGCCCCACTGGGGGGCTCGAACCCACAAACGGAAAGGTCATGACCTGAGCCAAAAAGTCTGAGGCTCAACTGTCCGAACCACTTGAATGTTGTAACTGAAGAGCTGAAAGCAGCCTGAGGGTGTTTGGAAAGGAGGAGCTGGCCAAGGACTTCTACTCCATTTCCCAAGACTGAAAATAAGGATGTTGTTGGGGTGAGGGTGAGGTTGGTCACGTGATGTGGAGAGTTTTATGACTGGAGCCAAGGTCACCTTTCACCCCGATCTACAAGGAATTCCCACAGCCTCCCCTTCTACCTACTACCTGGGACCTCGACTTCCCTAGAGATACTCCTAGGGAGTTTCCTTGGCCCCGCCCATAAACCCAACTCTGAGTCTGATTGAACCGCAACAAAGTGAGACTCCGCCTCTGTTTCCAGGGTAACATAGAGGCGGCTGCCCTCTGTCAGACTAGAAGATTCATCTGGTCCACGGAGATTAGGCCCTCAGGGGTGGGGTTGGGGTGTAGGGGACTAGAGATCAGACTCCTGAGTCAGGATGGAGGAGAAGGGTGGGAGCCTAGCTCCTGGGTGCTGGGATGGGAGGATGGCTGGGGACTGGCTCCTGGGTCTAACACAGGAAGGGTGTGGACCCCCCAAGTTCCCAGTTCTTACCTTGCTTCAAGTCCCAACAGCACCCCAGGACCCTGGCTCGGTTGGCCCTGGTTGGTTCCTGACTCCACTGTTCCTGTTCAGGCTTTGCCTCTGCCCCTGCTCCCAGCACTGATTGGGGGACAGGAAAAGGCCAGAGGAACCCACTGGAAGAGTGTGGAGGGGGTCCCTTGAGGGGACTGGATCTGGGGGAGAGATCTAGGTAGGGCTGGCCCTGCCCCCCCTTCCTTGATTTGGGAATTACATCTCAGCCAGGTGGCCCTGCCACCACGCAGGGACCCGGGTTCGCAGACTGAGCCACTCAGACGTCCCTGCATGAGCTTATTTGACCTTTAGAAAACCTAGATGGAATAAGTTTCATATGTAATGCTGATAACTCTAAAGACATGTCTATCTTAATGAAATCAACAAACTTAAATTAGCTTAAATACCAATTATGTTCCACCTATATCCACTTAAAAGTCAATATGTTCCCCATTGTCAATTTTTTTTTAACCTGCAACACTGGTGAAGAAATCTGAAGTGGTTGGTCCTAGCGGGCGCTCCTTGCTCCTTGACCTTGAGGGAGGAGCCAATGGTGCCTGAGGCACTGACGTCAGTATAAGAGCCAGTTCTGTAGGCCTCACCCAAGGTGGTGCAGAAACGGGAGGAGGGGGAGGGGAAGCCTGAAGGGGTGAGGTTTGGCCAAGAAGCCTGAAGGCAGATAAAAGCCCAGAGGGCAGAGAGAGAGGTCTCCTGGTACTAAGTCCTGTCACCTAGGACAGATGAGCAGATGGCACGTTGTTTCCACCAAAGCAGAATTAGGCGGTCCGTGTCAGGCTGGAGAAGATACGAAATTTCCCCAAAATGAATGGAGTTTCGGCAGGTGCTTGGGAATAATCCTTAAAGTCCCCGCCCCGAGGGAGACTAAGCTCAGTTAGCTCCAATTATAGCCATTAACCCGGGAAATAAATTCGGGAGAATCCCTCATATCAATTAGGAGGAGGAACAGAGAGAGAGAGGCAGCATCCCCTTGGTTATAAATGGCCTGTGTTTCCGCCAGGAACCTGAATTTACTTAAAGGAAGCCTGGTTAGACATCCTATATGTCAGGAGGGAGTTTACTAGCCAAATACATTTCAGCAAACACATTCTGCAAGAGGCCTTTTGGTGTGGGTCCTGATTTAGAGTCGTGAGGACCTGGACCTAGGTACCCGCGTCCATTAGCCCTGTTTACTGCAGAAGAGATCTAACTGCTAGATCCTACTGAGGCCATGCAGTGTTACAGGAGATCAATGCTTTCCTAAATTTTGCAATCCACATTGTTTCCAGTGGGTTAATAAGGCATTGCAGGGGAGACTCCTCGGGAACCAAAGAGGACCTCCCACGCTTCTCCTAGAGAGAAAAGTAGAGAGAGAAAAGATCTATTATCCTGAGAATCCTCCCCACCAACTCCGGGTGATGTCCTAAGCGCAGGATGCTTTGGAGGTTCCCGACATTAAAGAGACCCGAGGTGACCCTCAAACGAAATTGCTATGACCACCATGACAAGATGACTAAGGGCTCCTATAGGAGGGATGTGGGTGTCCCTCCCATTTCCCCATTGCATCCTAGACTACAGATGGGTGCCTGGCACATGGAACGAATTTGCCTTGCTGAGAAGGACAGTCAACCACCATTTATAACCTGTGGAAAACACTGGAAATCTTTTGCAAGGGGGAATTACCCACTTTTGTAATTTAAGTAGTCGAGGACATTGATCAAAAACAGTAAAGACAGAAATCCCGATCACGATTCCAACACATACAGTCTTTACAGCCAACTTCTCTAGGAAACAGTCCCCTGTTCCGTTTTACAATTGAGTAGTAGTTTCGGCTGGCTCATAGTGGAGGTTCTGTGGCCAGAAGTGACTAGACCAGAAATGTGGAAGGGATCATGTTAGTCCAATGAGGAGGACACCTCACACTGGCCGCCATGTTAGTCCACTTCGGTGGCTGTCCCCTGCCCGAGACAGGCAACTTTGTATAAGGACAGGAATAAAGAGAGGGCATCAAATTTCTGGGTCTTATGACCATTCCATCCAGGGTAGTAACTTCCAACCAAAATACAGGCTTTCTCCTCCCCTTAGGGTAGCCATGAGCTAGAGAAGAGTTCCAATAAAACCACACTTCTCAAAAAGACCCTAAAATGCGAGTAAAGGAAGAAAAAAAAAAGTACCTAGCAAATTAGCACCGAAGCTCAGAGTCGAAATGAAGACTCACAGTCCCACACGTTGGGCATCATATGATGAGGTTTTGGGGTGATGGAGGGGTTTGTGGGGTCTGTACACTGTGGCCAAGAAAGAATTCTTGATGGGGCGCCTGGGTGGCTCAGTCGGTTAAGCGTCCGGCTTCGGCTCAGGTCATGATCTCACGGTTCATGGGTTCGAGCCCCGCGTCAGGCTCTGTGCTGACAGCTCAGAGCCTGGAGTCTGCTTCAGATTCTGTGTGTCCCTCTCTCTCTGACCCTCCCCTGTTCATGCTGTCTCTCAAAAGTAAATAAAAAACATTAAAAAATTAAAAAAAAAAAGAATTCTTGAAGACGTCTTTGGTGCAAAAGATGATTTTATTAAAGCACAGGGACAGGACCCATGGGCAGAAAGAGCTGCACTCGGGTGGTGGAGCATACCTGGGTATATACCTTGGACTTGGGGGAGGTAAAGTTCAAAACGGAAGTTTCCAAAGAGACTTGTATATGCTAAAGACTCACAGATTACTGGAGCCTGCCTATGGTGGAGCCAAGGTTGTTTCTCCCTCTAGCAAAGCATTAGTATTAAGACGGTAGTCCTGAAGAAATGTTCTACTCTGTATTTGCCCCAAGTATTTGTCAATGGGCTGCAAGTTACAAAGAAGTTTCGTTTTACCTGCCATTTCCTTCTTGCCTTTGTTCCCCAATTCACTATAGAGGGATGATGTTGGAGCTCCTGAAAACGGAGTCTACAGGTTACTGGAGATGAGGCTATTGATGGGATTCCCTTTTCCTGGTAAACTGGTGCAGTCTTTGATGAGTTTCACCATTTGTTTTCTGTCCTTTCCCTTGTCCATGAGCAGCTAGGAGCCCTTGAGGAATATCACCTATATCCCACATGGGGTTGGGGGATGTTAGCTTGTATTTTGCCCACAGCCTGCTTTATGCTCCCTCCTCACTGGGTCTGAGGAAGGAGGGGTATGGACTCCTGGGTCCCTGGTTCTTACACAGTTTCAGGTCCCAACAGAACCCCAGGGCCCTGGTTCCGTTGGCCCTGGTTCGTTCTTGACCCCGCTCTTTCTGTTCAGCCTTCGCCTCTGCTCCAGCTCCCAGCACTGGCTGGGGGACAGGAAAAGGCCAGAAGAAACCCGGCTGGAAAAGGGAGGAGTGGGCGTCATGTGAGGAGACAGGCTTGGTGTGGGGAAGAGCTGGGTATGTCTGGCCCTTCCCAACTCCTTGTTTCAGGATTACATCTCAGCCAGGTGGCCCTGCCATGACATAGGGACCCAGGTTCCCAGTCTCTCATTCTAGGACAGGAGACCAGCCCTAGAGCTCTCCTCTCAGGAAACCAAAGTGAGGATCAGAGCAGAGGAAATTAACCCGATATATAGACAAACACATAAATATTTATTTGTGCCTTGGTAATGTGGCCTTTTACATCGGAATCTTCATAACCTGGTCCTGTGAAAGTTGACTCTGTGGGACGTAGCCCTATGGAACACCTCTCTTGTTAGTGGGGAACCGGGAATTCATGGAATCCATCACCTTCTCAGGACGAGAGCAAAGTGCACTGGGGGAGGGTGGGGTGCAAATGGCAGAATCCAGATTAGGTCCTGAGTGAGGGACACCCCTCCCAGCGTCCCTATATTTGATCTTATCCTAGCAATGACCCAAACGTAGCCCACAAAGGTAAGCCCCACCATATCCTCAAGAGGACCACCTCCTCCATTTGGAAGGTGAAGACCCCACCCCTCACTCCAAGCCCTGCCTTCTTCAGTGGGCAACTCACATGGTGAGCAGGCCGATGATCAGTACCACACAGCCCCAGATCAGCAGCCCTACCAGACGGCCTCTGGGCACATTCTTGGACTTTGGAGACTTTGACAGCGTGAAGGTAGAGTACAGGTTATTCCAGGTTCCAGGCTGGGTCTTACTGGTTGATGACTCAGTCCCACTGATGATGGTCCCACTGGTTGATGACTCAGTCCCACTGGTTGATGACTCGGTCCCACTGGTTGATGACTGGGTTCCAATGGTTGATGACTGGGTCCCACTGGTTGATGACTGGGTTCCAATGGTTGATGACTGGGTCCCACTGGTTGATGACTGGGTCCCACTGGTTGATGACTGGGTTCCAATCGTTGATGACTTGGTTTCAATGGTTGATGACCTGGTTCCAATGGTTAATGGCAGGGTTAAAAAGGTTGAAGACTTGGACATTGTCTGGGCAATAGTTGAAGACTTGGAGGTTGTCTCAGTGATGATTCTTTGAGGCAACACTGATAGAGGAGTGGAAAAGAGCAGTCCTGTGAGGGCCCCAAGGGCCCGCCATGGCCCAGGCAAGCTCTCTTCACTCCAATCTTCTCCAAGACCCAGGCATTCCAGGTGATAATCATGCCCCTAACTGCCTGAAGCCTGGTCAAAGAGAGGGGTGGCCACACCATGGGCAGGAAGCTACACCCCCATGGCCTAGAACCACACCCCAAAGGGAAGTTTTAACCTGCAGGCCAGGTCGCAAAGCTGACTGTCCCCCAACCCCATGACCTTGAACTCCACACTTCTGTCAACCCCCCAGCACTGACCTGTGACTTCAAAATGGATGATCGTGGCTGGGCCATGTTGATCAGTGCCCAACTCGCAGCGGTAGTTACCTGCATCCTCTGGCTTCACCAGGGGCTTCGTCAGGGTGGGTCTTTTCCCCTTGTACACCAAGGTCTCAGAATTGCTCCCCCAAACCTAGACCCAAGCTCAAAGGGTCACAGAGGCCTGGGGAATTCAGGGTTTGGGGAAGTACAGGGGTGAGATCATCACGGGGTCTCAGTGGGGGGAGATGGGAGTCCAGAGTATACTGCAAAGGGCATGGGATTCCCGGGGATGAGTAGAAGTCAGACCTGGTAGGTCGTGGGTCATAGCGATTGTGGGTACAAGCCTGTGGATACAGGGGTGGGGGGGCTCACAGAAGCCTAATGGACTTGGGGGTGAAGGGCCCCACCCTGTAAAAGCTGTAATTGGTCAGGCCTTCAGATAATTTATGCCAGTTGAGCTCACAGTCCAGGATCATGTCTTCCTTTTCATGGACATTGATTTGGTGCACTGGGGAGAGGGGTTACAGTGGGGTGCTTCCTCATGGTTCTGGGCTCAACCTCAACTCCCTCCCACTTGGTCGTGGCCCCGCCTTTTCTAATGGGCCGGCTTCATTCTCCATCCCTTCAATTAAATCCCATCCCATCTCCTTTAGCTCCGCCCATCTTGCGCCAACTCCCTCCCCCAGCGGGCCCACGTCTCTCACCCCCGCAATTTAAGTACTTTTGACAAAGGTAAAGGCGTTTTCGGCACAAGCGGCAAGAGAACAGATGCTGCAACATCTTACCTGAAGGGAATGGATCAAGGTTGTGTTTATCCTAACAGAGAAGACTAAAAGGAGAGGGGAGGGTCAAGGGCTGGGGCCGGGTGGGGGGGGGGGATGTCAAGTGCCTGAACCCAGGAGATCAGCCCAAGGGATGGGGCTATGGGGCTAGAAGGCAGGCCTGTCAGAAGAGGGATCTAACCAGGCTCAGTAAAGAGCACACTTAGAATAGGCCCCGCTGCCCAGTAAGTTCGCAGAGCAGAAGGACGATTGGCCGCGACCGGTAACCTCTCAGACGCAGGGGAATGAAGAACTGTCAGGACCCAATGCGGGAGGAGAAAGGCTGGGGATTAACCGGGCGAGAATGAGGGATAGTAAACCAGCTCCCATAATTTGGACTCACCACATTTGTTGGGACAAAAAGCTGCCTCGGAAGGAAGGAAAAAAAAGATTATCAGATTTCTAAGCTAAAGGAGAAGAGAGAGGGAGAGGGAGTGAAAGAATAGGTGGGGATTTGGGCCCTTGGGTTTGAGGGAGGAAGGGCCCGGGTGCCTGGATCTCTGGGTCCAAGGGAGAACTAGGTCAGGAGAGGTAATAGGATAGGCATAGACAAGCAGGGGGCTGGGGACAGGGACCCTGGGACTGTTGGAGGAAAGGGCTGTGGTCCCTGATGGACTCCCATCTTCCCTCACCCTTTTTTCGGAACTGATCAGCATTATGCAGAAAGGTTGTCTTTTCCTGAGTCACCATCTGGTAGAACTCCTTCAGGAAAGTGTCACCTGGGAAG
The DNA here is from genome assembly GCA_028646485.1 of Cryptoprocta ferox. Taxonomy (NCBI): domain Eukaryota; kingdom Metazoa; phylum Chordata; class Mammalia; order Carnivora; family Eupleridae; genus Cryptoprocta; species Cryptoprocta ferox. Next base: position 7,170,055 of record CM053563.1, on the reverse strand, counting down.
CAGCAGGGTGACAGAGTGCATCCCCTCCCTCCCCACCCCAGGAGTGAGGTACAGGAAATTTGCTTCTGTCTGAAGAGCCTGGCATTTCATGTTCGGGCCTTCTCAGGGAAGGACAATGAAATTGAATGACCACTTAACAATGCTGACCACTGAGCTAAGTGACGGCCTGGGTGCAGGCACTGTTATGATTCATTTTAGAGGTGGCAAACCTCCCTCAAGGTCACACAGCTAAGGGATGACCAGGGAAGAATTTGAACCTGGGCAGTTTGACTGAGAGCCAAAAGATTCTGGAGCCCCTCCCGTGGCCCATCTGTGCACTTACCTGATACACCACTGTTTGTGATAAGTCTCAGCCTCCTCACAAAACTCAAGACTGACGATTCCATTGTGGCATTATCTGGAAGGACACAGGGGATGCGAGTTGGGAGATCGAACCTCAGATTCCAAACCTTATATTATCCTTGGCTCAGCTAGTGTTAAAAACTACAATACCCATATGGCTATTGGGCAAGGAAGGCTCTGTAAAGCGATTGCCCGCCCATTGCCTTTGGGGAGTTGTAGTTTTTACGTAAAATTGCAGTGTAAGGTGTAGGGGAATACAGTATTTCCCAACCCTGGGAAGGCCTGGATTCTGCATCCCAAACTTCTCCATTCCCAAATATAGTAGTTTCTGCCTCCAGCCCTTCCCTCCCATTCCCCCCTGCCCCCTCCTGCAGCAATCCTACAACCCAGACCCCTCCTTTCCCAGGACCCAGGGTTCCCACGTTCTACCCTGCCCTCACCGACAACCCCAAAAAAGGTTCGCCTTATATTTGGCAGGATCGTGAAATTCCTCACGGTTTCTTCTATCCTACTCATCACTTCTCTGTGACGCTTGGGGGCAAGATGGGTAGGCAGGTATTCCTTATCCAAGGAGTCCAGCGCGGCCAGGACCCTTCGATCACATATGATACAGCTCCGGGCAGGAAGCAGGCAGCCGGCTAGCGCCCCCACCAGGAGGGCTAGTTGAGGACCCATTGCCGCCAGGGCGCTCAGCCCGCGCAGGACCCCAGGAAGCGTCCAACCACCCCTCACGGAGGAGGTGATCGCTAAGGGGAAAGAAGTTCTTCCCCAAGACTAAGACCCCCCAGTTTGCAGGGCTCCTACTTCTCGGTTAGGAAACCGAGGAGTCCGGAGTCCCGATGCACCCTAAACAGCCGCTGCCTGACCTTGAACTTGAATGTTGTCCCCTCCAATACTAGGGTTCCCTGAAGAGCCGAATCCAGGCTGTTGAGGGGCCGAACAGGCCACGTCCTTCCACTCTTATTTTGCCACGACTAAAATTGAGGATGTTGTGGAGCGAGGCGGAGGTTGGTCACGTGATGTGGAGAGCTTTATGACTGGAGTCAGACTCTACGATCGCCCCAATCGACAAGGAATTCCCACCGGCTGCCTCTTCCACCTTCCTACGTGGGCCCCCGACTTCCCTAGAGACACTCCCAGGAAGCTTCCTTGGCCCCGCCCACAAACCCAACTCTGAGTCTGATTGGACCGCAACAAAGGGAGGCTCCGCCTGTGGTTCCAGGATGACGCAGAGGCCACCCCTCTTGGACTAGAATTTTCATCGCGTCCTCCCAGATGAGGTCCTTGAGGTGGTCGCGTTAGGGTGCAGGGGGTGGGGCTCAGACTAATGAGTCTGGGTGGAGAAGGAAGGGAGCCTAGCTCCTGGGAACTGGCGTGGAAGATGGCTGGAGACTGGCTCCTGGGTCTGACGGAGGAGGGGTGTGGACCCCCAGAACCCCGGTTCTTACCCTGCTTCAGCTCCCAACAGCACCCTGAGCCCCTGACTCCGTTGGCCCTGGTGGTCCTGTCCCCGCTGTTCCTGTTCAGCCTTTCCCTCTGTCCCAGCTCCCAGCACTGGGTAGGGGACAGGAAAAGACCAGAGGAAAACCGGCTGGACGAGCGAGGAGGGGACTTACCGTGAGGGGATAGGTCTGGGGCAAGAGACCCTTCCCCACTCCTCATTCTGGGATTACATCTCAGCCAGGTGGCCCTGCCACGACGAAGAGACCCGGGTTCCCAGTCTCTCCTTCCAGGACAGGAGGTCAGCCCCGGGCCTCTCCTTCGGGAAACCAAGAGTGAGGATCAGACCTTGGGAAATGAATATGATATTTAGGCAACCAGATAAATCTTTATTTGTGATTGGGTGCTGTGGCCTTTTCCTTCGGGACCGTCGGATCCTGGCTCTGTGGCAGCGGGCTCTGGGACAGCCGACTCTCTGGAACCTGGTCCTGTGGGGCAGCTCCCTTGTCACTGCGGAACCAGGACTTTACAGAATCGCTCACCGACCCATACCGAAAGCAAAGTACGCTGGGGGAGGGTGGGGTGCAAACAGCGGAGCCAGATGAGGTCCTGAGTGAGGGA
>CM053563.1:7137552-7167552 GCA_028646485.1 Cryptoprocta ferox | reverse complement strand
GACCGTTTGAGGGATCGGAACAGCGGATTCGGGGTTCCAGTGTTTGAATTCGGTATCTCCTCAATGACTCTTTTAGGCAACACTGATAGAGGAGAGAGAAGGGGCAGTCCTGGGAGGGCACCTGGGAGGGCCCGCTGTGGCCCAGGCAACCTCTGTCCACTCCAACCTAGGTCCCCAAGAGCCAGGCCTTCCAGGAGATAATCACGCCCCTCGCAGCCTGAAGACAAGTCACTGTGAGGGGTGGACATACTGTGAGGGGAAGCCACACTCCCGTGGCCTGAAACCTGAAACTACACCCCAATGGGAAGTTATGCCCCCAGGCCACGCCCTGAAGCTGACTGTCCCCCAACCCCATGACCCTGTATCCCACACTTCCCAGCACTGACCTGTGACTTGAAAACGGATGATCGTGGCTGGGCCGGATCGCACAGTGCCCAACTCGCAGCGGTAGTTACCTGCATCCTCTGGCCTCACCAGGCGTTTGGTCAGGGTGGGCCGTCTCCCCTTGTACACCAAGGTCTCAGAATTGCTCCCCCAAACCTAGACCCAAGCTCAAGGGGTCACAGAGGCCTGGGGAATTCAGGGCTTGGAGTAGTACAGTGTGAGGGCATCACTGGACCTCAGTGGGTGGGCATGGGAGTTTAGGGTATACTGGTAAGGGCACAGGGTCCCCGGGGATCAGTAGAGGTCAAACCTGGCAGGTCACGGGTCATAGGGATTCTGGGAACAAGTCTGTGAATACACGGGACAGGTGTTCACAGAGCCCTAATGGACTTGGGGGTGAAGGGCCCCACCCTGTAAAAGCTGTAATTGGTCAGGCCTTGAGAAAATTTATGCCAGTTGAGCTCACAGTCCAGAATCATGTCTTCCTTTTCATGGACGTTGATTTGGCGCACTGGGGACAGGGGGTTACAGAGGGGTACTCCTTCACGGTTCCTGGCCCTCTCTCCAGTCCCACCCACCTTGTCTACGCCCCCCTTTTCTGGTAGGCCAGCTCCAGTCTCCCTCCACCCCTCTTGAGCCAACCCCTCCAGCTGGCCCCAGATCTCACCTCCGCAATCTCTGGACTTTCGACAAACGTGAAGCTGCTTTTTACAATTACTGCACCAGATCAGAAGCTGCAACATTGTACCTGAAGGGGCAGGATCAAGACTGTATTTGCACTGAGAGATGATGCAAACAGAGAGGGCAGGGCCAAGGGCTCAGTTGGGTCAGGTGCAGAATCCCCAGAAATCAGCCCAAGGGGAGGGGCTAGAAGGCAGTCCTGCAGGAAGAGGGATCTAACCAGGTTCAGTAAAGAGCAGGAATAGAATAGGCCCCACCGCCCTGTAAGTCCGCAGTGCCAAAGGACAACTGGGGACCAGAAACCTCTCAGACTGGGAAATGAAGAACCATGGAGACCCAAAGCAGGAGGAGAAAGGCTGGGTATTCGAGGGTCAAATTTGAGGGGTAGAGACCAGCTCCCATAATCCAGACTCACCACATTTGTTGGGACAAAAATCTGCCTCAGAAAAAAGAAAAGAGAATAATTGTCAGATTCCTAAGTTAAAGAAGATGAGAGAGATGGGGGGGGGGCGGGGGAGGAATAGGTTGGGGTTTGCGCTCTTGGGTTGGATGGAGGAAGGACCCAGGTGTCCGGATCTCTGGGTCCAAGGGAGGACCAGGTCGGGATAGGTGAGGGTTTGGACATAGAAATCAGGGGTCTGGGGGCTGAGACCCTGGGACTGTTGGAGGAAGGGGCTGTGGTCCCTGATGGACTCCCATCTTCGCTCACCCTCTCTTTGGAACCTAATGACGTAGCCCCGAAAGGCTGCCTTTTCCAGAGTCAACATCCAGGAGAACTCTTTCACGAAAGTGTCATCTGGGAAGGAGCAGGGTGACCTGGAATGCTTCCCCTCCCCCACCCACCCCAGGAGTGAGGTACAGGAAGTTTGCCTCTGTCTGAAGAGCTGAGCATTTCACATTGGGGCCTTCGCAGGGAGGGACAATGAAATTGAATGACCACTTAACAATGCTGGCCACTGAGCTAAGGGACGGCTGGCGTGCAGGCACTGTTATGATCCATTTTAGAGGCGACAAAGCTGGGAAATCCCTCCCTCAAGGCCACGCAGCTAGGGGATGACCCGGCTGGAATTTGAACTGAGGCAGTTTGGCTCCAGAGCCATTACCAGACCTGTCCTCACCAAAAATTTCTGTGAAAGATTCTGGGGCCCTTCCCCTGGCCCCTGCGTGAATTTACCTGCTACATCGCTGTTTCTGATAAGTCTCACACTCCTCAGAAAACTCAAGACAGCCATGTGCATTGTGGCCTCATCTGGAGGGATAGAGGGGATGCGGGGAGGGGAGATAGAACTTAGATTACAAGCCTTGCCGTCTCATGGGCTCAGCTAGTGTTAAAAACTAACAATCAATACCGGCAAGGATGGGGCTGTAAAGGGATTGCTCGCCCTTTGCCTTCTGGGAGTTGTAGTCTTTTACATACAATTCCAGGGTAAGGGGTCGGGGAACGTGTATTAATTAGCTAGGCCTGGGGAAGGCCTGGAATCTGCATCCCAGCCTTCTCCATTCAGGAACCCAGTACACTCTCCCTCCAGCCCTACCCTCCTTCCCCCCTGCCCCCTCCCGCAGCAATCCTACAACCCAGACCTCTGCTTTCCCACGACCCTGGATTCCCATACTCTACGCCGCCGCCCTCACCGATAACCCCCATAAAGGTATCCTCTAAATCTGGCAGGTCCCGGAAATCCTCCACGGTTTGTCTTATCGTTTCCATCACTTCTCTGTGACGCTCAGGGGCAAGATGGGTAGGCAGGTATTCCTTATCCAAGGAGTCCAGCGCGGCCAGGACCCTTCGATCACATATGACACAGGTCCGGGCAGGAAGCAGGCAGCCGGCTAGCGCCCCCACCAGGAGGGCTAGTTGAGGACCCATTGCCGCCAGGGCGCTCAGCCCGCGCAGGACCCCAGGAAGCGTCCAACCACCCCTCACGGAGGGAGGAAAGAAGTTCTTCCCCAAGACTAAGACCCCCAATTTGCAGGGCTCCCACTTCTCGGTTGGGAAACCGAGGAGTCCGGAGTCCCGATGTACTCTAAACAGCTGCTGCCCGACCTTGACGTTGAATGGTGTACACTGGAATACTAGGGGTCGCTGAAGGGCCGAATCCACGCTGAGGGCGTTTAGAGGGGCTGAGCAGGTCACGTTCTTCTACCCTATATGCCACGACTAAAATTGAGGATGTTGTGGAGCGAGGCGGAGGTTGGTCACGTGATGTGGAGAGCTTTATGACTGGAGTCAGACTCTACAATCGCCCCAATCGACAAGGAATTCCCACAGCCTGCCTCTTCCACCTTCCTACGTGGGCCCCCGACTTCCCTAGAGACACTCCCAGGGAGCTTCCTTGGCCCCGCCCACAAACCCAACTCTGAGTCTGATTGGACCGCAACAAAGGGAGGCTCCGCCTATGGTTCCAGGATAAGGCAGACCGCCCTCTCTCGGACTGGAACTTTCACCGTCCACGCATATGGGCCCCTTGAGTGGTCGGGTTGGGTGTGGGCGGCTCTCAGACTAATGAGTCTGGGTGGAGGAGAAGGAAGGGAGCCTACCTCCTGGGTGCTAGCTCTTGGGTCTCAGGGAGGAAGGGTGTGGACCCTTGGGTCCCCGGTTCTTACCCCGCTTCAGGTCCCAACAGCACCCGGGGCCCTGGCTCCGTTGACCCTGGTTGGTTCCTGACCCCGCTGTTCCTGTTCAGGCTTTGCCTCTGCCCCGGCTCCAAGCACTGGCTGGAGGACAGGAAAAGGCCAGAGGAACCCACTAGAATTGTGGAGAGGGGGCATCCTGTGAGGGTACGGGCCTGGGGGTGGGGATCTGGGTAGGGCTGGCCCTTCCCCACCCCTTGATTTGGGAATTACATCTCAGCCAGGGAGGCCCTGCTACGACGCAGAGACCCAGGTTCCCAGTCTCTCCTAGGACCGGAGACCAGCCTCAGACCTCTCCTCTCGGGAAACCAAAGGTGAGGATCAGAGTGGAGTAAATGAGTCTGATATTTAGACAACTAGATAAATCTTTATTTGTGACTTGGTACTGTGGCCTCTTACATCGGTTCCGTCGGATCCTGGCTCTGTGGCAGCGGGCTCTGTGACAACCGACTCTCTGAAACTTGGTCCTGTGGGACAGATGCCTTGTTCGTGAGGAACCAGGACTTTACGGAATCGATCACCTTCCCAGGCAGAGAGCAAAGTATGCTGGGGGAGGGTGGGGTGCAAATAGCGGAACCAGATTAGGTCCTGAGGGATAGCCCTCCCCACCTCCCACTATTTGATCTTATTCTAGCGATGATAATCCCTACACGGTTTTCTAAACCCTATCCCGTAAATGATCCTCTCCTACGTTGGAAAGTTGGGAACCTCTCCCCTCTCTCCAAGTCCCTGCCTTCTTCAGTGGGCGGCTCACGCGGTGACAGTGCAGATGATCAGAAACACACAACCCCAGATCAGCAGTCCTACCAGACGGCCTCTCAGCAAGTTCTCGGGCTGCGGGTACTCTGAGGGCAGGGGATTAGGGGACAGCTGCTCCTCGGTTTCAAAATTTGATGACGGCATCTCCTCAATGATTCTTTGAGGCAACACTGATAGAAGGCGAGAGAAAGAGCAGTCCTGGGAGGGCACCAAGGTCCCCCGTGGCCCAGGCAAGATCTCTCCACTCTAACCTTCCCCAAGAGCCAGACCTTCCAGGAGATAATCACAACCTTAACTTCCTGAAGCCCGCCAACACCAACCTGGCGGGTGGCCACATCCCTGTGACCCCAAACCACACCCTGACAGGAAGGTTTGCCCTTCAGGCCACACCCCAAGCCGACTGCCTGCCCCCCCCCAACCCCAGGAGCCTGAATCCCACACTTCTGTCGACTCCCCAGCACTGACCTGTGACTTGAAAATGGATGATCGTGGCTGGGGTGGACTGCACGGTGCCCAACTCGCAGCGGTAGTTACCTGCATCCTCTGGCATCACCAGGGGCTTGGTCAGGGTGGGCTGTTTCCCCTTGTATACCAAGGTCTCAGAATTGCTCCCCCAAACCTAGACCCAAGCTCAAGGGGTCACAGAGGCCTGGGGAATTCAGGGCTTGGGGTAGTACAGTGTGAGGGCATCACGGGGTCTCAGTGGGAAGATGGGAGTCCCGGGTATACTAGTAAGGGCATAGGGTCCCCGGGGATTAGTAGAAGTCAAACCTGGCAGGTCATGGGTCATAGGGATTGTGGGAACAAACTTGTGGATACAGGGGTCGGCGCTCACACAAGCCTAATGGACTGGGGTTGAAGGACCCCACCCTGTAAAAGCTGTAATTGGTCAGGCCTTCAGATAATTTATGCCAGTTGAGCTCACAGTCCAGAATCATGTCTTCCTTTTCATGGACATTGATTTGGTGCACTGGGGAGAGGGGGTTACAGTGGGATGCTTCTTGGTTCTCCTTCAGCTCCCTCGAACTTGGTCTTGGCCCTCCTTTTCTGGTGGGCCGGCCCCAGCCTCCACCCTCTCTAGACTGGGACTCTCTTCTGGCTCTGCCCCTCCTGCGCCAACCTCTCCCCCCACCTCCAGGTGGCCCCAGATCTCTCACCCCCGCAATCATAGGACTTTCGACAAATGTGAAGCTCCTTTTTACAGTTACTGCACCAGATCAGAGGCTGCAACATCATACCTGAAGGGGCAGGATCAAGGTTGTATTTATCCTGACAGAGGGAACTAAAAAGAGAGGGCAGGGTCAAGGGCTGGGGCGGGGTCAGGCGCCTAATCCCTAGGAGGTTAGCCTAATTGGCAGGGCTAGAAGGCAGTCCTGTAGGAAGAGGGATCTAACCAGGCTCAGTAAAGAGCGCACATAGAATATGACCCACTGTCCAATAAGTCCTCAGTGCAGAAGGACTACTGGGGACCAGGACCTCTCAGACATGGGGAATGAAGATCGATCTAGACCCAAAGCAGGAGGAGAAAGTTTGGCCATTAACCGGGGTGAGAATGAGGTATAGAAAACCAGCTCCCATAATCTGGACTCACCACATTTGTTGGGACAAAAAGCTGCCTCAGAAGAAAGAAAAAAAAAAAGATTATCAGATTTCTAAGCTAAAGAAGATGAGAGGGGGCGAAGGAATAGGTTGGGGTTTGGGCTCTTGGATTTGAGGGAGGAAGGACCTGGATGTTTGGATCTCTGGGTCCAAGGGAGGACAGAGTCTGGAGAGGTGAGGGGCTGGACATAGAGAAGCAGGGGGCTGGGGACAGAGACCCTGACTTTTGGAGGAAGGGGCTGTGGTCCCTGATGGTCTCCCGTCTTCCCTCACCCTCTCTTTGGAACTGAGCGACATTGTGCTGAAAGGCTGCCTTTTCCAGAGTCAACATCCAGGAGAACTCCTTCACGAAAGCGTCATCTGAGAATGAGCAGGGTGACACGGAGTGCTTCCCCCTCCCCCACCCACCCCAGGAGTGAGGTACAGGAAGTTTGCCTCTGTCTGAGGGGACTTGCATTCCACGTTGGGGCCTCCTCAGGGAGGGACAATGAAATTGAATGACCACTTAACAATGCTGGCCACTGAGCTAAGCAATGGCCTGGGTGCAGGCACTATTATGACCCAGTTTAGAGGTGACAAACCTGGGAAATCCCTCCCTCAAGGGCACACAGCTAGGGGATGACCGACCAGAATTTGAACCTAGGCAGTTTGGCTCCAGAGCCAAAAGATTCTGGAGCCCTTCCCCTGGCCCATCTGTGCATTTACCTGCTATGCCACTGTCTGTGATAAGTCTCACACTCCTCAGAAAACCCAACACGGACGTTTCCATTGTGGGCTCATCTGGAGGGACACAGGGGATGCCGAGAGGTGAGATAGAACCTCAGATTTCAATCGTTATGGAGTCACTGGCTCAGCTAGTGCTAAAAACTACAATACCCATGTGGCTACTGGGAAATGCTAGGGCTGTAAAGGATTCCCCGCCTGTTGCCTTCTGGGAGTTGTAGTCTTTTACATAGAATTGCTGGGTAAGGGGTAGGAGAACACAGTATTTCCTAGCCCTGGGGAAGCCTGGAATCTGCATCCCAGCCTTCTCCATCAGGAACCCAGTAGACTCTGGCTCCAGCCCTTCCTTCCCTCCCACCCCCACCCCCGCCCGTAGCAAAACTAGCCCCAGACTCCTCCTTTCTCAGGACCCGGGGTTCCCACGCTCTACCCTGCTCTCACCGATGACCCCCATAAAGGTATCTTCTGAATATGGCAGGTCCCAGAAATTCCTCACGGTTTGTCTTATCGTTTTCATCACTTCTCTGTGACGCTGGGGAGCCATGTGGGTAGGCAGGTATTCCTTATCCAAGGAGTCCAGCGCCGCTACGACCCTCTGATCACATATGACACAACCCCGGGCAGGAAGTAGGCAGCCGGCTAGCGCCCCCACCAGGAGGGCTACTTGCGGACCCATTTCCGCCAGAGAGCTCAGCCCGCGTAGAACCCCGGGATAGGATCCTCCCACCCCACACGGAGGAGGTGATCGCTAAGGGGAAAGAAATTTGCAGGGCTCCCACTTCTCGGTTAGGAAACCGAGGAGTCCGGAGTTTCGATGCACCCTAAACAGCCGCTGCCCGACCTTAACGTTGAATGCTGTACCCTGGAATACTAGGATTCCGAATCCAGGCTACGGGCTTTTGGAGGGGACGAGCAGGCCACGTTCTTCCAATCTATTTTCCAAGACTGAAATTAAGGATGTTGGAGCGAGGCTGAGGCTGGTCACGTGATGTGGAGAGCTTTATGCCCGGCGTCAGGGTCACCGTTCGCCCCAGTCTACAAGGGATTCCCTTCCAGCTTCCTTTCTGGGGCCCCGACTTCCCTGGAGACACTCCTAGGAGTTTCCTTGGCCCCGCCCACAAGCCCAACCCTGATTGGACGGCAACAAAGGGAGGCTCCGCCTATGGTTCCAGGATATAGCGGAGAAGGCCGCCTTCTCAGAGTAGAACTTACATCTCGTCAGTTCTGGCTTCTAAAGCCAAAGGCATCTGGCCTTCAGCTTTCTCAGGCCTCTGGGTTTCTGGGCCCAGGCTGCCGGCTAGATGCCTAGGATCTTTTGGAATCTTTGGCGTCAAGCCCCCAGCCAGCCCCATGGCTAAGTGGGAGGTTTAGGTCGAGTTACACACCATACTCACTCCCTCCTCCTCCCTCTATCCCTAGCCTGGGAGGGGCTTGATGCCAAGGCTCCAGAGGAAAGAGGCCTAGAACCAATCCTGAGAACCTGGGGCTCAGAGCTATAGTTCCTGGAAGGTCTCTCCTTTTCTACATCACTGAATCAGACCATCATAAAAACAGGCACCGCAACTCACACAAGCCTGAAAACAAGAGGCTCCAAGATCTGAGCTGGGACAATACTCCTACACACGAGCAGTTCTGGATTTTCCCTCCTACACACACACACACACACACACACACACACACACGACTCCAAAAAACCCGCAGAGACAGGAGTTGGTGATGTGGACTTTTAATTCATACGTCCCTCTCTCCCACCTGTGGCGGCTGAATAGGGAATGATCCCTCAAAACTCCCTGAGAAGACTAATAAAGGGGCTTGCATTCTTCTGGGTAGATGGGGGATGCGATCAGAGTTGTATGTAATAAAGCTAGCTACCTTCATCCCCTTCGAATAGCATCAATTCTTTTTTTTTTTAATGTTTATTTGAGACGGGGGGAGGGGCAGAGAGAGAGAGAGAGAGAGAGACAACACACACACAGAATGTGAAGCAGGCTCTGGGCTCCTCCGGGCTCTGAGCTGTCACGGAGCCTGACCCGGGGCTCGAACTCACAAATCGTGAGATCATGACCTGAGCCAAAGTCAGAGGCTTAACCGATTGAGCCACCCAGGCACCTACAGAGCCTTTCAAGCCCGAGCCAGGTTGAGTGGCTCTGTGAAATCAGAGGAAGACCAGGGTTGGCAAGGGCCACCATACCTGCAGTTTTCTGCAAGCTCAAAGGAAACATTTATGACGTGTATGCTGGCTGAATTCCAGAGAATTGATCCTATTATTCCCAACAGCCCAGCTCCAGAGGAGGAAGCTTTCTTAACTGAGAAAAGTAACCTTAACTCAGAGTCAACTTGTAAAGTGCTTGTCTTTGTCAGTTTTGGGCCAAAAAAAAAAAAAAAAAAGTCCCTAGGTTTCTGGAGGGCTTTGCTCCACGAGCTGCTGCATCTCAGCATCCATAGCTCTCCCCCACCTGTGGAGGTAAAGTCCCAGGTTTTACCCCCTCTGCTCAAAGTAGAGTCTTTGGGGGCTCAGTTGGTTAAATGTCTGACTTTGTCTCAGGTCATGATCTCTCGGCTTGTGAGTTCGAGCCCTGTGTCGGGCTCTGTGCTGACAGCTGGGAGCCTGGAACCTGCTTCGGAATCTGTGTCTCCCTCTCTCTTCTGTCCCTCCCAGGCTCGTGCTTTGTCTTTCTCTCTCTCAAAAAAATTTTTTCTTTTTAATTTCAAAAAAGAGTCTTTGTCTTCCCCGCCCCCCAGGGGCTGAGAGGTTGGACAGACTTCCCACCTGCTCACAGGACGGATACATTGTGTTCTGCCAATCTTTCTGGCAGTGGCTGCAGGGTTGAGGTTCTGATTGTACCTTCCTGAGATTGTCTGGAATTCCAGAACCTCACTCCCTCTGGAGGAGCCCTGTAGGATTTCTTCCCAGGGCTGACCCGGCCCTCTCTAGAAACACTCCAGAAACACAGCAGGGGAGTCAATGAATGCTTGCTCTAGAAAACCCATAAGTTCTTTCAGTCCTGAGGATTGAACTTCTGTTCTAGAAAAGACCAGAGGCAACATTAGAAGGGGGGAGTTCCCTGTTGTTGGGGTGCAACCACCCAGAAGTACCCTGGACATGTGTTGGGAAGAACAGGTAAGGCATTGCCTTCCAGAGCTGACATGAGCCTCTCTGGACATTGCTGAGCATCCAGAAAAGATCTCCTGCTGGTTCTAGAACATCCGGGCAGTTACAGAAAGCCGTCCTTTTTCTCAAAGTCTAGCCAACTAGAATTACCCTAGAAATGTGTGCCCACCTGCTACAGGACCACAACCTTCTCCAGAAGCTGCCAGGCCTCCGGAGATGCATAATGCTGGCCCGAGCTATTCCAGACAAGTCGCCCTGCTGCTCAAGGCCCGGCCAGTGACTGGAGGGGAGACAAGTCTGCATTAATACCCACCCACTCGGGCAAGAAGGCGGCCTCGGGCTTAAAGATCTTCAGGAAGTTGGAGTCAGGCAGGGTGAAGTTGGCCAGGTAGACGGTGTCCCCACCAGTCAGGTAGGCGGCCCAGAAGCCAAAGGTGCCAATGGTCATGATGGTGTGGTTGCACTGCGTGAGCAGCGCAAAGTCCCTCCCCGGCGAGCCCTCTTGCCCGTTGCCAGCAAAAATCACATCCCCACGGGAGGTGTCCATATTTTCCCGGCACCACTCCATGCCGTTGCTGGTGACCACAAAGATGGGGTCTTCGTGCCGCGCCCGGAACCAGTCCATAGCCTGCTGGAGGTAAGCGCGATCGCCGACCACCCCTTTCCAGCGGCGGGGCATCACTTGCAGATAGTCCCCGCGGCGCACGTGGACACCCACAAAGGTGCGCGGACGGTCCCCGCTGCGGCCCAGGCGGAGCCGACTCAGCAGACCCTGGGCCTCCCGCCGAAGGTGGTCGTGCAGGGTGAATTCCCTGCGGACCTGTTCCCGGAGATGGTGGAAGAAGGTCCAGGAGCAGGGGAAGCCGGTGAGCTTCAGCAAGGGGTCCTTCAAGTGCGCATACTCCTGTGACATCCAGTCGTGCAGCTCCAACTCCCGCCAGGGCGTGTGGCTGTCCACGTCGGGCGCCAGCACGGGCAGGGTGATGCGGAACACGGGGGCGAGGGCCGTATGCATGGAGGGCAGGATGAAGGCCCGGCGCCCGTTGAGCTGGGCCAGGGCCAGGAGTGTGGCATACTGCCCCATCTGGTTCCCGAACCGGCCATCTGGGTGGATGGTCCAGGTCCCCGAGAGGGACGCAGAGGGCTTCAGACAGAAAGAGGAGGCGTTGGGGGACAGGTGGAAGATGGCCACAGGGGGGTTCATCAGGCGGCGGTCTGGACACAGGGCCGTCAGGGCTAGGCCATTGTGAAAGAAGTCTTGGTGGCCGTGGAGGAATAAGATGGCCGAAAGGACACAGATTAGCAGGAAGGTCAGACAGAGCTGCCGTCGGCTGGGGGCCCACATGGCTGCACGGGAGGAAAGGCGAATTAGCAGGTCCTCAGAGCTGGAGGAGGAGGAAATGTTAGGGAGCAGAGGCCTGAGGGAACAAGGAAACGAAGGGTTCGGACTCCTGAGTCCAAGGGAAAGGGGATCAGGGTCCTGGATCTGAGGGAGAGGAAGTGGGCGCTTGGCATTTCAGGGGCTGGGAAATGTTGAACACTGCTGCTTTCCAAGACAGCAATGGGTCTGGGATTCAGGACGTCATCTCCGCATCCTGGAATCTGGCTCTCCAGGCCTGTAAGTCCCACTCAAGTTGGGCCACCAACTTCTTTCTCAGGTGAACCTGGGGGGTAGTGGGGAAGGTGTAGACTCCACCGTGGAGGTGAGAGGAAGAGACAGGCCAGGTAGAACATGAGAGGCTGGAGGCCCAGGGCTGGATGAGGGATCTCGATTCCTGGAGGAGCAGGAGTTGGGGGTGGGGTGGAGACTCCTGGGGCCCTAAGGGACCTGAGGTTGGGGGTGCGACTCCTGGCACCGAAGGCCCCGTTTCCTGGGTCCCAGGCATCCTCCGGTCCCACTCACCTGAGCTCCTGGTGGGCGGCGGACCCACAGTGGGCTTAGAGAGGCTGGAGCGCGCCGACCGCAAGTGCAGCCCGCATCCGGCCGCCCCCGGAACCCCGGACTCCAGGATCCAAGGCTCGGCTGCCCTCCCCTCCATGCCGCCTCCCCCGACTGGCTCCAAGGGCTCGGAGAAAGGAGGAAGGAGATGGGCGAGGTTCCGAGACTCACAGTCTCCACCCCTCCCGAACTGGGCAGGTAGGTCCGAGGCGGAGCCCCGCCCCCGCCCTAGCGCCCCAGGCTAAGGGGGGGAGCCCCCGCCCCCTGCCCTCCCCAGACCAGGGGACCCGCGCCCGGCCCCCTCCTCCTCGGCCCCGGCCAGCGAGAGGGCTCCCCAGGGCCAGCCTACCTGGCTTCCAGCAGCCGCATCCTTCCGTGGACATGGAGGTCCAGCGCCCAGCCGCAAGGCTGGACCCAGGTATTCGGGTCCATCGACTCACCCCCCCCTTCTCCGGAGCCTGGGCTTCCAGATCACCCCGAGTACCTGGATGCTCCGAGCCCAGCCACGCCCCAGTCCCAGGCCCGGGCGGGGACGGAGATCCGCCCTCCGCCGGGTCCTCCCGGGGAGGAGGCAGAACCTGTTCGCCAGGCTGTTCCAGGAGTGCACGGAAAACCTCCAGCTCTCATGGTCTCAGACACGGGAGCCTCCGGCCCGAAGGGGGTCCCCGCGCACGCCAGGGCCGGGTGATCCCCCATCTCCGCACCGGGCACCTGCAAATCCCACAGTCGCGCGGCCCCCCAACCTCTCCTTTTGAGGAATTGTTCGGTCCGGGGTGCGACAGCTCCTTTCTAGACGCGCGCGTCCCGGAGGCAGCCTCTCCCCGAGGACAAGGAGGAGAAGAGGACTTCTCCTCCCAGCCTCCCCGGGAGGCTGGGGCCCCAGGTTGGAGACCCAAGGCCTCCGCTCAGCGGTCAACCCGAGCTGTTTCCATTGTCCGCGGGGCACCGCGTGTGGGCTGGAGCGGTGTGGCCGTTGTCATTCAATAAATCAAAGCTAAAGACCCAGGAATTTGACTTCCCTCTCCGGAGAGTTGCCAGTGATGTCTGCAGACCCAAAAGCCCCTCCTTCCTCAGACCCAGCATTTCCAGTCCCAGCCCCCTCCTCTCGCCGGAGAGGTTCAGACCTGGCCCTGGGTGTCCCTATGGAACACCTATGGTTTCCAGGAAACCGCCCACCACCACCCCCACATTCCCTTTGGGCTATTTTCTCTCACTTGCCCTGGGGCTGAGTCAGAGACTCTCACTCTCCCTTGGTCCTGCCCCAGGCTATTTGGAGAACACCTTTCTGGGCCTGGGCTAGCTTCTCTGGTGAAAGAGGTCCCGAGATTGCATCAGGGTGGATAGGGAGGCCGGGACGTTTATGCAAAGGGGAACCTCTGGGCTGGGGTTGGTGGGGTTGAGGTGAGAGGCTTTCAGGCCAGGATGCCTGTGTCCCTGGTCACGTGGCATTTATTGCTTTCCTGATGATCGAGGAACGTCCTTCAGTGTGTGTGACCCCCACCCCAACACTCACGGAAATTCAGGCGGGATGCAGCAAGTTTGGTTTATGGGACACAGTCTGCATCTGTCAGCCAGGGGAGGCAGTTTTCCAGGCCCCCCAGCCCCTTTCACCCAAGTCCCAGTTCATCAGATCCCAGTCCCCCGGATTCCTCAGACTCAGGAGTCCAGGCCCCCAGTGGGAAGGACCCCCCTGATTGCATCATCCGGTTCAGGCTGATCTGTCCACGGTGGAATCCTGGCTCTTGCCAAGTGGGTCAAATAGCATGGGTCAGGTGTGGGGAAGGTGACTGGGCGGGTCTGTCTGGATATAAATTTTGGAGCGCCTGCATCCGTTCTAAGAGACCGAGGTATTCTGTCAGCTGGGAATCCACGTCCACGAGGACCCAGGCGTTGAGGCTCACCAAGGAGCGATCCGGGAATCTGTCTGCCTGTCCCAGACAACCAGGATCTGAGACAGAATCTAGACCATTCAGCTCTTCAAGCCCCAGACCCCAGATCTCGCCTGAGGACGTGAGGCAGTGATGGGCTGGGAGGAGGCCAGGTCCCAGCTCCTGGGACTGTGGGTCCCAATGATGCTGGCTGTCCTTTCTCTGGAAGCCTGCCAGGCACACCCTATCCCTGACTCCAGCCCCCTCCTCCAATTCGGGGGCCAAGTTCGGCAGCAGTTCCTCTACACGGACGACGCCCAGGAGACAGAGGCCCACCTGGAGATCAGGGGTGATGGCACAGTGGTGGGGGCCGCCCGCCGGAGCCCTGAAAGTGAGTGCGTAGCCAGGACCCGGTCTGAGGGAGGAGGGGCTGGGAACCTGGACCCCTGGATCTAAGAGAGAGGGGGCTGGGCAGAGGTCCCCTGAACCCCTGACCACGTTCTCCTCTCAGGTCTCTTGGAGCTCAAAGCCCTGAAGCCGGGGGTAATTCAAATCTTGGGAGTTAAAACATCCAGGTTCCTGTGCCAGCGCCCTGATGGGACGCTATACGGATCGGTGAGTTTCTGGGGTCCCCTCCCCACTCCTCGTGCTTCCTTCTTCCTCATACCACCTCCACCATTCGGGGTTCCCCTTCGTGCACTTTTGGCCTGAGCCAGGCCTGGTTCTATGCTCTCTGCACGCCCCCCCTCCCCTGCATGCGGGAGCTGACCTCATCATTTGTGTACAAGAGGAAACTGAGGCTCAGGCAGGGACCCAGCAGCTCCGAGTCACGAGGCCTGTGAAAGAGCGGCCTGAGAGGCTGAGTGTTGTGACCTGTAACCCCTTCTGGCCACATGGGCTCCTACATGCCTGCTTCATGCTGGGCGCAGACTTGCTCAGAGAACCCGTGACCCTTGGGTGGAAGCCAGACGCCGCTGTCTGGACTCAGAGAGCCTTGATTGGCCCCTGGGCTGGAATATTGGTCTCTGTGAAGTGAGGAGAAGGAGGTGGACCTTGCAGGACTGCCCAGGGGTAAAGGGGGAGACTGCTTCTGTGTTTGAGCCCCGGAGGAGGGGCTGGGGCCAGGACTCCTGGGTCTGAGAGAAGAGGGGGCTGGGGGTCAGCATTCCTGGGTCTGAGGGAGGAGGGGCTGGGGGCCCGGACTCTTGTGTCTGAGGGAGGAGGGGCAGGGGTCCCCGGACTCCAGGGTCCCGCAGCAGGAAGGTGTAGAGGAATCCCATATCCCTGATGTCTGCTTCTGTCCCCTCAGCTCCGCTTTGACCCCGCAGCCTGCAGCTTCCGGGAGCTGCTTCTGAAGGATGGGTACAACATCTACCACTCCGAGACCCTTGGACTCCCACTTCGCCTGGCCCCCGACAACTCCCCATACCGGGACTCGGCCCCCCGGGGACCTGCCCGCTTCCTGCCCCTGCCAGGCCTGCTTCCGGCACCCCCGGAGCCTCCAGGGATCCAGGCCCCCGAGCCCCCCGACGTGGGCTCCTCCGACCCCCTGAGCATGGTGGGGCCTTCACAGGGCCGAAGCCCCAGCTACGCGTCCTGAAGCCACGGGCCGTTTATTTATTGGGTTATTTGTTATTTATCTTATTTATTTTTTTAGTTTTCTTACTTGGGATAATAAAGAGTCTGAGAGGAGGATCCGAGTGAGCGTGTGTGAGTGTTTGAGCGAGGAGATGGGATCTGCTTCCTGTCTCCCATTGATCCCAAGGCCCCCCTGCCCCTGTTGACAGGAGGCCGTGGGAAGGCGCCAGCCTCCCCCTGGGCCTCAGTTTTCTGCTCTGTTTAGGTGCCCCCAGGGACTCGACTCTCCCTGCCCTTTGCCGAGAGAAGGCTTATTAACCTCCCGCCACCCCCAGCTTGTGCTGTGGAACTCTTTTCCTGAACTACCTCAATCACAGGGGGGACATTGAAACGATGGCACTGCAGACCTATAACCTCATGGGAGATGTAGTTTTCTGGGTCTACTTAACACTAGGAATGGGATGACATCTTGGTCCTCAGGGCTGGGGCAAGGACTCTTTGATCCTAGGGGTGTCATTGGTGCTAGATGGGACTCAGGTCCTGAGGGATCAGAAAGCTGGACATCTGGACACCTGGGTCCCAGGAAAACGGTAAGAGGAACCTGGAACCCTGTTCTGAGGGAGGGACTGAAGGGACTGAAGGCTGGGCATCCTGGTTCTCAGGAAGAAGACTTGAGGATCTGAATCCATCCATCCAGGTGCAGGACGTGGAGTGTAATGACTGTCACAGAATCCAGTCCCAGTGAGCGAGCTGTCCGTTCTCCCTCCCCGCCCACAGTCTAGATATCCACATTGTTCTTTGAGTGATTTCCTGGTTAGGATGGAAGGGAGAACGGAGATGTTAGGACAGAAGGGAAAACTCTCCAGATTCATGGTCAGCGCCTGATGGGTCCCAGGTGTCTGACTCACTACACAGCATCTCAGGAGTCCTGGTCTTGGGCCTTTCATTTAAAAAAAAAATTTAACATTTATTCATTTTTGAGAGACAGAAAGAGACAGAGTATGAATGGGGAGGGGGGCGGGCAGAGAGAGAGGGAAACACAGATTCCAAAGCAGGCTCCAGGCTCTGAGCTGTCAGCACGGAGCCCAGCACAGAGCCCTACACAGGCGCGAACTCAAGAACCGTGAGACCATGACCTCAGCAGAAACCAAGAGTCAGACGCTTAACGCACTGAGCCACCCAGGTGCCCCAGGACCCTTCGTTTTAATTCCAAGGTTCAAATGAGAGGAACGTCTCCGTGGAAGGAGGATGTAAGCGCAGGTCCCAGGAGGGACTCGGTGCCTGGAGGACACGAAGCTCTCTGGATCTCAGGGCAAGTGTGGTTTTCCACTCTGGCGGCACTCGGCTGGCAGAATCCGAAATGCCACAAAACTCACTGGAAACAGTCCTTTCGTGGCTGGGGGGGGGGGACTTCGCGTGGGGTGTAAGTTCCTCTGTCAGAGGAGTCCACGTGACTCTAGAAAGTCTCCCCGCAGCAGGAGGAGCAGGAAGCAGCTCGGGGCAACTGCCCTGATCACTTTCCCACCCATCCCACCTGCAAGCTGGCCATGGTCTTGGAGAACAAGGACCTGGTGGACCTGGTGGGGAGGGAAGAGGTACCGGAATGGGGGGTGGGGGGTCATAAGATAGACACCCAGAGAGAAAACCAGAGAAAGGAAGTCAGAGACCCAGGAGGAGGAGGAGAGGGACAAACATGGGGCTCAGTGGGGAGGGGGTAGTGTCAG
Source organism: Cryptoprocta ferox (assembly GCA_028646485.1). Lineage (NCBI taxonomy): Eukaryota > Metazoa > Chordata > Mammalia > Carnivora > Eupleridae > Cryptoprocta > Cryptoprocta ferox. The sequence goes on along the minus strand of CM053563.1, from coordinate 7,150,554 downwards.
TGATGCCCAGAGAGGGGCGGGACCCCAGGAATAGGGAAGCCAGACAGGGAGCCTCCAAAACTGCTAAATGCGTTAAGCAAGCAAGCTCCTCCCACCCCACCTGAGGATGTTAACTTCCAATCGTGTGGTCTCTCCTTTCCACTAGAAGCAGGGTAGTGTCAAAATTACAGAAGAAAGAGGTAGGGAGGTGCCTGAGTGGTTCAGGATCTGAAGCAGCTCCAGGTTCTGAGCTGTCAGCACAGAGCCCACCCCGGGGCTCGAACCCATGGGCCATGAGATCATGACCTGAGCTGAAGTCAGACGCTCAACCAACTGAGCCCCCCAGGCACCCCCTAAGTGACCCTCTTCTTATGAGGACACCAGTCATGCAGGTTTAGGACCTGGTCTTGATCCAGGGTGACCTCATCTTAATTTGATTACATCGACAAAGACCCTATTTCCAAATAAGGCGACAGTCACAGGTTCCAAGTGAACATGACTTTCCAGGGGATGCTGTTGGCCTTGGTGCACACCTCTGCAGTCAGGTCTTGCTCGCCTGTCAGTGTGTTTAGGAGGGGTGTGGGCCAGGAGGGCTCTCCTGGACTCAGAGTTCTTAAGGTTCACTCTTTGTTCCTTCCAGACAGTATTGAAGAAGATATGGGGCGGCTGGGTGGCTCAGTCGGTGAAGCGTGCGACTTCGGCTCAGGTCATGATCTCACGGTTCGTGAGTTCGAGCTACGTGTTGGGGTCTGTGCTGACAGCTCAGAGCCTGGAGTCTGCTACAGATTCTGTGACTCCCTCTCTCTTTGTTCCTCCCCTCTTTGCTCTCTCTCTCTCTCTCAAAAATAAAGATTAAAAAAAATTTTTTTAAAGAATATAACCTCTCAGGGACTCCTGGCTGGCTCACTCGGAGGAGCGTGCAACTCTTGATCTTGGGGTTATGGTCTCGAGCCCCACGTCGCGTATAGAGAATGCTTAAAAATAAAGTCTTTAGGGCACCTGGGTGGCTCAGTCCGTGGAGCATCTGAATTAGCTTGGATCATGATCTCTCCGCTGATGAGTTCGAGCCCCCTAATCGGCCTCCCTGCCCTCAAGGCAGAGCCCACTTCAGATCCTCTGTCTCCCTCTCTCTCTCTCTGCCCCTATCCTGTTTGCACTCTCTCTCTCTCAAAAATGAATAAACATTTAAAAAGCAATAAAATATTTAAAACCTAGTCAATCAATCAGTCAAAATATAACCTGTTAGTATATCCACTTCTCCAACATTTTGTAGAGAGATCTACCTCTTTTTCCTCCCCTACTGGTCGGTACCCGAAGCTTTCCTCTCCTTTACCCCCAGAGTTCCTGCCAAAATCAACCTGGATTTTCCTTACACTCGTTTTCACAAGAATCGAGCTTAGTCCAACCCCTAAAAAGAAAGGATAATTATGAACCTTGATACAGGTGTTCATAATTACTACAATGGCAATCATATGATGAGATGTAAATATATCAAATTAACATGCTTCTGCACCTTAAATGTATACAATGTTGTATGTCAAATATGAGCAGGGGAGGGGCAGAGGGAGAGGGAGGGGGAGAGAATCCCAAGCAGGCCCCTCCCTGTCAGCGATTCAGGGCTCGAACCCACAAACTGTGGGACCATGACCTGAGCCAAGACTAAGAACCGGATGCTTAACCAACTGAGCCACCCAGGTGCCCCATAAGTTTATTTTATTTTGGAGAGAGGGTGTGCACGCACAAGCAGGGGAGGGGCAGAGAGAGAAGGAGAGAGAATTCCAAGCAGGCTCCGAGCTCAGCATGGAGCCCAACACCGGGCTCCATCCCAGGACCCTGGGATCATGACTTGAGCCGAGATCAGAGACCAAGAGTCGGATGAGGTGCCCCTGGAGGGAAAGTTCCAGTCTTGCAACTTTCCTTTTCTTCCTGTGCTGGTACTGGTTTGGCCCCAGTCACTTGTATTTCAGGGGTTTATGGGGCTCCATGGTCAGCTGGTTTTGTGCAAAACGTTGTTGGTGAGCTTTTGTTATCATGGTTGCCCTACGAGGATCTGTTTTTGTCGTTGTTTTGGGGGTACGGGAGTGGGGGTGGGGGTGGGGGTGCAAGTGGGGATTGGGAAGATTAAGCCAGCTCTGTGCTGCCCAACCTGAATCTAGTCGGGAAGGAGAAAATATTTTCCTATCAGGAGACCTTCTGCAAAACAACCAGCCTTGACTCTCTAGAAAAAGTCAAGGTTAAGAAGGACAAAGCCCAGGAGGAAATGCTCATATTAATGGACGCCAGAGGCAGTTTTTTGAGCAATCCCGGTGTTGAGGAAGACACTTGATGAAATTTGAATGAGTTCAGTGCATTAGATAATAGCAATTGATCCAGGGGAAATTTTCTGATTTTGATGATTGCATTGTGGTGATTAAAAAGAATGCCCTTGTTCTTAGCAAATGCAAACACACACTGAAGTACTTAGGGACAAAAGGGCATGGTATCTCTGGTGTTTCCTCAAACGTTTCTGGAAACGTAAATATATAGCAATACAGAGAGATAGCGACCGGATGATAAAGCAAAACACGGAGGTGGGGAATATGGGAACAGCGAGACTTGAAGAGCCTAGCAATGGACACGTGGAGTTCTTTGCACAAGTCTCGAAACTTTTCCATTAAGCTCAAAATTATATCAGGTAACAGCTACTCGTGTGAGAAAAAAAAAAAATCCATGCTGCGGCCCCTGTTGTTGTCTGGCATCTTTCCAAACGTCCTTCTAAGTGTGTGGACGAGCTTCTAAGAAGAGGAGCACCTGGGTGGCTCATCTGACATCCGACTTGGACTCAGGTCATGATCTCATGGTTCGTGGGATCAAGCCCCCCATCGGGCTCTGGGCGGACAGCATGGAGCCTGCTTGGGATTCTCTCTCTTTCTCTCTCTCTCTCCCTCTCAAAACAAATAAATAAACTTTAAAAAAAAGAAGAAAGAAAGCTTCGAGGAGATTTTTTCATTTCTGCTTGGGCTCTGGGTGGAAGAAAATGACACTCTATTGGAAACTATACAACCACCCCAACCGATCTCACGTGGCATGGGCTTGAAATCCAACTGAAATCCAGTTGAGGCACTGACAAGCTGAGAAATTAATGGAATGGCCGGTGGGCTAGTGATGTCCCTTGGTCTTCTGCCAAAGCAAAGGCAGTGCATCTCTAGAGAGGCATCACTCCACTCCGATCGCACAGAGGAAGTCTCGAGTGAGCTCCTAATCCAAAGTCACGAAATATGGGAGTGAACCAGGCACACGGCCCGCCAAGTACGTTGAACAACTGCACTAGACAGACTCACCCCACTCCACCCTGCAATGACATTTTTTTTAGATTTTATTTTTAAGTTTGTTTCTTTATTTGTTTAAGTGATCTCTTCACCCAACGTGGGGCTTAAACTCATGACCCTGAGATCAAGAGTCACATGCTCTTTCGACTGAGCCAGCCAGGTGCCCCCTTTCTATTTCTACTCTTGTTGTCTGAGAAATCATCGCCAAAGCCAACGTCATCAAGCTTTCCCCGCTCTGTGTTTTCTTCTATGAGCTTTATAGTTTGGGTTGTTATGTTTAGGTCCCTGATTTAATTTGAGTTAATTTTCGCATATGGTGTCCAACTTCATTCTTTTGCATGGGGATATCCAGTGATCCCACCATCATTTGTTGAAAAGATCTCATTGGTGAGATCTTTTAATGTCAGGAGAGCTTTCACGGATGAACACAGATGTTCACCACTGTTTGGGGTTTTTTTGGTAATGATTAATGAATTTTTAAGCAATCCCCTTCCCTCTAAACTTTCACTGACTACGTCCACAGCTAAATATAGCAAGCTGTGCATTTCACAATGTTAGATTTCCCCAAACATTTGAACGCTGTGGATGTGACCCAGTGGACTTCCAGAAGTCTGGTATCTCAGATTTTCCCCTAAATGAGTTAAGTGACTTGAAGAGAAGACAAACATTAGTGCAATCTTGATCGTATGTTTTGAAAGTCAAATATACCAGGTTCTTCCAAATGCCTTAAATATCTCAACGACAGACAGACAGATCAGAGTGCAGTGATCAGCAAATCAATCAGTTTCTTTACATGAAAGTGACACAAAAGTGTCAGTGTCATGGGGCGCCTGGGTGGCTCAGTCGGTTAAGCGTCTGACTCATGATCTTGTCTCGGGTCATGATCTCATAGTTTGTGAGTTTGAACCCTGCATCGGGCTCAATGCTGATGGTGTGGAGCCTGCTTGGGATTCGGCCTCTTCTCTCTGCCCCTCCCACGCTTGTGCGCTCTCTCTCTCTCTCTCTCTTTCTCTCTCTTTCAAAATAAATGAATAAACCCATAAAAAAGAAGAAGAAGAAGAAAGAAAGACAGAGAGGTTTCACTCACCCATAAGCCAACAATTTGAGGTTTGAAGATTCAGTCCTAGGACACGAGCCCTGCTACCTTCCAAGTTAATTCCCACCAAGCCCCAATTCCACGACAGGTAGACTTTGTCACTGTCACACAGATTAGCAAATTGATTTGGGTGACCCTGATTTATCTCCCACAGCTGTTCGCTCAGAGTGGCCTATCCTCATAAATACAGCCCGAACATGTCCTGAGAGTCATCCTGTCATCCTAGGCTGGGAGAAGAGATGACTTAGCTGCTGTTTGTTCTGGAACCTTCTCTGTTAAACGTATGGAGGATTTCATCTTGCTCATGCACTCTTCCCTCCGTTAGTTCCTGGGAGGCCAAGAGCGGCTGTCTCCTTAGCATAAAGCTCACCCTCCAGTGCTGTGAGCCCTGGCAGGAGACTAGGAAGCGGGAGAGGTTGCCAAGGAACTCCTTTCCCAGCCTCTCCAGTTCCAGGCTGCATCTGGCCCCCAGCCGCACGCAGCCGCGGCTCTAACGTCCAGCCGCTTTTGACGTTTCCAGCACCAGCCAGCGGCACAGCTTTGGCGGGAAGATCTCCAGCCCCCCTCAGACCTGCTGCCACCTCCACAGGGAGTGCCTTCCTGGAAGGCAGAGTACCAGCCACCTGGGGCACACGCCTGACTTCCTGCAGGAGCCTGAGCCACTGCCTCTACCAGGCTGGCACCAGGTTTTCCTCTTCCAGCCGTCCCTGCACTCACATAACCAATTCCTTTTAATACATTCCCTGTATTTGAAGGGGCACCCGGGGAGGGGGCACAGTTCGTTTGGCGTCTGCCTCTGGATCTTGGCTCAGGTCGTGATCTCAGGACTCGTGAGTTTGAGGTCGAGCCGACAGCGTGGAGCCTCCTTGGGATTCTCTCCCTCCCTCTCTCTCTCTCTCTCTCTGCCCCTCCCCTGCTCTTGCTCTAAAGAAAGAAAGAAAGAAAGAAAGAAAGAAAGAAAGAAAGAAAGAAAGAAATTCCCTGTATTTGAAATACCTAAGGTGGTTTCTGTTTTCCTCAGCAGACCCAGGAACCCAGTCCGTGTCAGGTCACCTGAAAGCCTTCGGCCAATTTTGAAATCACAATGTACCTTCCTTCCTTCGTTCCTTCCTTCCTTCCTTCCTTCCTTCCTTCCTTCCATCTATCCTTCCTTCCTTTCTTAATATTTATTTAATTTATTTTGGGAGAGTGAGCGAGAGAGCGAGCGAGGAGGGGCAGAGAGAGAGGGAGAGGGGCGCCTGGGTGGCTCAGTCAGTTAAGTATCCGACTTCAGCTCAGGTCATGATCTCACGGTTCGTGGGTTTGAGCCCCGCATCGGGATCTGTGCTGACAGCTCGGAGCCTGGAGCCTGCTTCGGATTCTGTGTCTCCCTCTCTCTCTGCCCCTCCCCCGCTCACACTCTGCCTCTCTCTCTCAAAATAAAATAAAGACATAAAAATTAAAATATATATATATATATATAGAGAGAGAGAGAGAGGGAGGGAGAGAGAGAATCCCAAGCGGGCTCCACGCTGCTAGCCCAGAGCCCGATGCAGGGCTCGATCTCACAAACCACAAGATCATGACCTGATCTGAAGTCGGCTGCTTAACCGACTGAGCCACCCAGACGCGCCCAAATCACAAAGTACCTTTCTGAAAAAGCTTAAGGTCTGTAATACTGGCAACTATAAGACAAACACATCCAGGGGCACCTGGGTGGCTCAGTGGGTTAAGCATCAGACTCTTGATTTCCACTCAGGCCACGATCTCACAGTTTGTGAGATCGAGCCCCACATAAGACACAGTATGTTACTCCGAGATACAGTGGATGGAAAATTAAAGAAGAGACATGGAAGGTAGAATACAAGGTTCTAAGAAACTTCTAGAAGAACATATAGAGCTGAGAGGAGAGAGGAGGTTGAAGAAAAATATAGCCGAGCACTTCCAGTACTGATGAAAGACATGGATTTTTGGATGTAGGAAACACATGTTTAGCATGGGGTAAGAGGCCATACACCCCTAGACATTATCTAGTGAACTTGAAGAGCACCAAAGACAAAGAGAAGACTTTAAAAAAAAGTTTAATGTTTACTTATTTTTGAGAGAGAGAGAGAGACAGAGCATGAGCAGGGGAGGGGCAGAGAGAGAGGGAGACACAGAATCAGAAGCAGGCTCCAGGCTCTGAGCTGTCAGCACAGAGCCCGACGCGGGGCTCGAACCCACGAACCGCGAGATCATGACCTGAGCCGAAGCCGGACATTTAACCGACTGAGCCACCAGGCGCCCCCAAGATTTGCGTTTTTGAAAGACTATTTAAGTAAGCTCTAGGGGCGCCTGGGCGGCTCAGTCGGCTAAGCATCTGACTTCGGCTCAGGTCATGATCTCACAGTTCTTGAGTTCGAGCCCCGCATCAGGCTCTGGGCTCACAGCTCAGAGCCTGGAGCCTGCTTCGGATTCTGTGTCTCCCGCTCTCTCTGCTCCTCCCCCGCTCACTCTCTGTATCTCTCTCTCAAAATAAAATAAAGAAATAAAAAAAAATTTAAAAAAAAATAATAAGTAAGCTCTATACCCAGTATGGGGTTCGAACCCACCACCCTGATTGCAGTATGAGCAGTATGTGACGCCGAATGTCACATGATCACAACCGAGTCAATGGTTCCTTCGTCTCTCTCTCTCTCTCTCTCTCTCTGTGGGGTTGTGGGTGATCGTCTCCATGCTCAGACGCTCGGTCTCAGGCCCCGGTGTTTGGCAGAAATCAGTGATTTTTCAGAACATTGGAAGGTGCCCACAACTGTCACTGGTGTGTTTTTTGTCACGTTAAAACACTTATGGACAGTCCTTTGCTTTTCCGGACAAGAGTGAGCTTAGGAAGGCTCTGCTTCCTTCTAGGTCAGGCTGCCTGCAGATGGAGACCCTTTCCTCTGCTGCCTGACTGCCGGTTACACTAAACACAGTGCATGACAAGAGTTTATTAGTACCGTACTATAGTCAGCACCTGTGCGAAACGTAGACAGAAGAAGATTCCACTGAGCCAGCAGATAGCAGTGGTTCCCTGGGCGGTAGCGAAAGTCATCCTCGCCCCGTCTCCCTCACAGCAGCCTTTCAAAGGGAAGTGCAGGTTCATTTGTTTATTTTTCTTTATATTTTCCTTATTATTTTGTGTTCTATTACAGTGTTGTGATCATTTCTTTTTTTTTTTTTTAATGTTTCTTTATTTTTGAGAGGCGGAGCGTGAGTGGGGTAGGGGCAGAGAGAGAGAGACAGACAGACAGACAGAATCGGAAGCAGGCTCCAGGCTCTGAGCCATTAGCACAGAACCCGACGCAGGGCTCGAACTCACGAACCTCGAAATCATGACCTGAGCCGAAGTCGGACGCTGACTGGGCTGAGCCACCCAGGCGCCCCTACTAATTTATTTTTTTACGATTTTATTTTTTTAAGTCATCTCTACACCCCACATGGGACTCAAACTCACGGCCCTGAGATCAAGGGTCACACGTTCCACTGCCAGAGCCAGCCAGGTGCCCCTAACCCCTGTTTTAGAATCAGCCAGTGTACTCCAAGGAATTCTCAATCCTTTTAGTAGAGAATGGGAAGCCGAGATGGGGACCCCAAAGGGGCTCATTTCTTCTTTTGGGGTTTCTGTATACATATAGATATAGATATATCTGTATATATACATATATACTATATTTACTATATATACATATCTATATACTATATATGTAGTATATATATACTTATTTACTATACTATACTATGTATACATATTATACTAGACTATATATATACATACTATATATATTAATGTATATATGATATATTATGTATCGATGTGTATATATTATATTATGTATCGATCTATACATAAGGTATATATTAGGTGTGCGCACTGATGTATTTCCATCTATAAGTATATGTATCAAAAGCCATGAATTCACAATGCTGTACCCCACTCAAGCCCTCCCTAGTTTCTTCCCTTTTCTTATTTATATCCCCCCTTCTCTGGCAGGTGAGAACCCTGAAAGCTGATGGAAGGAAAAGAAACAACGGTCAGGGCTTGCTGCAGCTCCTAGGGTCCAGGCAGACTCCCTGAGGGATACGCATTATAACCCTCTTACATTTCCCTCAAGGACTTCTTTTAAAGATTTTTTAAAAATGTTTTTTGTTTATTTTGAGAGGAGGGGGAGGAGGAGAGAGAGAGAGGGAGACAGAATCCCAAGCAGGCTCCATGCTGTCAGCGCAGAACCCCATGCGGGGCTCGAACTCACAAACCCAGGCACCCAAGGACTTCTTTGAATGTTTTACCACTTACAGCTTTGCTCTTTTTCGTGTCACTCCCTCCATAAAACACTTCCCAAGATACATGTTAGCGATTACCTTCCAAGTATCTGGCCCACTGAACATCTGAAGGGTCTCAAGGTCAATGTTTGGCTGGAGAGTAGTAGACAGTCTTACCTTGGCAGCAGCTGGCCCCTTAAGATCCGGAAAGCCTTGCTTCTAAATTCCTTAGAGATTCACACTACACCTAAGCCCCACTAACTAAAAAGTATATAATCAGTCCCTCCTCACACTTTTGGTGCAGCTCTTTCTGCCCACGGGTCCTGTCCTACTATAATAAAAACACCCTTTTTCACCAAAAACGTGTCAAGAACGATTTCATTTCTTTTTTTTTTTTTAATTTTAATTTATTAGCTATTTTATTTTATCTTTTAAATCTCTGTGTAAGGGGGCACCTGGGTGGTTCAGTTGGTTAAGCGTCAGACTCTTGATCTCCGCCCAGGTCATGATCTCACGATTTGTGAGTTGGAGCCCCGAGTGGGGCTCTGCACTGAAAGCTTGGAACCTGCTTGGGATTCTCTTGCCCTCACTCTCCGCCCCTCCCCCACTGGAGCTTTCTCTCTCAAATAAACTTGATCTTAGCCAAAAGGCCGAGAAGCGATGTCTCTCTCTCAAATAAATAAACATTAAAATTTTTTTTTAAGTTTAAGTGATCTCTGCACCCAACATGGGCTTGACCTGGGCCCCAAGATCAAGAGTCACGTGCTCCACCGACAGCCAGCCACATGCTCCTGGGGAATTCTTTCCCGACTGTTCCCTCCTGGCCCCACATCATATCAGCTATTTTCCTTAACAGGTTTCTTTGATCGATTCCCTGTATGTTACCCATCCCCCCCTCTGCCTCCACCCAAACCCTCTGCACCTACCTTGGGCTTCTGCTCACCCAGCCAGTCCCACAATGCCTCCCAGCACACACACCTTGCGTGCCCCCCACTGTGCTGAGCCCTCCCCACCCCACTCCATTCTGGGCCATTGTTCCTCCCCAAGCTCTCCCCCCCCCACCCCCCCCTTCCCCGCTCCACCCAAGGGCCTTTGGACTATTTGTTCAAAAAGAAACAAAAGAAGAAAGAAGAATGTCTGATCCTGTTACCGCATTTGAATGAATCAGTGTTTTCTTTTCTGGCTTCTGGATTCTGAGTCACAGTTTGAAGGCTTACTTTCCAATATTGACTTCTCATTCTTTCATGGTTTTGTATTTTACATCGAAATCTTTGACTGTTTGGAGCCTATTCAGCATATTATTTTTTTCCACTCCTTCCTTCTGTTGGGTTGATGGGAGTTTTTTTTTACTTCCTTATTTTTTCACATTTATTTTAAAATCAAAGTTATGTACACACACAGTAAAGTCACGAAGTGCTACTGGTCACTTTGAACTTCCACCTCTGGGGCGCCTGGCTGGCTCAGTGGGTTAACAGACTTTGGCTCAGGCCATGGCCTCATAGTTTGTGGGTTCAAGTCCCATATTGGGCTCTGTGCTGATAGCTCAGAGCCTGGAGCCTGCTTTGGATTCTGCGTCTCCCTCTCTCTGCCCCTTCCCTGCTTGTGCTCTGTCTCTCTCTCAAAAATAAGCAAACATAGGGGTGCCTGGGTGGCTCAGTCAGTTGAGCGTCCGACTTTGGCTCAGGTCATGATCTCACGGTTCGTGGGTTCGAGCCCCGCGTTGGGCTCTGTGCTGAGCGCTCAGAGCCTGGAGTCTGCTTCCAATTCTGTGTGTCCCTCTCTCTCTGCCCCTCCCCTGCTCATGATCTTTCTCTCCCTGTCTCTCAAAAATACGTAAATGTTTAAAAAAATAAAAAATAAGCAAACATTAAGAAATTTTAAATACACAAATAAATAAATAAACTTAAAAAGAAATGAAAATGCCAAATATTGGCTAGCAACCAAAATCCTCATACACAGGTAGGGGATGTGAATTTGTCTTTCTCTTTAAACATTACAAAAATTTTTAAAGATTATATATATATACACATAGTTTAAAGATTATATATATAGTTTAGTTTTATTTTTAATTTTTAAAAAAATTTTATTTTTTTAATGTTTATTATTTTTGAGAGAGACAGAGCATGTGCCGAAATCAGGCGGGACACTTAACAGATGGAACCACCCAGGCCCCCCTAAAGATTATATTTCTGTCATTTCTACACCCAAAGCGGGGCTTGAGCCCAGAATCCCAAGATCAAGGGTCACATGCTCCATGCTCCTCCGACTGAGCCAGCCAGGAGCCCCTTGGGGGTGTGCATTAATACCACCAGTGTAGAATGGAGGGTCAGAAAGCCCCAAATTAGGAATGTACCCTGAAATATTGGGATGTATAATAAAAAACGTATATTTGGTCTTCATTCTGTTTCTGGCAGAGTTCCTAAACCCTTACAATTTCCGACGTGCTTTAGAGTGTTCAAGGTCTCTTGATATTCCTAACAAACCCCTTTCAACCACGTTTGCCTTTATATATGGTGACTTTGGAAAGCCCGGAAGAGTGGGTGCTGGTTGCCAGGGAAACGAACCAAGTGGTACAAGGTTAAAACTTTCAGGGGCAGGGCTTGTTGGACCGAACCCTTAAGTGGCAGGATCTGGGGCTCTCTCCAGATAAATAGCGTCAGGCATTGAGTTAAACTATAGGACGCCCAGCTGGTGTTGGAGAATTGCTTGGTGGTGTTGGAAAACCCATCGGAACTGGTGTCAGGATCATGGATGCAGATGTTCATTATCAGTGGAACGGGCAGTCAGTTGAGGTACATTCAATGAGCAAACTATAACCACGCAAAACAGCATGAAAAAGAAAATCTCACAAAACGGCGTTAAGGGAAAGCAGCCCTGTTTTATTTCTCCTTCTCCTCTCTACCTGGTGATCTCTTACATCCGTCTGCCCGGTTGGTCTGACCTTCAAAACGCACCAGTAACCGATCACTCTTTGCTGCCCCCACGGTTACCACCCTGGTCCCGCTGCCTCTTCCCGTCCACCTGGGCTGCTCAGTGCCCTTGGCGCTGAAACGTCCCTGTGTCCATCCTCTCCTCCCTCGAGCTGTTCCCCACATGGCCGCCAGGGGGCGCCGGTTCCCCACTTAAGGGTGATTGTGTTCCTTTTCTGCCAGGAACTCTTCCTTGGCTCTGGGCTCATTCCTAGAAAATCCGAAGTGACCACAAGGCCTCGAAGTCTCTGGCCCCTTCCTTCTCTGCCCTCCCCCACCCCTTGGCTCCTTCACTCCGTTCTGGCCACACCTACCTTACAGTTCCTGAACACTTAGGGCAGCCGCTAGCCTCAGGGCCATCGTACTGGCTGTTCTCTCTGCTGGGAATGCGCTTCCCCCAGAAACCCACCTGGCTCATCCCTCCCCTTCAGGTGGCGGCTCCAATTACGCTTTCTACCGGAAATTAAATGATATTAGGGTACCGTTCATTTCCTTGTGCCGCGGCAAAGTGATTTATACTAGGGAAAAACGTCTTCAGTGTTGGAAGACAGACCGAAGGACGGAGTGGGGAAGATGTCTTGAATCCTCAATGGCTGATCCTCAGATGGCTCAGCAAATACAGAAATATTAAAAAATACAGAAATATTAAAAAAAAAAGAGGCAACTGAGGCAAAACGTGGCAAATTGCTGAACACCAGTGGTGGGCATAGAGTGCGAACTTAAGATTCTTTCTATTTTTCTGTACATTCCACATTTTCATAATAAAAAGGTTTTCTAAGTGCCACCTTCTCAGGTATATTTAAGATTATACTTCTAGAGAGCCTGGGTGGCTCAGTCCCTTAAGCGACTGACTTTTTTTTTTTTTTAATGTTTTTAGACTCTTTTTGTTGTTGTTTTTTTTAAGACTCTTTATTTTAACATAATCGCGTGGCTTTGAGTTTACCATCTTACATTTTATTTTCTGTTCACTGTTGGGAAATAGGATGAACTGTCCCTATCGGACCTCTGTTCTCAGCACTGTCCTTGTGTGTGTCTCGTCCTGCTCGGACTTCTGTTCCCAGAACGCTGGGAACATGGGACTTGATGAAGGCCCAGGAGGACGTGCAGGACAGAGCCTTCCTGGTCATCAGCCATGCGCGCCGAGAAACCACGGCCCCGGAGATGTATCCATGCCCAGTTGCAGGATGTTCCTGATCTGTCCTTCCTTTATCTGTAGCTACTGTTTTGAGTAAAACATTCACTGTAACATTTACTGTGCTCGCCGAGCTTGCCAGGAGGGTATAAAATAAGCCGCTGTTCCTGATAAAGTTTGCCATCAGCCCTCAGCTCTTGGTCCGTCTCCATGGCTTTCGGGGACGCTCACGGTGCCCTTGCTTTCCGGGACCGTTCA
>CM053563.1:6979133-7136307 GCA_028646485.1 Cryptoprocta ferox | reverse complement strand
CTTGGTCCGTCTCCATGGCTTTCGGGGACGCTCACGGTGCCCTTGCTTTCCGGGACCGTTCACGTTTCCATTGCGAAACGTCTCTCCCGTTCCCATCAGCGGTGGTTGGGAACGTCCCTGTTTCCATTGGCCACCAGGCTTTGGGAACGGTCGCTGGGTCATGTCCCCAGGACCCAAGGAAATCCTACCACAGTTCACTTTCTTCTAATTAAGTCTTGCTGCTTTCTTGGAGGTTGATGAAAAATTTGTAGTATTCTATTTTTACTTCTATATTGTGATTTTTAAAGATCTCATAGTTTTTAAGTGTTACTCTAGGGTTTACAAAATACATGATTGACTCTTGATTTCGGCTTAGGTCATGGTCTCATAGTTGTGGGATTGAGTCCCGCGTGGGGCTCGCGCTGACAGTGCAGAGCCTGCTTGGGATTCTCTCTCTCCCTCTATCTCTGTCCCTCCTCCGCTCACTCTCTCTCAAAATAAATAAATTAAGGGGTGCCTGGGTGGCTCAGGTCCGACTTTGACTCAGGTCGTGATCTCGTGGTTTGTGAGTTCAAGCCCCGCATCGGGCTCTGTGCTGACAGCTCGGAGCCTGGAGCCTGCTTCCCATTCTGTGTCTCCCTCTCTCTCTTCCTCTCCCCTGTTCACACTCTGTGTCTCTCTCTCTCTCTCAAAAATAAATAAACATCAAAATAAATTAACATTAAAAATAAAATAAAATTATACACCCTACCCTTCTTTGTTTTGCTTCATAACACTTGTCTCCATTTACCCATACATACAAGTTTTGATATTTTATAATAAATAAATATATACATTTTATATATGAATAAAATATTCTTTCTGATATATAAATATCAGAATATACATAAATATACTTCATACTATATAATACCTAAACGTACTTCGTAATATACAAGTATGTAAATATGCTTAATAATATATAATATATATACTATTATGCAAACAGACTTTGCAATAAATAAATATATAGCATGTATTTATAAAAATATTTTATACTAATATATTTATACAAAATATTATATATAGGGACGCCTGGCTGGCTCAGTCAGTAGAGCATGCGACTCTTGATCTCGGGGTCGTGAGTTCAAGCCCCAAGTTGGGGGTAGAGTTTACCTAATAAAAATTTTTTAATATTATATATATTTATATATATACTGTACAATAGAAATTATACAATTTGTAATATCGATTTCGCCCCTGTGTTGTGTTTACGCGGTCACCCACCCCTACCCCACTGGAATGTGATTGGCAAGAAGGCAGCCTTGTCTTCTTAACTCTGCTGGGTCTCCTGTCCCAGCCCGGGGCCCCACCCACAGTAGGAGATTTTGCAGTATTGATTAAGTCCTCCTCCGGTTCCTGAGCAGCCCTAAAGATCCTTCCGGAAATTAAAAAAAAAAAAAAAAAAAGTCCTTCTGGCCACCTGGGAAGTGTGAAGTCACCACCTGTCAAATTTCCGTGGCTGTAGTGTGGCACCCCCTGGGGCCCTGGAGCCTCCCAAGCCTGACCTGGTCCCAATATGCCAGGCGCAACAGTCCTATTTCATCCTCCCAGCAAGCTAATGAGCAAGGTACTCTTCTCATCCCCATTTTATAGATGGGGAAACTAAGGCCCAGAGAGGGTGTCCCTTTGCCGAAATTCACACAGCTAGAAAACAGAAGAGCTAGGATTTTTTTCTTTTTGAGAGAAATGTTGTGTTGTTGTTTTTGTAAGGTCTATTTATTTTTGTTTTTAAAAACTTTTTTTAATGTTTATTTATTTTTGAGAGAGAGACAGAGCATGAGTGGGGGAGGAGCAGAGAAAGAGGGAGACAAAGAATCTGAAGCAGGCTCCAGGCTGTGAGCTTCTGAGCTGTCAGCACAGAGCCTGATGTGGGGTTCGAACTCACAAACCATGACATCATGTCCCGAGCTGAAGTCCGATGCTTACCCGACTGAGCCACCCAGGTGCCCCGTATTTATTTTTGAGAGAGAGAGGGCAAGCAGGGGAGGGGCAGACAGAGAGGGGGACAGAGGACCCTGAGCGGGCTTATGAAGACACCAGAGACCTGGATGCAGGGCTCAAACTCAGGAACCCCGAGACAATGACCTGAGCCAAAGTCAGACAGGCAATAGAATGAGCCACCCAGGCGCCCCAGGGCTTAACTAATTATATGTTAACATATTTCTCTGTTTAATCACAATCGTGACTTTCAAACAGTGAGTTTAGAGCTCAGAAGCCTCACTTTCCTCAGGAGGGCCTCAGGCTTTGTTTACCTCCTAACAATGGCTGTTTACCCTTTCCTTTTCCTTAAGATTTAAATCCAGGATAAAAATCTGGCCTGGGTTTGGGGCCCAGTTACTGGCCAGCAATTCAACTGGCTGGTAGAGTCAGGGATTCTCCTTGGATGTAAATAGTTCTGGTCATCCGGGGGAGACAAAGAAGCAAAGAATCTTTTGGCTGCAAGTCACAAAACAAAAAAAAAGCTCCCCCAAAATACAAACACACCCAAATGCAAATAACAAAGGAGCTGACAAAAGTGGTTTAAACTGGCTTTTGTTTAATTTTGATTTTTTTTTTTAAAACAAAACAATACAGAAATCAGGTTTAAAGGTTGGAGGCCCCAAGGTCTTTGTGTTCTGCCTTCAGCATGTGGCCAACGGCACACTTGGACACAAAGTGGCTGCAGCCACTCCAAGCGTCACACTAACAGATGATCACAGACAAAGGGAGGGAAGACAAGAAGAGATTGTCCTTCAGGATTCTTTTTTTTTTTTTTTTAGGTTTATTTATTTATTTTTGAGAGAGAAACAGAGAGAGCAAGTAGGGGTTGGGGGCAGAGAGAGAGAGGGAGAGAGGGAATCCCAAGCAGGCTCTGCACTGTCAGCATGGAGCCCGATGTGGGGCTCGAACTCACAAACCCTGAGATCATGACCTGAGCCAAAACCAAGACTTGGAGGTGCCCCCTTGCCCCCCCCCCACTCTTTGATCAAGGGAAGGAAGACTTTCCCAGACGCCTCCAGGCAAATTTCCCCTTGCATCCTTGACCTTCTCCTGAGCAGTCATCGACAAAAGGGGATGAGAGGGTTCAGTAATGGTTGTCAACAAACAGGGTTTTATTCCAAAGCTGATGGCTGCTAGATGGGCCACAGGCCTTCTCTGCTCAGTAGTCCCCCACGGGTCTCCCTCTAGCAAAGAGTCAGAGATAAAGCGACAAAGGCCAAGGTCGCACACCCAGCAGATAACACCTTTGAATCCAGCTCTGCAACCAGATGGGTGTGCCTGGTCCTAACGTCTGGGTCTCTGCACACCGAACACATAACAATAATTAAAGTACGTGTGTGAAACAGCCAAGATTTGGAGATGAGGTGTGACACAGGAGGTAATGTTCACCCCGTCCAAGGGTAGAGTATCTTGCCTCGCTCCACACCCACCAGGGCCCACTCTCTGCGGCACTGGCCATGGGTGCTGGGAAGCCCTCGGAAGAGAGCGAGCAGGGGCAGCTCTGGGTGTACGAAGAGCCTCTGGGGGCCAAACTGGATGCCAGAGAGCCAGGTGAGGGCAAGGGTCCAGGCAGAAGGGAACTGCACACGAGACCCACGGTGCCGAATTGGGGACAGGAGGACAGGGCTTGAGTCTGATGGGCTTTGGCAGGGGACGGGGTACAGTGCCAAGGGCTCTGGCCTAGCGACTAGATGTACGGTGGGGCTGTCCCAAAGGTAAGGAAGTAGAGGAAGCAGGGGTTCATGGGCCAAGAGGCTGAACTCAGTTTATGATGAGGTGGAAAAATCTTCCACGTCAGAGAAACGGCCAGGACACTGGGCGCTCGGATCGCTGGGTCTTTGAAACTGCAAAGGGCCCAGGACAGGGATTCCCGGTTGAAACCCCAGAGTCCCTGAGATGCATCATTGGCGGTGACAAGCTGATGTTTTGTTCTTTGGCATTTTATTTCAAAATTGCAGCAAGAGGGAAAAAAAAAACAGCAGCACCGGGAGACCCGGCCTGAGAACGGAGAGATGCGGAGTTGGGGGCCAAAGTGCATCCTTGACCCCACGAAACGGAGCAGCGGGGAGTCCGGATCCCCGCCCCAAGGCCCGAGAGGCGGGGCTGGGGCCCAGACGCCTGGGCAGGGCCCTTATGGCTTTGGGAGTGTAGAGACCACGTGGGGGCACCAGAGACCCAGGCGTCCCGGCTCCCCCTGGCCTTTTATTTCATATTGCACTTCAGGTGAGTCACTGGAAGGGAGGTGAGGTTCCGGCGGGGACTGGATGCTAGGGGTCGGAGGAGAGGTAGGGCAGCGTCTAGCGTCACACCGGGAGCATCCACTCGTGGGCTCCTGTTCCGTACTGCGGGACGACAGAGGCGGGCCGTGAGGGGAAACTGCAACTCCCAGCAAGCCCCGGGGCGTCCCACGCTAAATGGTTGCGGAGTTGCGCCCCCCACGACCTCATGGGAAACGTAGTCCACTTCCCGGAAGACTGCCTACAGCTATAGGGAAAGGGGGATGGTGGCCGAGGTGGCGCAGAGGCTCAGGGGCGATGTAGTTCTGCAAAGAGTTACAGTCAGGCCCCTCGGCCGAAGGCTCTAGGGGGAAAAATCCATTTCAGCAGAGAAGGCCCAGAGGGTCAAGAGACATGTAGTTCTAGGTCCCGATGCACAGGACTGCACAGAAGTTCACAGGGGATGTCGTTCGAGGTCGAGTGCCAGGAAAGGGGCCTAGAGGTTCTCAGGAAAGCTATCTCGGCTGAGATGAAATGGAAACACCTCCAGGGGCTTAGGAGAGGAGATATTCCGGGGTCACTGTGGGGGCTGAGGTCCTGAGGTGCTTGTAGGAGATTCCTCGGGCCAAAGGGAGAGCCCGCGGCTCCAGGGCCTCCGCCCCGGGTGGGCTTCTGGCCCAAAGACTGTCTGGAAGTCCCAGAGGCTCACAGGAAGGGCGTTCCCCCACCGGAAGGATCCCCTGGAGCCCCAAGGGCAGGGAAGGCGAGTTCTCAAGCCAGGGCTCTAGGGGCTCGCAGGAAAGGGTCATTTCGCCCCAAGGAGTGTTCTAGGCCACAGAGGCTCAAGGAAAAGGCGAATGTGTGGGGCCCAGAGGCCGATGGCAGGGGCCATTATTGGCTCCTGGGACTGCGGGAGGCCGGGAGGAGGGCTCCCGGTCCATGATCTTCCCTGGGGAACAGCCACCCAGCCCAAATCCCAGCGGGTGCCCTTCACCTGGATCGCCCTCAGCTCCTTCAGGAAGCGGTGGATAAGCTCAGGCCCGTTTTCCATGGTGGGAACATGTAAGTGCTGTCGAAGGAAGTGCCGTGAGGGCCGGGCCGCGGGCCCCCCTGCTTCCCTCCCATCTCCGATGGCAACCCCACCTCACCTTGCCTTGGTACACGATTCGGTGTACCGGGCAGACCTGGCAAGCGGTGCCCGAGCCGAAGACTTCCCTGACGCGACCCTCCTGCAGCGCATGCAGCAGCTCCTTCATGGTGATCTTCCGCTCCACGACCCGGAACTCGCCCTGCCGAGCGGCCGCATGAGCCCGACCTCTCCCTCCGCAAGAAGGGTGAGAAAGACACCCGAGGAGAGGACACCCAGAGAGAAGGGGCGGATGCTAGTGTGCCACAGCGCCCCCCCCCGCCAGCTCCCTGAAAGTTCTGGCCCCCAGCTCATCAGTTGGCCCATCATCCCCACCCCCTCCCCAGACACTGTGCCCTCACCCAGGTCCTGGCCAGGTCCAGTAGACTCTGTCTGACCACTCCGGGCAGGATGATTCCATCCAGCGAGGGGGTCACCAGTTCCAGCACTGGGTCAAGTATAAGCGGGGGTGTCACCTCACACCCTGCCGTCCCCTTGGGAGCCACCCAAACCCACCCCAACCCCCAGATCTGCGGTCTGCTAGGAGTTACGACACGCCCACTTCCGCCCGGGCCTGTGTGGGGTCAGGGGAGGGCTCACCCCCATCCTCGTAGGTCCAGTAGATGAAGATGTTCATGGTGCCCACCTCGGTGAGCTGGTGGTCAGGCCCATACAGCCAGAGGACCTGTTCGCAGCCCCGCTTTCTGGCCTCCTCCTGCACCAACACGGTGGGCCCGTAATTCCTGGGAGAGGGCATCACGGTCAATCAGGGAGCCGTGTCCTTCCGCAGACTCCCGTTGGGTCACCACCTCCTCCGGGAACTGTTACAACGGCCTCCAGCCCCTTCCATCCCAGCACACGCTGGGGCTCCCAGCAGCCTGGGAGGCCCTGGTGTTCCCAGCTTCACCCAGCACAGGGCCTGCTCCTCGGGAGACCTCACAAGGTTGAAGGGACCTGAATGACACTCCCAGCCAGGGGCCACCTTCGCTATTCCAACACACCTGTACCCCACCTGCTGCCGGGGATCACCACATGGGAGACCCTCCCTGCCTTGGTGAGCCAAGGCGCCTGGCAAGACAGATTGACACAGAAAGCCCGCACAAGGGGGGGACAATCACCGGAGGCCCCAGGGGACTATGAGAGCTGCGCATGGGGGTGGGGAGGTGGAGGCGCTGGCTGAGCCTGGGTGTTCGGGGAGCCTACGTGTGGTAGAGACCCACGAGCTAAGTGTAAAACTTCATTTCTGGAGGTTTCCCAGAGGGCCCATCCTGATTTCTCCACTGGCTTTCACCCAAACCCTTCCTAATTTTTGTTTTTTAATGTTATTTTTGAGAGAGAGAGAGAGAGAGAGAGAGAGAGCACAACCGGGGGTAAGGGGCAAAGAGAGAAGGAGACAGAATCTGAAGCAGGCTCCAGGCTCGGAGCTGTCAGCACAGAGTCCGATGCAGGGGCTTGAACCCATGAACCATGAGATCATGACCTGAGCCGAAGTCGGCCATTGAACCAACTGAGCCACCGAGACGCCCACCCCTTCCTAATTCTGAGCCGATTTGTCCATAGCGCTTAGCACAGACCCTCTCCCCTAAAGCCCCCACCAGCGGCAACATCACATCCCAGGGGCAAGCACAGCTGCTTGTGAAATGATATGGGGAAGCACACGGGACACCCAAAGATGCAAATCGACAGCCAGTGCCCCTGACATCCAGCGTGCAGGACATGTGGGGTTGGGGGAGGGACCACTTACCCCCCGACCTTGTAGTCACCGACCCCACCCACCCAGGCCCGGATGAATGTCGGGTCGGCTAGGAGGGAGACAGGGTCCACGGCATCTCCGGGGAAGTAGGCGCCCACAGGGCAGAGAATGACAAACAGGAGAGCTCGCGAGGATCGGGTGACACCCAGCGAGGGCTGCAATGGGCAGAAGGGGGCATCAGGGACCCAGGAGTCCAGCCCCCCAGCAGACCCCCCCCACTTCTGCCCCACCTCCATCCCAGCGCCGGAGTCAGGCCCACCTCATTTCCAATGATCACAGGCCGCACATAGAGGCTCGAGTTGGCATCATCAGGAACCCAGTCTTTGTCCACTTCCACCAGCCGCCGGATACACTCAAGCAACTCGACCTTGTCAAAACTCTGGGCAGGATCGTCACGAGTCAGGGCGCCCCCCCCCGCCCCGCCCCTCGCCCCTCCCCCTCCTCCCCCTGGCAGCCGGCCAGGGCCCCTCACCGGCAGGCAAAGGCGCAGGGCCGAGCGCAGCATCCGGTCCATGTTGAGCCAGGGTCTGAAGAGGCGCACTTGCCGGTCGCTGCCTTTGAACGCCTTCATGCCCTCAAAGAGCTGCGGGAACAGGTGGGTAGGCGACTCAGCTCAGAGACCACCTCAGAGAGCCGTGAGAGACAGCGAGAGACACCAAGACAGAGCCTGAGACACACGGACACAGACACGGACGCAGAGGAGCTGGGGAGAGACTAACACAACAGGGCACACAGGAAGCAAAGAGAAGAGACGGGAGACAGAGACACCAGGAACAGGCGGAGAGACTCGGGGCTGGGAGGGTACAGAGACCACACCCCACTGAAAGCCCTTCCGTGTTACTGGTATGATTTCTCAGGAACAACGGCGTGGAAATTCTGTTTTTAAAGAATCCTTGTGTTTGAGAAGCTCTGGATGAAAGAATACAACTTCCAGGATTTGCTTCAAAAATCTTACAGGAAGGGGGACGAAGATGGGAGTCCATCTTATCTCATTCTGTTTTTGGTTGTTGTTGTTTTTTCAAAGTAAATTTAATTATTTAATTAAAACTTAATACATTGGGGCGCCTGGGGGGCTCAGTCGGGTAAGCGTTCGACTTGGGCTCTGGTCATGATCTCACGGTTCGTGAGTTCGAGCCCCGCGTCGGGCTCTGTGCTGACAGCTCGGAGCCTGGAGCCCCTCCGCAGGGGGAACAGGCCCATGGTTTGGTCACCTGGTCCAACCTCTGGGCGCCACCCTCAGCCCTCCCTTCCCTGCTTCTGTCCAGCCTGCCAGTCCCTCGCGTCCCTGAATCCCTGTCCCTCCCTCTGGCTCCGGCCCCAGCCAGGGCCTCCATATCTACCTCTTCTCTCCTATCTGGACCTCCTGGCTTCCAGCTCATCTTCCACGCGACCTGAGGGGTCTCACTACACCCGGGGCTGACCCTGCTTCACGCCTGCTCAGAGCCCTCCGT
The DNA here is from genome assembly GCA_028646485.1 of Cryptoprocta ferox. NCBI lineage: Eukaryota > Metazoa > Chordata > Mammalia > Carnivora > Eupleridae > Cryptoprocta > Cryptoprocta ferox. The sequence continues at coordinate 7,127,760 of CM053563.1, read as the reverse complement.
GGCTCCCAGGGCCCTCGACAAGGTGCTGGCCCCACAGCTCCTCCGTGGCCCTGACGGCACCCTCAGCCTCCTCTGCCACCCTCCCGTCCCCAAATCCCCCCAGGACGCCGGGCTTTCCTTTGTACTGTGTCTTTGAACTGGCTGTTCCCTCTCCTGCTAAGCCCCTCTCAGCTTCCCTCTGCCAGAAGCGACCCTACTTTCTTTCAAGTTAGAGGCGGGATCGGTGCCTCTTCTGGCCCCCACGGTGTCTCAGCTGTCACCTCCAGACCACGATCGATCGCGCTGGGCTGTAACCGCAACACGGGGGTTTCAAGGGAGAGAACTGGGTGTGCTCATCTCAGGGAACCCAGCAGCACCCAGCGCGGGGCTCGCCTTGGAATGCGAGGAGCCTGAGATGGAAGGAACACACGGAAAGCAAACCCAGGGCGGTGGACCCGGCGAGAGACCCGGCAAGAGGGAAGAGAGGCAGAGAGACGGGGACAGAGGTCGGCCGCCATGCCTGTAGCGAGTAGTGGAGGCCGGAGCAGGCTGGGTGCAGCATGAGGTTCTGGAAGGGCTGGATGCGGGGCTGGCCCCAGCCCTTCTCCTCCGTCCATTCCACCATCAGCATGTGGTCAGTGAAATTCTTCCCAAACACCAGGGGCTTGCTGGGGTCAGGCTTCTTATGAGGCTCCTGCGTCATTTCCAGCTGCAGGTCCGAAGCCTGAGAAGAGACAGGCCCCCCCCGCCCCGACCCCAATATCCTGAAATCTGGGCCCAACCTCAAATGGAAAAACTATAACCCCCATGAACCTCTGGGGCTAAGACCTAGAGAGAAGCGACACCTGTGGCCCCAGAGGCTTCTGGGACATGTAGTATCCACTCTCTCCCACAGCCTTATGGCGGATTCTTAGGCTACCCCATTGCCAACCACCTTCACCTTTGGACCCTGGACCGTTTCGGAGATGCCTGAATGCAGCTGCCAGCCCCTCCCTCAAACCTAAGGGTTCTAGTCCCCAGTCCCCTCCTCCCTCAGACCCAGTAAGGAGTCCAGGCCCCAGTCCCTCCATGAGATCCCAAAGTATATTCCCCTCCATTCATTCACCTTGAAGTTGGATGAGGCATATCTTCTGGGGCCACACAGAAGCCATGAGGCAGGGAGGAGTTTTCGGGCCCAAATCTGGAGGCGGGGGGACAGAAGTAAGAAAGGTAGTGAGGTAGAGAGAGAGAGAGAGAGAGAGAGAGCACGGGACCCCGGTGCCCGCTTTGCCACCTCCCGCACTCAGGAGGTCGCTCTGGCCTGCTCTGTCCCAGGCCCAGTGCATTCGAGACAGGGCATGTGGCCCCAGCCAAGTCCGCTCGTCTGTGGGATCAGCATATAGTGGGAGGGAATCCTGAAGGAGGCCAAGTCCCCTCCCGGCCCTCACGAGGGCAATCCCGAGAAAAAGCTGAATCAGCTCCTATCCCCTCCTTGCCAGGACAAAGTTAAACACAGGCACCTCCCACCCCTGGGAACTTTGGCCCCAGCCCTGAGATCAGCTCAGACAGAAGACGACCGACCGAGAGAAAGGGCACAGGTAAGTGGAGGCCCCTCTGGGGGACCCAAATCCTGATAAGAGTTCTGAGGAACCTATAGGCCGTAATTCCCCAGAACCCAGAGGCTGGGCCCCCAGTCCCCTCTCCCTTAGACCCAGAAGTCCTGGCCTCCAGCCCCCTCTCCCTTAGACCCAGAACTCCAGACCTCGGCCTCCTCTCCTTCCAACCCAGGAGACTCAGCCCCAGCCCCTCCTCCCTCAGACCCAGGAGTCCAGACCCCCAGCCCCCTCCTCCCTCAGACCCAGGAGTCTGGGCCCCCAGCACCTTCGTCCCTCAGATCCAGGGGTCCGGGCCCCCAGCTCCCTCCTCCCTCAGACCCAGAAGACCCCGTCCCCAGCCCTTTCTCCCTCAGACCCAAGAGTCCAGGACCTCAGACTCCCTCCTCCCCCAGACCAAGGAAGGAGTCCAGGCCCCCAGCCTCCTTCTCCTTCAGACCCAGGAATCCAAGTCCTTATTCTTCCAGGACTCAGATTACCTAAGCTCCCAACCCCATACCTCAGACACCAGTGGTTCTAATTCCCTTCGGATCCCAGGGACCACATGGCGGGGGGGGATCCCCTAGTCATCGACAGAGACCCTGCTCAGATAAACACTGTGGTCCTGCCTGAGACAAACAAGGGACAGCAGGTCTGTCCGTGTCCATCAGGGTGGCCTCTCCCCCGTATTCTTTGACCTCACATTGACTCTTTTCCAGCCTGGCAGGAAAGCAGCTGGGTCATGAGGTTGGGGCCGACACGACAGCGGACGAAGACTGCTCCTGCCTTGTGAGCTGGGTGAGTGGACGCCAGTCACTGAGAACAAACATGAATGGCACAGTGAGTGGTCAGTAGGTGATTCCTAGGGACATTGGGGCTGCTGGGCTGCCAGGTCCTAACATCTGGGCGGTGAAGTCAGAGGAGTGGCTCTGGAGAGCTTGAGGCCCAAGAGCGTCTGGGCTGATCAGAGTGTGGGTCTGCGGCATGGCCTCTAGGTGGCGCTGTGTCGCTCACACAAGTCTGTGACCACGCTTCTGTCCCGCAGGGAAGTGGACACCACAGCGCAGAGACAGCAGTATCTGGGCAGGACAGCGGCCAAAAAAAATGGACAAAAAAAAGGGGGGGGGAAGCGAGCCACGCGTTGGGTGGAGAGATTACTTGCAAATAAAACCTTAAAAAAATATTTGGAGACAAAACTGAGAACAGGAAATCAGGAACAGGAGATGCCAGAAGAGATAGGATCATAAAGACAGACCGATACGAGAGACAGACAGGGAGACAAGTTCACGCAAAGTCAAGTCTGGAGAAATACAGAAACATAGCGAGGGTGAGATTTGAGGGAGGAAGAAGTAAACGGATGGAGACCAGGCTTCAGGTGACCGCACAAAGTGAAAGGAGGCTCCTGGGAGAAATGAGGGAAAGACAGAGACAGAGCAAAGCCAACACCAGGAAACAAACTGTCTCAGTGATATCCAGGAGATGAGATCTCTCTACCTCTCCCACAGGGCACAGAGAAGGGGCCACGCGGTGTGCAGAGCATAAATCTGCACTGGCCACCAAGACCCTGTCCTGAGAGAAGCTGTCTTCATCTTCCCGGGACATTTCTGTAGGCGCAGGGGTCTCACCATGGCTCAGGAAAGGTGGACCATCTGACACCCCCACGCCACGGGGATTGGACCCAAGGGTTACCTTCAGATGGTAGACGGGCTATTGGCACAAAGGATGTAAAAGGGTCAGGGCTGAATTAAGAAACAGGGAAAGAGGGGAGGGGAGGGGCATAGGGCAGGGGTCTGCAACACGATGGAGCCTCCCCTGTGTCCCATTACAGCCTAGGACTGTCCCCACCACAATCCAGGAAGGACTGTCCTCCCAGCAAGGCCCAGCAATGGCACCATCCAAGCCCAGGACTGTCCTTTGTCATAGTTCAGCACTGTCCTTCCCAGTTCGGGACAGTCCCCACATCACAGCCCAGGAAGAGTCCCCCTCATAATGGCGTGCTGTCCCTTTCTCAGCCATGGACTGTCCCTATCAAAGCCCCAAATGGTCCTTGTCATGGCCCGGGACTGATCCCATCACACGGAGCACTGCCCCATTGTAGCCTGGGACTGTCCCGTCACAGACCAGGTCTGTCCCACGACAGCTCAAGACTCTCCTCGATCACAACCGCAAACTGTCCCCGTCACCGCCCAGGGCTTTCCCACCACAGTCCCAGGAGTGTCACCATCACAGTCCAGGAGTGTAACCATCAAAGCCCCGGTTGTCACCGTCACAGCCCAGCATTGGTCACCAAGACCGCGAAACGTAAAAATCTGCCCTATCTATCCACCAGGCTGGCATCGGAGTCCCAGACAGTCAGGTGCAGAGTCACCCTGAAAACCACTTTCTCCAAGGTTAAGCTGCAATTGTCGCGGTACCGTGTTGTAAAGATCCCTTCTTTGAGTTGTTACTATTTCTTTCCTCGAGGAGAAACTTTATTCTCTAAAATCATACTCTCCACAACTCTGCTCACTGGCATCTTACCAGGAAGAATGGACCCTCCCACCCCTGCCAGGACCATCTGTCACTTGGACAGTGGCAAGCTGCCTCCGTTTCCAACCCGGACGCAGAGCTTCGGATGAGAGGTTTCAGGGACACCACATTCCACACAGATCTTAACCTTTTGATTCCAAGAAAATCGGGCCTTGGGTCCAATTCCCAGCCCAGACGTGAGATCTGTGCTTTCATCCTACCCCCACGCCTAGGGGTTCGGGGTGTCTTACCCCCACGCGCTGACGACTCCCCCCTTAATCCCCCCACCCACCCCAGTCCGGTGCCTGTCCCATAACTATGCCCCCCTCCGTGTTTCCCTCCATACCTCCGGTTGGCGTCCCTGTCCCACCAATTACCTCCTCCTTCTGCCACCCTGTCCTTACAGCCTCGTGCTCCTCGCCAAGGGGCCCCCTCCTTCCCGGCGCCCCGCAGCGGAACTCGAGCATCGAGGGAGCGGCGCCGAGCCGGACGAGCCGGGGGCTGGTGGGCCTCCCGGAAGTGGGCCTCCCCCTCTCCCTCCCCGGCCCGGGGCCGCGAACCCACCTGCCCCAGGGCGGCTGCGGCCATGGTCCGTGCGGCGGGCGAACTGCACCCGCCCGGGGCGCGGCCCAGAAGAAAGACGTTCCGACCCCGCCCCGCTCACGCCCTCTGCCGCGGGAGGGCAGCTCGGCGAACACCCCAGGCCAGCCGGGCCTCCCCAATTATAGGGCGCCCGTGGGGAGCTGGGCCCTGCTGGAGAGCGCATGCGCTGGGATCCGCGCGGCGAAGGGGGAGTTCACCGAAATACGCCCTCCTCCCAGCCCCCACCCAGATGCTGTTCCAGCCGCACAACTGCTGTACCAGAACGTACATGGAAGTTTTGTTTTTGTTTCCAAAGCGTTTTACTAGGGACTGTCGCGGAACGCTAGCGAGGATAAGCAGTTCGGGGTAAGACAGGAAAGGCCATGAACAGAAAGAAACCTCCGCGTATCTCGATCCCTCGGTGATAAGGGAAAGCCCTGGCTGTAAATAGATCACGTAAATGAAGAAGGACTTTGGCAAAAGGCCTCGGAAGACGGTAGCAGGTAGAGAGGGGATGAAGGGGTTGCAATCAACCCCAATTAAAAAAAAATTGTTTTTAACGTTTATTTTTGAGAGAAAGAGAGCGTGAGCAGGGGGAGGGGCAGAGAGAGAGAGGGAGACTCAGAGTCCGAAGCAGGCTCCAGGCTCCGAGCTGTCAGCACAGAGCCCGACGCGCGGCTCTAGCTGGTGAACCGCGAGATCGTGACCTGAGCCCAAGTCGGTCGCCCAACCGACTGAGCCACCCAGGCGCCCCCCCAGTCAATCCCTAGTTAATATACTTTTTCTCTTTCCAAGGAGAAAGTGTAGGTGTCTTCTTTGTAACTTTTTAGGAGGTACAACGCACGTGATTCATCGTGCCTCCTTCCAGTTTCTTTCCTCAGCGAGGCGCGAAAAACTTTAATCACGAAACGCATCTAAGAACAGCCCCTAAGGCAGGGTTCCCTGGTTATGCCCCTTCATGAGTGTCTCCCCGACTACTGGACCCCCATGGGCAGAGTTAGCTAATTACAGCGCACCAGGATCCCTCTAATCCCTAGCAATCCAAACCTGCGTCAGTGCCCCTATACTCCTCGGTCCCTGTGGCCCCCAAACCTTCTGCGGTCAGAGTTTCCCCCAACTCCTGCATCCGGGTTATTGTGGCACCGAAATGTTCCCGCTGTGTCCTCAAACTTCGATTCCTGGGCCACTGTGCCTCCGTAATTCTACCCTGGGATATTTTGCCCCCAAATTCTGTCCCCGGGTCACTGTCCCCCGACCCTAAGAGCCACAGGTCAAGGCAAATTCCCAAGCCTCCTCCTCAGAGTCCCGTTTCGCTTCCCTCCGCTCCGGTCCTCCTCTGCCACCACCTGGCCTGGGGCCTGGGGGCGAGACCGAGCCCGTCTCGCCTCGGCCAATCAGCGACTGCCGCACACCCCCGCCGCGGCCAATCCGCAGCAGCTATGCAGCTCCACCCCACCCCCACCCCGGCGGGGGAGACTAACCCCCAACTGCGACCCGCGCCGCAGCAGGAATCCCGGGCCCGCTCTTCCCTAGCTGGGGAGTCCACACCCGCTAAGTTTCCTCCTCCCCCAAACCCAGGAGTTCGGACCCCCAGCTCCCTTCCCTCTGACTCAAGAGTCTCAACCCCAGCTGCCTCCTCCCTCAGAACGTGCGGAGCCCACCGCCCCTCCTATTTTTCAGCCGGCGAGGTCGAAACTCCTTTCCCTTAAGGACCAAGAATAAGGAGAAGGCCCTTTTGTTCACCTCCCCTATTATCTCCTAATAGAGCTTAATTAATCTCCCCTGCGGGCCTTTTTATCAGCAGGGGTGAAGCCAACCGGCAATACTTTGCTCAGGAGCCCTCGGCGACAGGCTCCTGCTGCAAGACCTGCCGGGAGTTGTAGTCCCTTGGGTCAAGACCACTCGCGGGAAGGCGTGGGGCTGGAAGGGCGACGGGGTTCGGCGCGGGGGGGGGGGGGATGGGGGAGTTGGCGAGACGCGCTCCCGGAGTGGCAGAGCTCAGAAGAGCAGAAAATAAATGAAATGACGCCTTCTTCCTTCTAGCAGCAAACTTTTATGGGAACCTGCGGCGTGGTTGGGCACATGGGGTTAGCGGACTTAATGTTTAGAATTGGGGGGTGCATCTAAGAAGCAGATGGTAGCAGTTGAAATTTGGGAATCCTAATCAGGAAGGCCCAAGTGGAAACGAGGGAAATCAGGAAGGAATGGTGGGGGGCTCCACGGGGGTGCCCGGAAGGGCCTTGCGCCCGTACCCCAGCTCTGCGCCCCCGGTCACAAACAGCTCAATCCCCGTGCAGAAGTTGGCTTCGGAGGCCAGGAACACGGCTGCCGCCCCCACGTCGGCTGGCTGGCCCATGTGACCCAGGGGCTGGGGAGAGACAAGGGAAAAAGGAGATCAAGTGCCGGCCGCCCACCTGACTGCTACACCCTAAGTCTCCCATAGCCCCTGGATCTGGCCCCCCACTCCTACCTGGGCCAATGTGCCTTCTCTGATTGTGGCTGTGGGGTCAGGCGTTGCCGCGGCCAGCCCCTCCCACATTGGGGTCCAGATATTTCCTGGGGAGATACTGCGGGGAGGGAGAAGAGGGGATCAGGGAAGTGGGCCCCAACATGGCCTCTTAGGCTCACTCCCTGCCTTCTTCGCCCATTGGAGCTGCTCACCAGTTGACCCGGACGCCATATTGACTCTCATCCAGGGCCAAGGCTTTGGTCATGGCCGTTACTGCCCCCTGCAGAAGATGATGGGGGAGCAGAGTTCAGTCCAGGGAAGCTGAGGTTCCTCCCGTTCTCCTCCAACCCAGGGGGTGTCAAGCTGGGGCCTCAGAGTGGGGTACTCATGCCTTCCCCGAGGGCTTCTATGGGATGCACCAGGCTCTGTTTCTGGGGAGACACTGGTGCGTAACAACACGTCACAGGTTGCCATGCCTCAGGGCTGGGGTCCTTGGAGGCCCTGGTAGGGGGTGAAGGAAGGGGCGAGGTACCTTGGTGGCCACATAGGGAACTCCCTGGACCTGGCCAATGGCCCCGACCAGACTGGAGATGTTGATGATGTTCCCCCGGCTTTTCCGCAGGTGGGGGAGGGCAAGCTGGGGAGAGAAAGGGCAAAGTCAGTCACGAGTCCCTGGATCTGCCCCCAGCCACACTGCGACACACGCTGAGGTCTGGGACAATGGCCATTGCTCAGGTAGGTTCACTGGTTGGGTCGCGGAGCCCAGTAGGGACAGCATTCCAGAACCTCGGAGAGCACCTTCACTGATTTGCCCCCTGGTCTCAGTGCTTAAGGAGTCTCTCAGTGGACTCTGCATTTTCTCTGCAGAAAGGAAGGCATTTTCTCTGCGGCCACCTCTACTTCCTCTCACTTCCTCTCCCCCATCCTTTGTGTCCTTGTCCCCCTCCCCCCACCCCACCCCCATCCAGCTTCCTTGAGGTCTCCCTGCTCTGGGTCTCTGTATGTTACTCAGACTCATGTCCGGATCGAGACAGGAAAGTGTAAGGTGACTGCATATTTTGCAAAAATGAGAGGAGGCCCTTTTCTCCGTGAGGGGGAGAGAGCGTCTCTGCGTTTGAGGGGGAGCTCTGTGGTCACAATGTGCCGTGGGAGGTCTCGGTGACATGCACCCCATTTCATGAAGCTCCCCGGAGGTACCTAAACGAATTCTCTCTCCCTCTCCCTCTCCTCCCTCTCTGTCTCTCAGCTCTTGGACTATGCGTGACCTTGAATAAACTCAGATTCTATCCTTCTTTCCTTTGACAGCTGAGCTGGCCGGGCTGACCTGTTCCTGCCACAGAAGATTAAAGAAAACAAACAGGCCCCGCGAAGGGGTTCTCAGAGCGAGAATATAAATTAGCTCCGTCTCTGAATCACCCCACCAGCTTTTGGTTTTTTCCCCCTTAAGATTTTTTATTTATTTCGAGGGTGAGAGGGCGCCTGGGTGGCTCAGCCGGTTGAGTGTCCGACTTCGGCTCAGGTCATGATCTCGCGGTTCACGGGTTCGAGCCCCGCGTCGGGCTCTGTGCTGACGCCTCGGAGCCTGGAGCCTGTTTCCGATTCTGTGTCTCTCTCTCTCTCTGCCCCTCCCCCACTCGTGCTCTGTCTGTCTTAAAAATAAACTTCTTTAAAGCATGTAAAAATAAAACCGAGTATTTTGAGAGTCAGGGAGCAGGTGAGTGGAGAAGGGGCAGAGAGAGAGAGAGAGAGAGAGAGAATCCCAAGCAGGCTCCACGGGGTCGGCACAGAGCCTGATGCGGGGCTCGATCTCATAAACCGTTGAGATCATGACCTGAGCTGAAACCAAGAGTCGACATTCAACCGACTGAGCCCCCCAGGCGCCCCACCGACCAGCTCTTTCAAAGCTCCTCCACTCCCTCAGAAACAGCCTCCACCCTTTCTGAGGACTGTGTGTCTTCAAACACACCCTGAGCCTTCCAACCTCAGGGCCTTTGTTTGCTATTCCCTCTGCCTGGAATACTTTTCCTGAGATAGTCACGGGTGACCCCTAGGGTGACCGGCCACTCCAGCGTGCCCAGGACTGACGTGTTTCTGAGGACATGGGACATGCAGTCCACAGAGTCAGTGTGAAACCGGGACAGTCCCGGGTAAACCTAGTCCGTCAGTAACTTCCAATCTTGCTTAAATGCCACTTTTTTAAGGAGGCCTTCCCTGACCATCCTACTAAAAAAAATTTTTTAAGTTTATTCATTTATTTTGAGAGAGAGAGAGAGAGAGAGAGTGTGTGTGCAGGAGTGGAGGTGGGGCAGCGAGAGAGGGAGAGAGAAAATCCCAAGCAGGCTCCACGCTGCCAGCACAGAGCCCGATGCGGGGCTCGAACTCACGAAACACGAGACCATGACCTGAGCTGAAGTCAGACGCTTCACTGACTGAGCCCCCCCAGGTGCCCCAATGGTTGACATTTCTTACTCAGTTTCACCCCCAGTGCTAGGGTGTCTGTCACGTAATAGGTGCTCAATAAATATCTTTTGCATGGATGAATGAATTTATTGAGACTCTATTATGTACCTGGCCCTGTTGTCAGCTCTTCAGGCATATTAGCTCATTTAATCCTCAGGACAACCCTAGAAGCGGGGGCTATGCATAGCTCCTTTTTCCAGGTGAGGAGACTGACCCGGTGACAGAGGAGACTGTCATGTGACAGCCGTCAGGGCTGGTACTGGTGGCCCAGCAGTGAGCAGTCAGAGACCAAGACCCAAAACCAAGAAAAGAATTTCTGACAGCTCTAAGCGGTAAGAACTTTAAGACAAGGGGCGCCTGGGGGGCTCAGTCGGTTGAGCGTCTGACTTCGGCTCAGGTCATGATCTTGCGGTTCGTGAGTTCGAGCCCCGCGTCGGGCTCGCTGCCGTCAGCCCGGAGCCTGCTTGGGATCTTCTGTCCCCCGCCGCCCTCTCTGCCCTTCCCCTGCTCACATTCTCGCTCTCAAAAATAAAATAAAAATTTAAATCCCTCCCTCAGCCCTGGGCTTGCCCAACCCCTACTCCAGGCCCTGGGGTGCTTTTTTTTTTTCTTTCAATTTTTTTAAAGTTTATTTATTTTCAGCCGGAGACAGAGAGGGCGGAAGCAGAGGCAGGGCACACAGAGAGGGAGAGAGAGAGAGAGAGAGAAGAGAGAGAATCCCAAGCTGGCTCCATGCTGTCAGCGCAGAGCCGGACATAGGACTTGAACTCCTGAGCCCTGAGATCCACGAGCTGCGCCTAAATCAAGAGTCAACGGCTTAATCAACCAACCAACCCACTGACCCACGCAGGCACCCCTGCCTATTTCTTTGGTAAAACCTTATCACTCCCCACCCAGGTGCTGAGCTTCCTCCCCACCCCCACCCTGCAAAGGTGAAGTGCCTGAGGGCTGGGGCACTGGGCTCACGCTACCGCTCAATAAATATTTGTGGCACATTCCCTGTGATCTCTTCTCAACCTTCCCACACATTCCTTGGCCCATATCCCCCTCCCCCGCCCTCAGTCAAGGTCACCTAGTACTTTTGGCGCAGGCATATCAAGGACAAGGACCTGCTAGGATCTTATTGGCCTGACCTTCCCTCCCCTCTCCCTCCCTCCTTCCCTTTGGACACCTGACCAGGAGAGCCTGACTGTGAAGCCGCGCTCTGGCCTGACTCCCATTTCCCCTAGATGTTGGGGTTCCTGGGTCTGCTCCTCTCCGGGCTCTGCCAGGGGAGCCCCCACGTTGCTGCTCTCCCATGTGCGTCTCCTAAATCTCCCTTGGAACCGCCTTTTGGAACTCCTGACCTGCCCACTTTGGGCATCTGCATCTGTCTGTCTCCAGTGCAAAACTCCCTCCATCGACTCCTAGGATCCGCCTCTCTCCCTCGTTTCCGGCCTCAGACACGGGGTCCCCTCCTACCCAGCTTCTCAAGCCAGAGACCTGAAGGCCTTCCAGGGCCTCCTCCCTCTCCCAAAGTTCCTTATCCGATCCGTCCCTAAACCTGACCATGGTGCTTTCTAAGGACCGCTTTCATCTGTACAATTCTCTCCACCTCATTCATTCACTCAACAAACATTCACCGAGCACTTAGTATGTGCCAGGTCCTGGGGTAGATGCCGGGGATACCACAGGAAACATGATGCGGAGAGATTTCTGCCCTCCAGTTCTTGGGGGGGAGGCAAGAGTAAACACATAAACGTGCATAACAGAATGTGCTAGAATCTGATCAGGGATAAGGAACAAGGAGTAAAGCAAGAGGAGAATGAGAATATTGGGCTGCGTGCAATTGCACAAAGGGTGTTTAGGCATGAGCTGTGGGGATGTCTTGGGGGAGTCTGGGCCAGGCCGAGGAAACAGGATGTGCAAATGTCCTGAGGCAGGACAGACCTGTGTTTGGCACAACGAGGCCATTGCGGTAAGAGGTGAGGTCAAAGGAGGAAGAGGGGCCACAGCATGGGAGGGGCGGGAAGAGACGGAGACGCAGAATCTGAAGCAGGCGCCAAGCTCCGAGCTGTCGGCACAGAGCTGAGGCTCAAACACTTGAACCGCAAGATCGTGACCTGAGCTGAAGTTAGACGCATAACCGACCGAGCCACCCGGGCGCCCCTATGCTATTCTATTTTTTTTTAAGATTTTTTTTTTTTTATTTTAAAGAGAGAGCCAGTGAGTGGGGGGAGAGGGGTAAAAGGAGGGGAGCGAGAAAGAGAGTGAATCTTAGGCAGGTTCCACGCTCAGCGCAGAGCCTGACGCAGGGCTCGATCCCACGATCCTGGGATCATGGCCTGAGCCGAAATCAAGAAGTCAGATGCTCAACAGACTGAGCCCCGCAGGCGCCCTGAGAATGTTCTTGTTTTTAGGAAATATACCCCCAAAATACTGAGGGGGGAAGTGGACATCATGCTTGCAATCTACCCTCAGACAGACAGAGACAGAGAAAAAGAAAGCAAACAGCATAAAATATTGACAATCGGGAGTCCGGGTGTTCAGTTCTGTGTACTATCCTGGCAATATTTTGTGGGTCTTCAATTATGTCAGTAAAAATCGGCAAACATTCTAAACCGTGGGTAGTGTTTGTGAAGTTCCTACTGATGAAATCATGTGACGTCTGGGCAGCGGATGGCAGGGGGCAATGGCTAGAACCGTTTAATAAAATGCTCGTAAGTGTTAAGCTGGCGGTGGAGATGCAGAGGACTGTCTTTTGTTCTCGACACACATCCCGGTGGTTGCTGCCCCAGGGCCTTTGTACACTCTTTTCGTTGTGAATGAAACAGCATGTGCCCCACTTCTTCACCTCCTTCTCTCCCACTCAGGGCTTAGCTCAAACCTCACCTTTTCCCTCCTACCTCTGCCAGGCTTCCTTTGCCCAACGTGTATCTCCGTGACCTCCACCTGAGTTAGCCAGATTAGCCCCAGGAAACAGAATGGGGCAATGCTCGTGATAAGCAATAAAAATGTGCGGACGGTAAACTCTGTGCGAGGCAGGCGGGCCTCAGGTCTGGGCGCTTCACTCCTACACGCGGTCGCTACACCAGCCACTCACAGGGAACAGAGTCAGAGAGCGCAGTGGGGAGCGGTGGGGACTGGGGTACCATGGAGAGCCACGCCCCGTTTAGCCGACTGTCCGCTCTGCCCCCCAGAGACCTGGCTGTTGATGAGGAATCTCGCCTCTTGGAAACGCCGGGCCCTGGGAGGGACACCATAGACGGTAAAACCTTGGGTCGCCAGCATGATTCGTTCCAGAAACACGCTTGTAGTCCAAGGCCCTCGAATATCAAAGGGAATTTCAAGAACCATTGGCTCAGCCGTGATCGCCGGACCTTCGGCGTCGAGGACGCCTGTAATGCAAGACGTTGCTCGTTTGTCGAGTTCACACGTATTAGAAATGGTCGCCCGTCTTGCGGAACGTTCGCGCAACACGTTACTTGCAACCCAAGGTTTTGCTGTATATACAATATCCCCTCTATGGGCTGAGGTTTACGTGTGTCTGACTGTAGCGAGGTGCTAATCTCAGAGGCAAACAGAAGTTGGGGACCGGGGGGGTGGGGTGCAAGGGCTCACAGGTTAAGCAAGGACACCCAGCTGCCCAGAAATATTTCACCTGGATCCCCTGTGACACCTGGGAATCAGCGCCTGAGTTTCCCCACCCAGGTGACCCCCCGGCCCAATCCCGGGCCTCCTCCCCTCCTCTCTGTCCACACTGGCTTTTCTGACCTATTCCAGCCTCAAGCCGGTGAGCTCCAGACCGATGACTCCGGGCCTCCACCCTCACCCCAGACTCGAGAATCCCACGCAGACGTCTGGTGGGCGCCCCCCTCTCAAAAGGTCCCCCATCCCACCTGCTCCTCCCCAGGCATCCCAGTGGATGACAGCTCAGTCCTACCAGTTGCTGGGGGTAGGGGTGGTGTTGGGGGGGGGGGACAAACCCAACCCCCCACGCCTTTCAGTCTCGAGTCCACCCGACATCTAGTCCGCAAGGAAACTGCTGGGGGCCGCATCGGCCTTGCTGGATGACGCAGCCACGGCGAGGAAACGGCAGACGCCTGCACAGCTCCTGCCATGAAGCGAAACTGGTATCTCCTTCTGTTCCTGGCTCATACTGGGAATGGGACCGCCGTTATTGATTAGGCCTCACCAGGTTCCAAATCAGACCGATATTCCCCACACGGTTACCCCATAAGAAAAAGCATTTTCCTGCCCCTGCATAAAGGATTTTAGAGCGAAGCGCTGCAGATGTTTGCCAAAGGCCTCTTCTAATGAGCCTGGCAGACCCAAGACATAAGGTGGGGGGGGGGGCTAAGAACACAGAGTTTACGATTAACTCTGACCCCGAGAACAAGGGCCTCACTTAGAGATAAGGAACAGGCAGGGACCGGACATAGTTGCTGCATACACCTTTGCTAATTGGAGCCACAAATACCCTCCCTTGTCCTGACTTCAGTATGAGGATGGATAAGAAAGTAAAAACCCAGGTGCAAGGCCAACGCGCACAGGGCGCCCATTGTGCTTGCATCACAGAAAGGTTTTCTCCAGCAGCTTGTGAACAAGCATTCTCTCTCTCGTGGTTGATGAGCCAAATAACTCCTAGCCTACCTATATACAACTTAACCCGTGTTTTAATTTTAGCGTTACTAACTCAAATAATATGTCTATTATCCTGTTTTTTACTCACAACATCCTGTTATTCTCTTGGTTATCAAAGTTGCTCGACTGACTCGGTTAAAACTTGTTAATTAAAAACAAAGTCATAATTATTGGCAAGAAAACCAACCCTAACAAAGTAAGACAGGTTTGTTACTTTCTTAATCTGGGGGACTGATGCCAGGAATGATTGGGACGGTTCTACAAAAATACTTCGGGAAAACTTGTTTCTGCACACTTGCGGTGATCAGAGCATCTTATCGCAAGGAATTCGCCACTGTAAAAAAAATTCTATTTTCTGATGTCATGTTAATGCCTGACCAATAAAAAAAAAAAAAAAAAAAGGACACCAAAGCAGACAGAGCAGAGATGCCCGCCTGGTGATCAAGAAAGAAACTCGAGTCTCGCTCACTCTCGCAGACACCGTCCATCCTTTCGGGGACCCCCCGGACCTGCTGGAGCTGGACTCCGGCAGGAAATGCTGACACTTTAGCTTCAAAAGGGAGCCAGAAGCGGACCACTTCTCACGGAATCCAAGGCCACAAGCCTGGTGGGATTCGAATCACCTCCTGCCTGGGTCACGCGTGGCCTTGCTGGGCCCAAGGCCTCAGCCCTCGCCCCTGCCTGTTCCTCATGCGGCGGCCAGAGGGCACCAGTTCCCACTTGCGGAGCTCACTTCCTTGCCTTGGGGATCAAGGGTCAAAGCAAAGTCCTCACCGTGGCTGACAAGGCCCTTTTGCCCGCTTGCTGCCCTCACCTCCCGCCCTCTCCCCCTGGCTCACCCTGCTTCAGTCACACTGGCCTCCTCACTGCTCTTCCTACACCCTGATCAGTGCCACCCCAGGGCCTTTGCACTGGCTTTCCCTCTGCTGGATTGCTCTGCCCCACACACATTCTTGAGGTCTGACTTAAATGTCACCTCTCAAAGAAGCCTTCTGACCATGGCACCCTGTCTAAAAGAGGACACAAATCCTCTAAAGCAAAACAAAACAAAACAAGGGGCGCCTGGGTGGCTCAGCTGATTGAGCGTCTGAGTCCTGATCTCAGGGTCATGAGTTCAAGCCTCGCATCGGGCTCCACGCTGGGTGGAGAGCCTACTTAAAAACAAAACAACAGGGGCGCCTGGGGGGCTCAATCAATTGTGCGTCCGAC
This sequence comes from Cryptoprocta ferox, assembly GCA_028646485.1. Classification (NCBI taxonomy): domain Eukaryota; kingdom Metazoa; phylum Chordata; class Mammalia; order Carnivora; family Eupleridae; genus Cryptoprocta; species Cryptoprocta ferox. Next base: position 7,112,379 of record CM053563.1, on the reverse strand, counting down.
TTCGGCTCAGGTCATGATCTCACGATTTGTGGGTTCAAGCCCCGCGTCGGCTCTCTCCCGTTAGTACAGAGCCCACTTCAGATTCTCTGTCCCCCTCTCTCTGCCCTTCCCCTGCTCGTTCTCTCTCTCTTTCAATAAATAAACTTAAAAAAATACTAAAACAACAACAATAACAACAACAAAACCTCATCTGGAAAGATACAGACTAAATTACTTACAGATGCAACATGTCTGAAATTTGCTTTAAAATACTCTGGCCAAAGTAGGGGCGCCTGGGGGGCTCAGTCCGTTGAGTGTCTGACTTCGGCTCAAGTGATGATCTCACGGTTCGTGGGTTCGAGCCCTGCGTCGGGCTCTGTGCTGACAACTCAGAGCCTGGAGCTGCTTCCGATTCTATGTCTCCCTCTCTCTCTCTCTGACCCTCCCCTGTTCACGCTCTGTCTCTCTCTGTCTCTCAGAAATAAATAAATGAAAAAAATAAAATAAAACAGTTTAAAAAAAGAGTCTGACTCTTGATTTCAGCTCAGGTCATGATCTCGCAGTTGGAGAGTTCGAGCCCCACACCAGGCTCTGTGCTGACAGAACGGAACCTGCTTGGGGTTCTCTCCCTCCCTCTCTCTCTGTCCCTTCCCCACTTGCTCTCTTTCTCTCGTTCTCAAAATAAAGAAATTAAAATAAATAAATAAATAAAAATAAAAATTTCAAAGGAAGGTTCTGGAAGGTCCTCAAGGGGACTGGGCTGCGGAGCCACACAGTTAGTTCTGACGGGGGTTTGCACCCACCTATTTTCTACAAAGAACAGAGTCCTTCTGGAGTAAGATCAAACCGAGGCAGAGGGAACGTTCTGCTCCGGGGGAAAGTGGGTCTGACAATGCCATCGTCAGGAGGCCACCTGGGCCGGCAGTCCTCACCTTGGTCAGCGTGTACATCCCCAGCAGGTTCACCTCCAGCAGCTCCCGGAAGCCCTGGGCAGACGTCTCCTCGGGCCACTGTGGAGGCGGATCTAAGGGTGGGGGTGGGAGGCAGAGAGACAGAACGAGGGAGTGACACAGAGAACAGGGAAGGGAAATGGGGGTAAGGGAGGGACGGGTCGCGGGGTGACGGGGTGGCAGACAAGAGGGTCAGGGATCATGAAAAGGGGGGAAGGTTGCAGAACAGTTCATTAAAAAGCAGTCTCGGGCCAGCAGACCCGGGTTCCCATATGAGCCCTGCTACTTCCTGGCTGTGTGACTTTGGGCCAGCCGCTTTGCCTCTCTGTGCCTCAGCCTCCTCACCTACAGAATGAGGATAACATTTTGCTCTTGGGTTTAGAAATTTCACGAGTCGGGGCTCCTGGCTGTCGCAGTTGGTGGAGCGTGTGGCTCTTGATCTTGGGGTTGTGAGTTCGAGCCCTGCCTTAGGTGTAGAGATTACTGCCAAAAAAAAATCTGGGGGCGCCTGGGTGGCTCACTCAGTTAAGCGACCAACCCTTGATTTCGGCTCAGGTCGTGATCTCACAGTCCGTGGGTTCGAGCCCTGCGTCGGGCTCTCTGCTGACAGCTCGGAGCCTGGAGCCTGCTTCCGGTTCTGTGTCTCCTGTGTCCCTCGCCCGCCTGCCAGCCTGCTCACGCTCTGTCTCTCTCTCTCAAAAGTAAACAAACATCAAAAGAAAAAGTGCTGAGTGATTAGCCAGCCTGAGGCTGCCCGGTTCACAGGTGCCAAAACCAGGGTTCTAACCTAGCCTGGTCTATACTCTGGGCATCTCTCTGTTTGAGATCGGAAACCAGAGCACATGGCTCTTCCGTCTTTCACCTCCACTGGGTACACACAGTTCAGGCAATTCGAATGTTTGCCGCTAGGCCCACATCCACAAATACCTAGAAGGCTCCCGGGTTCTCGGGGTTACACAAGAACTTTTTTGATGCCTTGGAGATTTCGCGAACATGGAATCCGCAAATAAGGAGGATTGACTGTGTCTTTTCTTGTCTCTTTTCTTACTCCAGAGTGTGAACCCCAGGACGACTAGAATGCGTTGTCCCTTTTGCTCACGGCTAACTCCCCAGTCCCTAGGAAAGAACCTGGGACACAGTAGGCACTCGGTAAACGCCTCTCGAATGTACAAAGGACGCGTAGAGAGAAGAGGAACGAGGATCTGCCATCTCTTGGATCCTTACGACAATATAAGGAGGACAACACGGCCCAGAGACGGTGAGCCACTTGCCCGAAGTTGCTCAGCCAACAAGGCATGGCGGGCAGTGGGGGGGGGGGGGGCAGGCAGGGGGCAAGGGGGGAGGTGTCTCTCTTATCATGGGCTTGCTGTGTGACCTCAGTGCAGTTAGTTCGCCTCTCTGGGCCTTGGTTTGCCAACATGAGGGATTCTTAGGAAACGTGGTTATTAAAGCTGACGGCACTATACCTTCAGAGTCACCACATCAAGACCTAAAAACCACATGCATGAGTCTATCTTCATGGTCATCAGCAAAGGGAGGGGCCGTCGAAGTCACTCTGTAGTTGAGGACGGAAGCTGTTTGCCCAAGACAGTTCTGGTAATTACGAGGCTGAGTGGATTTTACCTTACTCCCAACAGCTCTGTAAGGGTGGTGATCATTATCGGCATTCCCATTCTAGAAATGGAGGCACTGAGGTTTGAAGAGGTGAGGGCACAGGCCTGGGGGCCCCCTCAGCAGGGAAAGAACTGAGCCGGGATGAAAGCCTGGGCGCCTAAGATTCCAGAATGATACCATTCCATCCAAGTGGACAGAGAAGGGGATGGGGAAGACAAAGGGGAAACTGAGGGACGGGAGGAAGGGGCGGGAAGCCAGGGAGAGGGCTGACGCCAGTGGAGAATGGCCGTGGGCCTCTCGACTCACGGTAGCCAGCGTTGTTGACCACACAATCCAGGCGGCCAAAACGGCGGACGGTCTCAGAAACGAGGACCTGAGGACAAAGACGTCTTGTGAGAGAGAGCAGCGCCTTGATGAGCCTGGACTCCCAAAAGCAAGGCGGGGAGGGGGAAGATGGAGTCACAGCCAAGGGGACAGGAAGTGGGGGACTCCCCCAAATCACTAGGCATGGCAGGAGAAGAGACGGGAAGCCATGGGTGCCGGAGAGCAGTGGGCCGGGTACATTCACACTGTAGTCCATTAGCCCAGAGGCCTGCGGGAGGGGTGTGGGGATGGGGGTGGGCGGTTGGGGGTGAGGACATCAGAGAGACACTGACTAAAGGGAAGGCATATGGGGCGCCTGGGTGGCTCAGCTGGTTAAGCGTCTGACTCTTACAGCTCAGGTCATGACCTCTCGGTTCTTGGGTACCAGCCCCGCATCAGCGCAGAGCCTGCTTGGGATCCTCCCTCCCTCTCTCTCTGCCCCTCCCATGCTCGTGCTCTTTCTCTCTCTCTTTCAAAATAAGTAAGTTAACTTAAAGAACCCAGGGACAGAAGAGAAAAACTCTTATAGATTGAGATCCACTGTGAGGATCTACGTGACAGGTGTGACAAGAGCCTTGAAGAAGTAAGAGATAAAGGAAAACCTTCCCAGGAGACCCAGAACCTGGCCAGCAGAATCAGGGACAGCTTGACATGAGGCTGAGCCGAAATCTTTGTGACCAGGCAGGGACCAGAACAGCTCACCCTCATGTCTTCCTCCCGAGTCACATCACATTGAAGAAAGACCGTTCCAGCAAGCTCCTGCTCCAGGGCCCGGCCCCCGGACTCTGCCGGGAGAGAAGGGCTGGGGGCCTGGACTCCTGGGTCTGAGGGAGGAGGGGCTGGGGGGCGGGACTCCTGGGCCTGATGGGGGAGGGGCTTCGAGCCTGAACCCCTGGATCTGATGGAGGAGGGGTTGGGGGCCTGGACTCCGGGGTCTGAGGGAGGAGGGGCTGGGGGTCCTGACTCCTGGGTCTGAGGGAGGAGGGGCTGGGGGGTGAGGACTGAGGGAAGTTCACTCACCATCTTTGTCACAGATAACCACTTGAGCCCCGCTTTGCACTGAGAATAATAGAACCGGTTACCCCAGCACAGACCTTGGCAAAGGCCTCTGCTGCCCTCTGGTGGCCACCTGGAGTGGGGACCTATCCTATCTTCCCATCGATTCCCCCTCGTGACCCCAGTCTCATGATGATCCTCTAGAGCAAAGGACAGAAGGCTTGACACATACTCTCCTTGGCCACTCCAAGTGCCTGCTGGGGTTTCCTGAGCCCCCATCCCTGGGTTCCAGAATAAACCCTAAACCTGCAAGCGACATTCCCCAACCCCCGAACTTTGTAGTTACAGTAACTGAGACCCAGAGAGAGCAAGGAACCAGGTTTGGAGACCCGCCAAAGGCTCAGGCCCCAGGCTAACACTGCCTACCCCTTCATTAGCATTGCAAACTGAGTTTTTATAGGATATAAATCTCCACTCCGGTACTGAAGATCCCCACCCCCACTCGTTCCCAGGGTCTCTCCTCTCCCAGGTTCCAATATTCCCGCACAGCCAGACCCCCGACTCACCGAAGGCTCTCACGATCCCGGCTCCGATGCCGCGCCCGCCCCCTGTCACAACCACCACCTTCCCGGCATAGCGCGTTCCCGTGGCCATTCTGCTTCTGTCCGTCTGTCCCTGTCACTCGCTAGGTGCTTCTTTCCACCTCCAGAGTCAGGGTGAGGCCGCGGAGTCAGACCATAAATAGGGGTTGGATCCTGGAAGCCCGGCCCTGGGGGGGCGTTGCCAGGGAGGGCAGAAGCCTGGAAGTGGGGCCCCAGCCCCCTCGTCCCTCCCTCAGCCCCAGAAACCCTGGCTCCTTTTCAGACCAACAGGTTCGAGGCCTCCCCCCACCTCCCCGTCTCTTCTCTCCTCAGGATGCAGGAGTCCACGACTCCAGCTCTGCCCCTAAGAGACCCCAGTATCACAATCCCAAACAGACAGAGAGAAAGCTATTGACTAAAAGTTCAAAGTTTTAATCCGAATTTGGACAAGTATCGGGAAAAATCAAACTTTGGCCATATAAACTTCTCCCTGGGCCACCACGGGGGCCAGGCCACGCCCCCACGGCGCCCTGAGTGGCTCCAGATCTCCGGGCGGTGCCTCCGGGCCACGCCCTCGCGCTCCGATTGGCTGCGGTGCCTGGGTCAGAAGCTGGACTGCAGCAGCGTGACCCGCAGAGGCCACGCCCCCTCCTCTTGGGTCAGGGCGGGAGGGGCGGTCCCGGATTCCCACGTGGGCTCCCAAGAGGCGGGGCCTGCGCCACGCCCACTACCTCGGTGGGAGCACCCAGCCGAGCTGGAATTACTGGAATTAGCCACTGGAGATCTTGGGGGCGAGGTCACCTGGGGGGTGGGGTCTGACGGAGGCTGTGGCGCCGGGGGAAGAGGGTCCCCTCGGGAGTCCAAATTCCCACCTGGATAGCACGAGTGGGGGATGAGAATGGCAAACTTTGGGACACAGGAGTCCCGACCCCCAGGCCTTTCCTCTCAGACCCAGGAGTCCAGTCCCCACCCCTTCCTCCCTCAGACCCACAGGCCTGGCCCCACCCCCACCTCCCCCAGACCCAAGAGTCCTGAAACCCCGTCCCCTCCTTCGTGGGATCTGGAACTTCTGAGCCCTCAACTTTCCTCATCAAAACAAAGGATTCCCAGCAGCTCTCAGACCCCTCCCGACCTGGACTAAGGACTTCAGGCTCTGGCTCCCTCTTCCCTAAAACCTAAGAGTCCAAGGTCCCCAGCCCCTCCTCACCTGTCATCATTCGGTGCCACTGCGACGCCTCAGTGGCCAGAGCTTGCGAGAGGCTGAGGACTCTCTCCCGGTGACCCTCGGATGTTGGCAAATAAGGGGTGATGGTCCTCGGACTAGAAACAAAGAGATTTGGGGGGGCGTCTACGATCAGCCAGTACCACAGTGCCACCCGTGTCCTCCTGGGAGTTGCAGTCCCTAGCACGTGTCTCTAAAGGACTTTAAACAGGGCCTGCATCATGGGATTTGTAGTCTATTCCCCGCTAAATTTCACCCGCTTTCCTAACGCAGAAGCAGAGTTTCATATTGACCCAGTTCTGCCGTTTGGGAAACTGCAGTTCTCACTGCGCATCCTGGCCTTTCTGATGCCCCGGGAATCCAAGCATCTCTAAAAGTTTCTGCGGTCTGTACCTTAGTACTCAAGACACAGCAGCCTTGGGCGAATTGCTTTTCTGCTTCTTACTTCCCTTCCCAGTTCCTTACCTGCTCCAGGATCCAGAGCTTCTGAGCCATTTGGGGGCCCCTGAGTGTCCCTGGACAGGCTGCAAAGGAATTGGGGCATCACAATTCCTCACCTGGAAGTCCCCACGGGCTGATTCTGAGCGTGAAATGAAGGGGGCTCAGAGAGGGAATGAAATTGTCCCAGAGACACTGACAATGTTTAACTTGACATGCACTCCTGGAAAACAGCAAGGGTTAAAAAAAAAAAAAAAAAGGACCCCACCCCCACCCCGGGGCAATTTGCATTCTGGGAAATGGTTTACTGCAAAGCCCCCTGTCTCCATAAGACCTGCATGGGACTGACAGATGACCACCCTCTCGTTTACCTGTGACAAGACAAGCCCAGAAACAGGCCCTCCAAATTCACAGTTTATGCCTCATAACAGATTAGCTGAGGCTAATTCTAAAACTAACTAGACATTTGGTGTTCAGCTGAGACGCCTTTTGATTACAAAAATAATCCCAGCGGTAAGTAAAATCACCCACCTAGGGCTTGTCTAATTCCTCCTAGGAAAGTCTCACACATCATGGGGAGACACGCTTATCTTCCGCTCTGGAATGTTCTCCCCATGGCAACAGTATAAATATAATCATTTCCTTACTCGCTCACTTCTTTCCCCCCTTGGATCATGCAGAGTAACTAAAACAGAAAAGGTGGCCCCACGATCCAGACCTGTGACCCCCGTTCTGAAGGAAGAACAACACTGGTGAAGTGAAGCTGTCTCTGCCTCCCCCCCACCCCCACTCGCACCCCCACCCCACTAGGGGAGCTACCACATCCGCACACAGATCAGGGGTGAGTCTGGAAACCCAGTTCTGGGTAAAGAGGTAGGGAAATCCCCATTTTACAGAGAAGGAAACTGAGGCTCAAACTAGAAGCAGAGGATCCATGATCACCCCACCTCGCACCCTCTGTTCCCCTCACCCTTTGTTCTGTGTCCGGCTGGCGTCTGGCGGGGGACAGTGTCCTCCCCAGAGTGAGGTGCTGGGGGGAAGCGGGGCGAGGGAGAGGCCGTCCAAACTCCTGGTTTCTGCGCATTCTCTCCATCTGCTCCTGGGCACTCATCCGAGGCCGGGCGAGGGGGGCCTGGGGAGACGAGGAACACCTGAGGTCCAGCCTGGGTGTTCCCCTTAATCTCTTCCCTGAGCCTCTCAGCCTCCAGTCTTGCCCTCTCCTGTTACGTTCACTGCCAGACTCAGAGTGGTCTTTCTGCACCCAGAGCTGACTCACTCGGTCCTCCGGTGGCTCCGAGCACCCTCACCTTAATTCCATCAGCTGCCCTGTTTGAATCCAAACCCCCAGCCCGACAAGCACCCACACTTCCTGGACGTACCCAGCTTCTTTGCCCTAGTAGTCGAAACTCTGGGTTGTCTATGATGAGAAACAACTCTTTATTATTATTATTATCATTATTATTTTAGTCTTAATTCTTGACAGAGAGGCAGAGTGCAAGTAGGGGAGGAACAGAGAGAGAGGGAGACACAGAATCCAAAGCAGGCTCCAGGCTCTGAGCCATCAGCACAGAGCCCGATGCGGGGCTTGAACTCACAAACCGCAAGTTTACGACCTGAGCTGAGGTCAGACACTTAACCGACTGAGCCACCCAGGCGCCCCAGGAAACAACTCTTGAGTCAGCTTAGACACAGCAAAAGGAAGAATGAGATGTATTTAAACAAAAATTTTTTAATGTTTATTTTCAGAGAGTGAACAAGTGGGGGAAGGGCCAGAGAGAGAGGAGAAGGAGAATCCCAAGCAGGTTCCGTGCTGTCAGCGCAGAGCCCAACACGGGGCTCGATCCCATGAACCACGAGATCATGACCTGAGCCGAAATCAAGAGTCTGACACTCAACCAACTGAACCACCCAGGCGCCTCAGGAAGGAGATGTGTTAACTAAATGGTCAAGATGATCGATTTGGGTTGGCCTTTGAAAGGACTTGGTGAGCTCTCTCTGGCCGTCAAAACCACATGGACCCTGCGTGATAACTGGAGTCGGCCCCCACCAGCCAAGGAACCACAGAAGCTAGGACAGGGGCCTCAAACAGATCCTCGCACCTTCAGAGGGAGCAAGGCCCTGCTCACACCTTGATCATGGACTTCTAGTCTGAAGAACTTAAAACGCAAGAGGACAGAGATAAATCAAAGGGGAGGAGAAGTGCGCTAAAAAGAAACCAGAAGTCTGGGGAGAACCCCAAGGGTATGGCCGGACGACCTGTTTGCTAAGAGATTAGCCATGTGACGTGCGGATCCAGGAAACCATCTCAGCGGGAATGCTGCCAGCTTGAACCAGAGGGGACAGAGAGGGGCCCACATGCAGGAAGGCTGTCAGACTTCTCGGCTGCTCCGGGCAGGAAACAGGCCGACAGGGCTCTCCGGGCTGCAGACACGTGCAGGGAAGGGGGCCGTGGGGACACAGACACACACAGGGAGAATGCCAGGTGACGACTGGTGTTCTCCTGCCACAGTCAAGGGACAGGAAAAGACCCTTCCTTGGTGCCTTCGGCAGGAGCATGCCCTGGTGAGGACACCTTGATTTTGGACTCTAAGACAATGAATGTGTGGTTTCAGCAAACAAACACAGAAGCCAACAAACAAAATCAGAGGGAAGAAAACTCTTGGCAGCAGCCTCTGGCTAGAAAATTCTGGGGAGAGGGGCGCCTGGGTGGCTCAGGCAGTTAAGCATCCAACTTCGGCTCAGGTCATGATCTCACCGTTCATGGGTTCGAGCGCCGCGTCGGGCGCTGTGCTCCCAGCATGGAGCCTGCTTGGGATTCTCTCTCTCTCTCTTTCTCTGTCCCTCCCCTGCTCAAGTGCTCTCTCTCTCAAAATAAATAAACATTAAAAAAAAAAAAAACATAGCCCAAATAGGCTGGTAGTTTTAACCATTTACAGCCTGCCTGCTTTGAGTACTCCAGGAAACAGTGCCCAACGGCTGCCAGCCACAGATAAGATAAACCCCAGGCGGCGGCTGCCCTCAGGAGGTCTCTGACCCCGACGCGCCAACACGCCATCCATCCGGAGCTTCTGGGCCCGTGGCCTCCAGGCAGTGACCTCTGGAGGGTCCCCTGCTGCGAGGGACTTCTCCCGCAGGCCACACTGCCCACGTGTGGTCCAAACACACCTCGCGGGCGCTACAACCACCCACCGATCCTGTCCTTTTCCTCGACCGCCTCTGCAATCCTTAGAACTCATAAGGGACATCACCCCGGGCTCTCAACGGCCGCAGCCCCCCAGAACCACGTGTTTGGGGTGAGGGAGGAGCACCCCCCAAGATCAGCGGTGTTCGGGGCAGCCCCACCAGGCTCTGCGTCCTGTACGCGCACCACTGAGAGTCGCGCACTTCCCCTCCTCCTAGGAACGGACTCCCTCGCTGTTTTGTGATCACGACAATAAGCAAGCACCGGAAAGGCTTTTAAATGTTTGATGGAGTGATAGCCCCTCAACCAATCAAGTTCGGAAACGCCGCCAATCAGTGATGGCCAATCAGTGCTGGTTTCTGAAATCAGCCACAGACACACAGCGCAGGCGGCTCAAGGTCTAGTTCCTAAGCAGTCTCACTTCCGGAAGTCCACCGCATCTGGCAAGTGCCAGCTGCCTGACACCAGCTCTCCGCCTCGCTTGGGGGCGCTGTCTCGTCCAGGAACGGGTGTGTCTCGCTTAAACAAGTCGTAAATCCAGCTTTGTCTCCAACACGAAGCAGCGGCCTCCTTCTGCATCACCTTCCTGCTTTTGCACACAGAGCCTGTACCCTTTGTTTTCTGCCTGGAGGAACCTTCTGTGACTCGGCTAACGTACCCTTTAAAACAATTTATTTTTAAGCAATCCGTACACCCAACGTGGGGCCTCGAACTCACACCCCCAAGATCAAGAGTGGTGCGCTCTACCAAGTGGCCCAGGCTGGCACCCCGACTTCCTGTCCTTTAACGGGCTTCCCAAAGGGGCGCCTGGGGGGCTCCGTCGGTTAAGCCTCCGGCTTCAGCTCTGGCCAAGATCTCACGGCTCGTGAGCTCCAGCCCACATCTGGGTCTCTGCCGTGGGTGCAGAGCCTGCTTCAGATCCCTGTCCCCCTCTCTCTGTCCCTCCCCAACTCGTTCTCTCTCTCAAAATTAAACATTAAAAAAAAAAAAACCTAAAAAATAAATAAAAGGCTTCCCAATGCTTTGGGTCTTATTTCTGTCAGATATATAGGAGGATTGAATTTGTACCTCCTTCCCATCAGATAGGAACATCAGATCTAATTCGTGGCTGGGCCCCTAACACCGCGGACAGATCCTGGCCCCTAGCAGGTCGCCCGAGATGTATGCTGAGCAAATAAAGGAATCTGAGATTTCTCCCTGCAAAGCTCAAAGCTCAGGGGGGATGGGAGAAGCGGCAGTTCCTTGGCCCTCCTGACACCTCGCTGGGATCGGTCATCTGCTTATGTCTCCTTCGTGGGCATCGGAACGGTTCTGTCAAGCCCAGAAGCCATAGTTTTCCTGCAGGAGCCCCAGCTTTGGGATGGGGGAAGCACAGAAACATAGGGCTTGTGACGCAGAGGTTTATCACACAGCAATGTCCCTGAAAGCAGGGACTTGAAAACAGGAACCCGGCCAGCCTGGCACTCAAGAAGAGTCAGGAGATGTTTGTTGATCTGGATTGGACCACACTGCCGTTGGCGGATGGGCTTCTGGGGGCCAGAGTTCCGGGCTCCTGAGAGGCCCTGTGCGGATGTAGGTGTTGCTCACTGCCAAGGGCTGAGCCCTCCACTGACCCAGTTACCCTCTGCCCTCCCAGAGGGGGTGCGTGCCTGACTCCGAACTCACAAAAAGGCGTCCTGTAGGCTAGCACAGATCCTGGCTCTAGGAACATCTGCACCGGCGGTCTCCCTGGCAAATTCCCCAGTGGGCAAATTCCCACCCATTTTTCAAGGTCTCCAGAAAACCATCCCGCAACGTACCCAGGCTGAGTCCGGGAGCTGCCCGCCGGTGCCCCCCAGGGCCCCTGAGCTTTTGCCATCACAGCACGCGCACACCTCCCTCTGTTCTGATCGTGCTCCCGTCTGAAGCTCCCCGATGCCTGAGAGGCGGCCCGACTCAGCCCGGCAATCACAGTGCCCGGGGCGCCCACAACAGCACCGATGTGAAAAATCTCGAACTTGAAGTTCAGAATTAGTCAGCTTGTTCACACCTTAGTCAGCTTATTCACACCTGGATTTCTCACCTTCCCCCCACCCCACACCCGCCTCATCTCCTGCACGGTAACTGCACTCCCCCAGAGGCCCAGGCCAAGGACCCTCTCATCATTCCTCACTCCTCATGCCCTATCTGTAATGTGCCACGCCATCTTCCTGGCTCCACCTTCAAGATCAGCTCCCCAAATCTCGTGTGTGCAATTCTGCCTCGTCCCTCCCTCCCCCGCCACCGCAAAAACAAAACAGAACAAAAACCACACAAAAGAAACAAACCTAAAAACGGACACGGTTTTCTTAAACTTGGTGCCAATATCCACCTGCTATTGTGACAAACAATAGCATCGTCACCCGAGTCTCGGCATATCCTGTCACCAGGCTCCTGCCATCCACTGCTACATTCTTGCTTTCTGTTATTTATGACTTTCAGTTTGAACGGCTCTCCAAGATGAGCAAAGGAGCCAAAGACAGCCCCGTGCGTTACAGGGAGAGGAAGCAACAGAAATATCGGTAACTGGGGCGACTGGGTGGCTCGGTTACTTGAGCGACTGACGATTTGGGCTCAGATCATGATTTCACGGGTAGTGAGATCGAGCTCCGTGTCGGGCTCTGTGCTGGGTGTAGAGCCTGCTTGGGATTCTCTCTCTCCGCCCCCCCCCGCCCCTCCCCTGCTCGGGCTCCTGCCTTCTCTCTCAACATAAATGAACTTAAAAAGAAAAGAAAAGTAAAGAAACAAAAAGAAATATCTGTGATTTCTAAGAGCTCAGAAGAAAAATGCAAGCACAGACTCAGGGCTCCGAGAATGTTTAAAATGGCCCTCCAGGGGCGCCCCGGCTGGTGAATTCAGTCCGAAGACCGGGTGACTCTGATCTCGAGATGCTGAGTTCGGGCCCCACGTTGGGGGTGGAGATGACTAAAAGAATAACTAAATAAAACTAAAATTAATAATAATAAAATAAAATGACCCTGCAGATGAAACATAAAGGACCTCCTTGTCCCAAAGCCCTCGAGCAAACACATCTGTTGTCTGGTGCCTTGCTATTTGTGCCCACAGAGATCAGGTGCACCCAGAAGCCCTCCCCGCTGGGCCCTGGCGGTAACTTGCCAGTTGGGCAAGTTCAGAGATTCAAGAGGACTATCTCGATGATGTCGAGGATGTTGGGTCACAAGAGAACAAGGCCCCACAGGAGAAAAGATGAAATGAGTGAACAGTTGTCAGGCAGCAAGAATCCCTATCCCCTTCGAGGGTCCTTCTAGCTGGACCAAGAATCAAAATGACACAAGATAGAATGAGCGGAGAAATTCAAATGTAACAGCGTACGCAGGGTGAGCCCACACGGACATGGAAATTCCAAAGGCCGTTAGGCAAAATCAGGTATGTCTGTCATTCTGGACCAAGGGGACGGGGGTGGGGGCCTGGGGACTTTAGAGGGAGGGGATGCACGTCGCAGGGCGATGAGAAGAGCAGGTGTTGGGTAATTAGACAGCTGTCCCACCACGCAGATGGGTCACTCAGATAAAATTTATCGCAGCCAATAAGCCTTATTCTGGGAAAGAGCTCTGATTTAGATTTTTCTGTGTAGTTAAGGGAGGGACCAACGTTTCTCTTAGGCCCCCAGGGTCTCCACTGCCTTCAGCTCACAATAATCTTCATGCCAAAGTGGCCCATCTTGGGGAGGCCTGCCCTCGACCCCTACACAGTTCATTGCTGACCTTCAACAGTGACCAAGAGATTCCAACCGATTTGCTCAATTAAAAGGAGACTCCCCAGGGGCGCCTGGGTGACACGGTCGGTTAAGTGTCCAACTTCGGCTCAGGTCATGATCTCGTGGTTTGTGGGATTGAGCCCCAAGTCGGGCTCTGTGCTGACAGCTCAGAACCTGGAGCCTGCTTCAGAGTCTGTGTCTCCCTCTCTCTATGCCCCTCCCCTGCTCATGCTCTGTCTCTCTCTCTCTCTCAAAAATAAATAAAAGTTTGGGACGCCTGAGTGGCTCAGTCGGTTAAGTGACAGACTTCAGCTCAGGTCATGATCTTACAGCTTGTAGCTCTGAGCCCCGGGTCGGGCTCTGCACTGACAGCTCAGAACCTGGAGCCTGCTTCAGAGTCTGTATCTCCCTCTCTCTCTGCCCTTCCCTTGCTTGTACTCTGTCTCTCTCTCTCTCTCAAAACTAAATAAACATTAAAAAATAATAATAATAAACATTAAAAAATAATAAAATAGAATTAAAAAAACAAAAAACAGAAAAAAAAAACAAAAAAACCACGAGACTGCCCAGTCAAGACCCTTTGTTAAGGAGTAGAGGACATAGCAAGACAGTCTACCAAGGTCACTTGCCTCATCCCAGGAAGCCCCACTCCTAGCCCTGCCTCAATGGCCCATCTAACCTTGATGATGATGTTACGGCTTGCCCCACAACCCCTGTCGCCAGAGTCCGAGGATGTCGTGAACCAGCAGATGTCACGAGCATTTACTGGGTATGAACACCCAGGTGCTTGGCCTCATTTGTGCCTGGATGTGTGACGTGATATTGTACTAAAGCTTCTCCTAAGAAAGAAAAAGTGCCTGGTATTTATAATCAATTTTTATTCCACTGAATCGATCATTCAGTTGTTCATTGCGGTATTTTTAAACACTTGACATTTAACTTTTTTTTTTTAATGTTTTATTTTTGAGAGAGAGAGAGACAGCGTGAGCAGGGGAGGGTCAGAGAGAGAGGGAGGCACAGAATTCGAAGACAGGCTCCGGGCTCTGAGCTGTCAGCACAGAGCCCGATGCGGGGCTCGAACCCACGAACCGTGAGATCATGACCTGAGCCGAAATCAAGAGTCAGATGCTTAACAGACTGAGCCACCCAGGTGCCCCACATTTTAAATAATTTAAATTTAAATAATCACATGTGGGTCCTGGCTATCTTATTGGACAGCCAAGGGGATGTTTAATAAATATTTGTTGAATGAATGGATGGATGGATGGATGAATGAATGAATGAATGAATGAAATACTACATCTAGGCACCATTTTCAACCTAATGGACATTCACCTAGTTTGAAGTCTCACATCAGCTCTAGGCGGTAGGCACTCCTATGAGCTCCATTTTGCAGATGAGAACACAGAGACAGAGAGGTTTAATAACTGACCCAAAGTCACATAGCTTAGAAGCAGCAGAGACAGAATTCAACCCCAACACTCAACAAATCTCTCTCTCTCTCTCTCTCTCTCTCTCTCTCTCTGCTCTGGGGTGTGGCCCTAGAACTCCTTTCTAGCAGCTGTTTCCCCAGAGTGCGGGGTGGTCAGATTAAAGATTACAAGATGGACCTGAGGAGGCTGGACGGACTGCCTACCTTGGTTCCTGGCTGTGGGGAAGCAGGGCGGCGGCTCTCAGGGCTGGAGGCCCGGGAGACCCTCGGGGATCCGAGACCTGGGAGGACAGAATGGGACTTGGTGAGGACAGGAAATGCCAAGCAAGTCCCACCGGGAGCCAGGACACTCACCTGAGCGAGGGCTGGGGAGGTCTCTGTTGCCCCCCGGGGGCCGCCCCCAGTCAACCTCAGGGGACCTGGATGAGCTCAGCTCCAAGGACTCTGGCAGGCTCTGGAGCGGTCGGGAAAGGAGAGCAATGCTTATCGTTGTCATTATTACCATTTTTCAGGCCCTCAGCCATCAAGACACGGCAGGAGTAGGAGTTAAGAGGGAAAACCAGGAGCCAGACGTTCTAATTTCAAATCTCAGGTCTGCCATCTATGAGCTGTGCAACCTTGTTCAAGTTACTTCACCTCTCTGGGCCATGTTTCACCTTTGAATCCATCTCTGGAGATTGAACCCATACATGGAGGGCACTTAGAACAGTGCCTGGCACATAGCAAGGCATTTTAGGCGCAAGGTTTTATAATGATTATGCAGGGGCGCCTGGCGGGCTCAGTCGGTTGGGCGGCCGACTTCAGCTCAGGTCATGATCTCACATTTCATGAGTTCGAGCCCCGCATCGGGCTGTGTGCTGACAGCTCAGAGCCTGCAGCCTGCTTCGGATTCTGTGTCTCCCTCTCGCTCTCTGCCCCTCCCCTCTGTCTCTGTCTCAAAAATAAATAAAACATTAAAAAAATTTATGGTTATGCATCTGGCGCTGTGATAAGCACTTTACTTGCATTATCTCATTGAATCCCCTCCATAAACATGTAAGGCGGCAATTATTATCCCTATTTGAGGGGCGCCTGGGTGGCTCAGTAGGTTAAGGGTCTGACTTGGGCTCAGGTCATAATCTCATGGTTCATGAGTTCGAGCCCCATGTAGGGACATCTGCTGTCAGCACAGCGTCTGCTTCAGATCCTCCGTCTCCCTCTCTCTCTCTCTCTGCCCCTCCCTGGCTCGCACGCTCTCTCTCAAAACTAAACATTAAAAAAAAAAAAGAGTATGGGGAAACTAAGGTTCAGAGAATGAAGTCAACAACTGATATCACAAAGATAGCAGAGAGGGTTGGGTGTCCGACTCTTGGTTATGGTTCATAATAAATGTCTCCCTGGGAGAAAACTGCCCTGGTTTGTAGCGTTTTGCTGATTTCTGTGGTGTAAATACTCCCACCACGGTCCATTTCAAGCACCATGATGCCAGCACTGAATATGGAGTTGAGAAGAGGCGCACACAGTTGGCTCTTGGGAGGGGCAGGGAGCTGGCCCCAGCACACCACTGGACAGTGGTCACAATATAACAAAGAAACAAAGGCTTCAAGTCCCTAGGATACTTGCCTGGGGTTGGTTAGCTGAGAGAAAGAAGGGGAGAGAGAAAAAGGTGAGTGGGTAATGATTGGGGCGAGGGCAGAAGGGACAGGAAGCTGGGGTTGGGGAGAGAGGCTTGTGAGTCTCACCTCCCTCTCTGAGGACTCCTCGCCTTGGAGTGCAGGGGATGGGGAGTCAGGTTCAGCGTTGGGGGGTGGCTTCTGGGGGCCCCCCAGACCTGCCAGCGTGTCTTCCACCATCCATAGTTGCTGCTGAGCTGATGCTCTGTCCTGGGCGGCGGGGAAGAAATCTGTTACTCAAAGGTGGGAAAATGGCAGGAGGGTTAAAGTTGGATCTGAAATCAGCAAGGCTATATTTATGGAGTCATAAATGCATTATGTGTGCCCGCAGAGGCTCTATTTGTGGATATCCATTTCCATACAGATATCCCACTGACCAACCACAATTTATCAGGAACACCATCTTTTCTTTTTTTATGTTTATTTATTTTTGAGAGAGAGTGGGGGGGAAGGGGAGACAGAGGTTTCTGCACAAAGTGACGTTACTCTGATAATTTTATCCTACTTAAAAAAAATTTTTTTTAATGTCTATTTATTTTTGAGAGAGAGAGAAAGACAGAGTGCATCCAGGGGAGGGGCAGAGAGAGAGGGAGACACAGAATCTGAAGCAGGCTCCAGGCTCTGAGCTGTCGGCACAGAGCCTGACGCAGAGCTTGAACTCGTGAACCGTGAGATCATGACCTGAGCCAAAATTGGACGCTTAACTAACTGAGCCACCCAGGTGCCCCAATGCTGTCTTTTCTTATCTATTTGTTTATTTATTTGGTGCAAAAAGGTGATTTTATTAAAGCATGGGGACAGGACACATGGGCAGAAGAGCTGCCAACATGGTCTTTTCTATACTGCTCTGCAGTTATCTCCGTTATAAATAGGTGAGCATATAAATATATGTGAATCTGCTCCTGAATATCCTATCCTATTCCTTTGGTAAATTTGTCTAAACTTGTGTCAATAGTACACCGTCTTATTAACTGTGGCTTTGCAGTCAGACTGGACATTCACTTGTCTTAGTCCTCCAGCTTTGTTCTTGGAGGTTGCCTTGGCTACTCTTAGTCTTTTGCCTTTATAGATACAATTTAGAGTCAGTTTGTCAACATCTACACAGAAACCTCCCAGATTTGTACTGGGATTGTAAATCCCCACTGGGGAAATCAATCTGGGAGACTACACCTTTATATTATGGTATCATTCCTATCCATGAACATGGTATACCTCTCCATTTATATAGGTCTTCTTTAATTTCTCTCAGTGATGTTTTCTGGCTTTCAGAATAGATGTCTTGCTTGTCTTTCATTAGATTTCATCTTGGATGTTTAATTTGTTTAGGTCACTTACAAACACTATTGTTTATAAATATTCTCTATTCGTTTGGTACTAACATACAGGAAGACAACTGATTTATGCATATTATCCTTGCATTCAGTGACCTTGATGAATTTGTTTATTCTAATAGCTTATCCAAGATTATTTTGGATTTTCTACATATATACAAGCATGTCATCTATAAATAAAAATAGATTTACTTCTTTTTCTCTGGTCCTCGTACCTTTATTTCATACCTTTTTACTGTGTAGGGCCATTGGTACAATGTTCACCAGAACGGGTAATAGCAGACACCCTTGTCTTATTCCACATATCAGGGGGAGAGTTCTCAATATTTCACTGCCAACTATGTTTGCTGAAGGTTTGTTATAGATGCATTATCAGATTAAGGAAGTTCCCTTCTATTCCTTTGTTGCTGAGAGGTTTTATCATCAATGATGTTAAATATAGTCAAATGTTTTTCCTGCATTTTTCTGAGAGGATCATGTGGCTTTTCTCCTTTTTACAAAAATGTGGTGACATACATGGAGTAATTTTCAAGTGTTAAATTAACCTTGAATTCCTATAATAAACCTAATTTGGTTCTTTAGATATACTGCTGGTGCCCAGTGATTTTTAACACCAATGGAGAGGGGGATTAGCAATGAGAGTGGATTTTAGGAAGAAGGGGGAGGGGTTTAACATGTAGAGAGCAGCGCTTAAATCTGTGAGTATGCATTTAATACTCGAAGTCAACTTTTTTTTTAAATTTTTTTAACGTTTATTTATTTTTGAGAGAGAGACACACAGAATGTGGGCGGGGGAGGGTCAGAGAGAGGGAGACACAGAATCAGAAGCAGGCTCCGGGCTGTGGGCTGTCAGCATAGAGCCTGACGCGGGGCTCAAACCCACAAACTGTGAGATCATGACCTGAGCTGAAGTCGGTTGCTTAACCAACTGAGCCACCCAGGTGCCCCTAGAAGTCAATGTTTTAAACTAAAGATATATGATCTAGGGGCACCTGGATGGCTCAGTCGGTTAAGCATTTGACATCAGCTCAGGTCATGATCTCACAGTTCATGGGTCACAGTTTGTGGGTTCGAGCGCCACATCAGGCTCTGTGCTGACAGCTCAGGGCCTGGAGCCTGCTTCGGATTCTGTGTCTCCCTGTCTCTCTGCCCCTCCCCTGCTCGCTCTCTGCCTCTCTCTCTCTCAAAATAAAATAAAGACATAAAAAATTAAAAAAAAAAAAAAAAGGAGTTCGAGTCCCACATCGGGCTCACTGCTGTAAGCACAGAGCCTGCTTCAGGTCCTCTGTACCCTTCTCTCTCTGCTCCTCCCCCACTTGTATTCTCTCTCTCAAAAATAAAAATAAACCTTAAAAAATAATTAAAAATAAAAATAAATAAAATCTTAAAAAAAAAAGAATGAAGAAGAGCATCTGAAACTAAGCAAGGGGGCTTATACTTCAGAAGTAGACCTTGAACCGGGCGCCTGGGGGGCTCAGTAAGTTGGGTGTCCGCCTTCAGCTCAGGTCATGATCTCACGGTTTATGGGTTCAAGCTCTGCATAGTGCTCTGTGCTGGCAGCTCAGAGCCTGGAGCCTGCTTCGGATTCTGTGTCTCCCTCTCTCCCTGCCCCTCCCCTGCTCACGCTGTCTCTCTCTCTCTCTCTCAAAGATAAATAAAATATATTTAAAAAAAGGAAAGGACAGGATGTAAGGGGAGGAGTTTGAAATGAAGTGGGAGGAGCTTAAGTGCCAAAAGGGTTTCAATGGCAAACAAGGAGTAGAGGGTGGAGTTTGGGGTCTTGGGACAGGGCTATACCTGGGGGGAGCCAAGGTGCAGCAGGTACTCCAGGGTCTCTCTCAAGGTGCCCAGCTCCTGTTCGAGGCTGTTGTACGTGTCCCAAAGCCGCTCTCGCTCCTCAGGTCCCAAAAACGGGGAAACACAGGGTTAGTACCCCGTCCACCAGATCTTTCCCCACTCTATTTTTCCCCAGCCGGGAGGAGGAGGGAGGGAGGGCCTGGTCCCTGGTATAGGGATGGGGGGAGAGGACAGATACAGCCTACACTTCCCAAGAGCCCCTTTGCTGCGACTACTAGGATTCCCCAGAGTCCATAGGGAACCTGCCATTCCAATGAGCCGCTAGTGTAGACAAAGAACAGATTTCCCTAAATTCCCTGATTACCTCTGAACTCCCCTAGGGTGGCAGAGTCTACAAATCTAATAAATTCTTGGGACAGTCAAGACAGAGAGAGAGACCCCCTGGGTCTTTAAGCACCCGAGGGAAGAAGAATCCTCCTCCTCCTCCTCCTCCTCCTCCTCCTCCTCCTCCTCCTGATCACAGCTAATATTTATTAGGCACTTACCATGTGTTAGGCACTGTTCTGAGCTCTCATTTAATTCTTGTGAGGTAGGTATTATTAATGTCCCCATTTTACAGATAACAATCATTATAGCTAACATGTAAATATTTCCTACCATAGACCAGGTCCCTAACTCTTAAATATTCACACGTATATGACATATACATGATATATAAATATAGAAAATATATAGTACAAGATATCATGTGTTAAATAGTCATTCATTTATATATGTATATTATATGTTATATATGTATAAATATATATGTATGTATGAAATTTTTACAATGACTATAGGCACTAAATACTATTTTTATCATTTTAAGTTTATATAAGACACATCTGAGGGGGCACCTGGGAGGCTCAGCCTGTTAAGCATGTGACTCTTGATTTCGGTTCAGGTCATGATCTCCCTGTTTGTAAGATTGAGCCCCGTGTCAGGCTCTGCGCTGGGTGGGGAACCTGCTTAAGATTCTCTCTCTCTCTCTCTCTCTCTCTCTCCCCCCCCCATCTCTGTCTATTCCTTCTCTCTCTCTCTCTCTCTCAAAATGAAAGAGAGACATCTAAGGCCCTGAGGGGTTAAGTAACTTTCCTAAGGTCACACAGCAGGAGCTGAGATTCAAAACTAGGAACCCCATGTCAAGTTCACCCTCTCAAACCACTAACTTAATCTCCTGTTCCTTGGCGGCTTGCCCCTCACCCTCTAAGACCGGCAAGATGACTGGTTTCAAACATGGAAAGAGGGGAATTCTCAAGAACCACCTTCCCATGAGCCTCTGCCGGCAGGTCCCCTTCACTGACAACTTGTAGAGTCCTCAGGCCTCCAGGGACGGCATGCTCCTTCCCAGATGCTCACCTGAGTCAGGTGACAGAGGGTGGCCCTCACACTGACCAGTCGGTCCTGCAGGAGGCGCTGGCGCCCCCAGGCCCGCCCTGGAGCCGCGGCCTCTCTGGTGGTTTGGCTCAGCTGCTGCCGGGTCAACTCCAAGGCCGCCTCGAGCTGCTCCTGCCCCGAGGTGGAAGGTGGTTAGACTTTTGAATCCACATTCGGCCCTCGGGAGACAGCGACGGTGTCCTCCCCCATCCTGGCACACACTGGGGACCGGGAAGGGAGAGACAGGTGGGGAGGCCAAGTGTCCCTCCCCATTTCATAGCCTGATACCTTCTCCTCTTGCCTCTGGTCTATCTCCTCCTGTAACCTCCTCAGGAGCCGGTCCTGTCCACACAGCTTGGTCAACAGAGTCTGGAGAAAGAAGAACAGGGGCTATTCGTGGACGAGATCTGGCTCCTCCCCTGTCCTCCCTGCAGCCACCCCCCACCCCCACAGCCACCATCTAAAGCATCCTCTCCCCACCTCTGAGAACTAGGCGGGGGTTGAGCCAGGGAGAACTTACGTCTGTCTCCAAGCTTTGGTGAAAAGTTGAGTCTAGGGGGGGACCTGGCTGAGGAGAAGGAGAAGAGCCAGGGGTCACACGGACAGACAGGCCATTATTCTAGCTCAGTGCGAATCAAGCCCTGTTTCTACTGACAGACGCCCTTCTCCTTGTTAGCTTTGTTCCAAGCTTTAGCAAACCTCAGTAGACCAACTATCTTGGCTTTAGGGAGAGCCAATGGACTCTGTTACCAAATAGCTGTAGCGATGTTATAACTTGGGGAGAAAATGTAGACATTTCTTTTTTTTTTTTTATTTAAAAACTTTTTCTTAACGTTTATTTATTTTTGAGAGAGACAGAGAGAGAGCGCACGCGAGCAGGGAAGGGGCAGAGAAGGGGCATCCTTGACTGATGCTGCAAGAAAAAGGAAACAAAATGAAGTGTAAGCATAGAAGGGGAAAGATAAAACCGCCATTATTTACAGATGATATGCTCATCTACCCAGAGAAACCAATAAAATCAAAGAGTGATTAAAGTAAGAGAATCTGGGAGCGCCTGGCTGGCTCAGTTGGTGGACCGTGTGACTCTTGATCTTGGGGTTTGTGAATTCGATGGGTGTAGAGATTACTTTTTAAAAAATCTTAAAAAGAAAAAGAAAAAGAACAAGAGAATTCAGCAAGGGTCCCAGAGGAAAGATGAAGTTCCAAACATCCATCCATAGCTAGAAAATATAATTTAAGAAAAGAGGAAAAGATACCATTCAAATAGCTATAAAAACTATCAGGAATTTAGGAATTACCTTAACTAAGAGCACACAAGATCCTTACAGAAAAAATATAAAACTCAAATACCTGGAAGATGATATGAAGGAATGGAGAGGTACTCTATATGCATGCCACCCAGTTTGCAGCGGTCTTTAGGAAACTCATAGAAGAGTCTGCCAAGGGACCTTGAAATACCCAGTCTTCCGTAGGCACACAAGTCCGGGAGACGACATTCTCCATAGCACAGAAAGCAAGAAGGGGGCTCTGGCAGATTCAAGGGGCTCCAGGACACCTACCAATAAAACCATGGACGCCCGGGTCCCGGGAGCTCTAGGGGGTAGCTGCAGATACGTGGAGCCAGAGGGGGCCTGGGAGGAATATTGAAATTGTTTAGAAATTGGCACGTTTTCGTAACTAATATTAGAGTGGATGCGTCCAGAATTGATGGGACTTAGGAGACTTATTAAGGTTCAGCACTGAGCCCCCCAACTTTCTCAACTACCTGTTCTCCAGCCATGTGCCACCACAGGGACACACGGGATGATACGAATTGGACAAGCCTGGCAAAACAGCCGGGGGGCCGAAAGAAGTCGTAATCTACTCTCTCTCACATTTGTGGTGAACTGTGGGTATTCTGGGCTGCAATCCCACGGCGCTCAGAGAAAAAATAGCAAGTGAACATCTCGGAAAGATAAAGTGGAGACACAAGACAGATGCAATCCACACTACTTCTCCCAGCACTGTCTTGATGGACAGTATTTTGGACTACAATCCCCATAATCCATAAGAGGTAATGGCCAGAGACCAGCCTGAAAAGACAGCCCTGAGGACTGATGGGAGATGAAGTTCACTTTCCCCCTCACATCTGAACCCAGCTGTGATTATGCTGAACCACAATCCCCATGATGCCCAGGGAGCCGTGGCCAGCCACCAGCCTGGAAAGACAGCCCGTAGCCATATGGGAAATGTAGTCCCCCTTCCCGTTATCTTTTTGCTCACCTGTGTTCTGGCCTCCCGACTCCAGTGCTGGGGACTCCTGGGGGGTCTTCCTCCCCCAGCCTCAGAGGAAGGTCCTCTCCGGGGAGTGAGGGGCCTAGAGAGTGTCTGGCGCTGGAGGCCCCAGTCCAGGGGAGGCCGGACATCGATGCGACTCAGAGGGGTATGGGGTCTGGCAAGAGGTGCTATGTCACCCGAGGTCGGAGGGGGTCTGCGGGCAGGAGCAGAACGGGGCCGGGGGAGGCTCAGAGGGGACGGAGGGCGAGAGAGGGGTGTGAACAGGCTGTTGGGAGGAGAGAGTGGGGGAACTAGGTCAACTAGAGCCCCGTCACCCCACTACCCACCCAACCATCCTCCTGTGCGCATCTCCTTCCAGTGTGTCTCACGGTCTCTCTAGAGGAGAACGCCCCTCTGTTAGCCAGATCATGAATATTTCCTCCTTTTGCGGCATCTCCTCCTTAGGACGTGACTTACCCCACGGGATAAGAACTCCAGTAACTCCCGTCTACTCAAGGAAGAAAGCTCTAAGCCTTACCTGGAAGCAGCAGTCCCAGTCCCCGCCCTTCTCTTAGGCCACACCTCCAACTTTTTTTTTTTTTTTTTTAACCCGCTCCTGATGCTCAGCCCTGTAAAACCTTCTTGTCCCAGACTCCCTCAACTCACTCGGGGCTCCGAGTCCTCCGGATCCGAGGTCCAGACTGGAGGTCGGCTGTGGGACTGGGAGTGAGCAGCCCGGGTCGTCCACGACCTCTGGAGAGCCGAGCCACCTCTGGTGATTCTAAGCCATGCCTCTCTTCCCGTCTGCTCACCTCCGGGGGGCCACCGGGGCCGCCGGGGCCCTCTCCAGGCTGGGGACGTGCGGGTGACCTGGGTAGCCCACTAACAAGCGGGTACAGAAAAAGTCATTACTCCTTTGTGCCTCATAACAACCCTTATTCCCATTTCACGGAGGAGCACACGGGGACATACACAGAATAAAGCGAAGGTGGTGCAGTATAAAGCATTGTTCCCATTTTGCAGATGGGAAAACTGAGGCCCCGAGTGTGGAAGTGACTGGTGTAGGGGGTACAAGGTCCATCCGAGTCTCTGGACCCAATGTCCCAGATTATGAGTCTCCAGCTTGAAACCGGGGGTAGGCTGGGGCCAGACGGTCTTTTTATATTTGACATTGTTTAAGTGGCAGCCTTAGGGACGGAGACTTCTGAGGGAGCCAACGGGGTAGTGGGGAATATTGATGGGAGTGGGGGAGGGGGCAGATGGAGGAGGTGGGTGTGGACAAAATGGTGGGCGGAGTCTAGAAGAGAAAGACTTTGCTGATTGGAGGAGATGAATTTCCCTGGAGGTGGGACCTGAAGGGCGGAGTCTCTTTAGCTACAAGACAAGTGATTGGACGTTGACGAGGCAGCGCCTAAAGGGGCGGGGCCGGGGATGATTAGATGGCCCCAGATGGGAGGAGGTACAGGTCAGGGCCACGGCCAGGACCTACACTCACCAGTCGTCCCCCTCTGCACGAGAGGCCCGGCCCAGAGCCCTCAGCCAGCCCCGCAGGTCCTCCAGCGTGTCGGCGGCCAGGACATAGGTCCTCATGCCTGGGTGCTCAGCCTGCGGGGAAAGACACTTGGGGACCTGGACGCCGGGGACCTCTAAAAAGGAGGACGCCACGGACCCTGATCAAGACTTTTCAACTCCAACAATGGATGCTCCAATGACTGCCCCCATTGCCGAGTGCCTTGGCGACCACTCACGGTGAAGGTGAAGCGTCGCCCTCGGGGGGCTCCCGGCCCATCTGGCCTGATACTGTAGCTTGGCAGCAGGACGCTGCCCAGGACGCTCTCCTCGCGGCTGTCTGCAGAAGAGGGGCTGGGGTCAGGGATCACACAGGGATCCGGAGGCCAAGAGCCTAGAGGAAAGGGAGGGAGCGGGGGGGGGGGGGGACCCCGTCCACCCCATGGCAGCCAGGGCACTGACCCTTGTAATAGAAGAGGCAATGGCCGGAGAGGACGAACCAGCGGCGTTTCCAGAGCCGCAGCCCGGAGCTGTCCTGGGGGAAACAGAGCGGGAGGGGCGGCCTGAGTAGAGGGGAAGTAGGGAGAGGACATGTGGGAATGGAGACAGTGACACCTGGGGACGGGAACCCACAGAGAGGAGAGCAACGGAAAGACGCCCGGTGCAAGAGACTGAGATGGAGAGCTGGAAGCCAGAGTGCAGCGGCTGAGCAACATCCACTCTGGACACCGTCAGACCTGCGTGTGGCTGCTAGCTCCACCCCTCTCCAACTATGCCGTCAGTCATTTCCTGGCTGGGACACTTGTGTGTTCTCATCTGTCAACTGGGGATTGCGAAGTTCCTGGGAGGCTGGAATGGGATACTGTACAACACGTGGGCAGGCACTTCACATACCAAGATTCGGTCTGATGACTGTGGAGTCGGAGGCACAGAGAGGCCAGGATGGCGGCCCCGAGCCACGCCCCTAATCCTGCATCTCCGACCTCCTGCCCCTCTTCTCCCCTTCAATCTGTTCTCGCAGAAGCCAGCATGTTCTTTCGAAATTAGAAGTCAGATTGGGGGGAGTCCCCTGCTCAAAACAGAGCTTACCGTCACCCCTAGAATAAATCTCAAATGACTTACCCTCTCTCTCTCTCCCTCTCTCTCATGTAGGCTTCACACCCAGTGCAGAGCCCAACTTGGGGCTTGAACTCCCAACCCTGAGATCAAGACTTGAGCTGAGATCCAGAGCCGGATGCTTGAGGCGCCTGGGTGGCTCAGTCAGTTAAGCGCCGACTCCTGGTTTCGGCTCAGGTCACGATCGATCTCGCGGGTTCTTGAGTTCCAACCTTGCATCGGGCTCTGCGCTGAGAGTGCAGAGCCTGCTTGGGATTCCCTCTCTCTCCCTCTCTCTCTGCCCTTCCCCTGCTCATGGACTATAAATAAATAAATAAATAAATTTACTTAAAAAATAAATTTAAATAACAGAGACAGACACTTAACTGGCTGAACCACCTAGGTGCCCCTCCTCACCCTCTTTTACAGGCTGGCGGGGAATCTCAAGCTTGGTCCCGCATAAGAATCACCAGGGAGGCTTGTTACATTACAGATTTCCGGGTCCCATCCCCACAGTTCCTGAGTCAGTAGATCTAGGGTGGGTCGGAGCTAACAATGCATTTCCAGCAAGTTCCCTGGTGATGCTGATGCTACTGGTCAGGGACCACTTTGAGAACCACTGCCCCGCCATCCCATCGATTTCAACCCTTGGCTGGCTCCAAACACCAAGCTTTGGCCTGCTGCTGGGCCTTTCCGTTTCAGATTCCCTCTGCCACCCCCCCCCCCAATCTTAACATGATCGGCTCTTTCATGTCACTTAGTCCTCAACTCAAATATCCGCCTTCCCTGACCAAGAGTCAAACGGTGCTCTCATCCCTCTGACACTTTTATTTATTTTTTATTTTTTAAACGTTCATTTTTTGAGAGAGAGAGAGGCAGAGCGCGAGTGGGGGAGGAGAAGAGAGAGAGGGAGACAGAATCTGAAGCAGGCTACAGGCTCTGACTCGTCAGCACAGAGCCCAACGTGGGGCTCAAACCCACACACCACAAGATCATGACCCAAGATGAAGTTAGTGCTTAGCCGACTGAGCCACCAGGCACCCTGGTTTTTATTTATTTTTGAAAGAGAGAGAGAGAGAGAGACCTGGGGAGGGGCAGCGAGAGAAGGGGACAGAAGATCCAAAGCAGGCTCTGCACTGGCACCAGAGAGTCCAATGCAGGGCTTGAACTCACAAACTGTGAGATCATGCTCTGAGCCTAAGGTAACAGACTGAGCCACCCAGGCGCCCCCTTCTGTCACTTGTCAGCACATCCTCCTGTGTTATTTCTTCACAGCAATTCCTACAATCTGAAATATGCTAATGTATTATCCATCCCTGCCCCGCCCCATCTGGAACATACTATAGATACTTGGCTGTCTTATCCGGGCTTGGCACTTTGGAAATAGTCAGGAAGTGGTCGCTGAATGAATGAATGGGTGTATGGAATAATGACAGAAAATTGGGAAAAGCATTGTTAGAAAAAAACCGAGGGGTGGGGCCCCTGGGTGGCTCAGTCGGTGAAGCTTCCGACTTCAGCTCAGGTCATGATTCCACGGTATGTGAGTTCGAGCCCCGGGTCGGGTTCGCTGCTGCCAGCACAGAGTCAGCTTTGGATCCTCTGCCCCCTTCTCTTTCTGCCTCTCCCCCACTTGTGCTCTCTTTCTCTCTCAAAAATAAATAAATATTTTTTAAATAAAAGAAAAACAAAACACATTTTGGAGACTTGGAAGAAGAGAAACAGGGGACAGTCAGGGGGACAGCCTCTAGCATCACTTGGTGTCCTTTCCCCTCGCCCGCTCACCCCACCTGCTTATGAAGCCAGCCTCGGATGTGCACCGGGAGGTTGGGGTCCCTTCTGAGTGCATTGCCTCTCTTCCCGAAGGCGTGCACCTTGCTTACAGCCCGGGTAGGCTTCTGAGGAGAGAAGGAGGACAGATATGAATGGGACCTTGGATGGGCGTGGGGGAGGCGGTGCACTGGAATGCAGGCAACCCATGGGCCCAACCTCAGCAGCCCTTAGAAACCAAGCCAAGGAGGGAACTGAATTCTGAGATCAGAACTGGATGTGCACGTTACAGAGCTCACAGACACTTTTAATGGGTGGACAGAGCTGTTTGGGGGAAAGGAAGGGTCTACAGGCTGACGGGGAAGGAATTTGGGGATCACGGGTCTCACTGAACCAGAGATGCTGTGCAGTCTTTGGGATCTGAATTGGAGGTCTTGCCTGGGAGGTCCCCATGATCAGGAAAGACCTCCACGTGGAGTCCCTGGTGATGGGTCAGCTGAATGGAAGGATGTCTCAGTGCCAGAGAGTGACATCCCTTAGCAACCGTGTCCAGAAGAGAGATGGCTCCAAATCCCTCCCTCCCAATAGGAGAGGAGCCCCGTCTCCAGTCCACACCGGCATCTCCAGCATCCATAGCCGGGCTTCCCCAGGATGCTCTGCCTTGGGGATGGCACTGTATTGGGACTGAATCTCTAGATTCTGAGCTTGGCAAAGTGGAAATGAGTGAAGAGAACGGCAGAGGACAGGGAAACTAGTGTTGGCACTGAACTTGGGGCCAGGGCGATGACTTGGGACACAACTATCTCAGCCCTCTTGAGAAAGGTCTTTTCCTTGTCCAGAACTGGGTAGACTGGATGCCCGGAGTTGGGACAGGGAGTTCTCGGTCCCAGTCAAGGGTACCACGGCCTGAATTTCCGAGGGGTGGTGGGGGGAGGGGGGAGCAGCCTCATGGCTGGGGAGTAGCCTTAACTTAGCAACCAGAGCGAAGTGGGCTTGTTACTCTGGCTTTGAGTTGGGAGAACGGGAGGGGTGGAGACAGCTGGGAGCGCCTCTGAATTCCTAGCTGGGGCGAGTGGGCAACTGGGGACCTTCCTAGGTGTGGCAGAGCCCACTGCAAAGGACCCTTGCTCCTAACAACAGGAGTCCCTGGAGCGGGTGGCACGGAACCGGGGGATTGGGAAACGCGAGGACGGGGCAGCCCAGAGCCCCGCCCACCTCCCCAGCCCCTCCAAGAAGCTCAAACCTTGGTGCTCGGGCTGCCCAGCGAGGAGATGGTGGAGACGCTGGCCAGGCTGAGGCTGCTCCGGGGTCTGCCCTCCTCCATCAAGGGCTTGGGGAGAGAAAGAAAGGGGCTGTGTGCGCGTCTCTGCAGCTGACCCGGCTGGGGACAGAGACGGGGTCAGGGGCTCGCAGGTCGGAGGAGGCTGAGGAGAATGAGCCTGTTGTCTGGGCACTGGGGGGCTGGGGGAGGCCCTGACCCGGGACTGCATACCAAGAGCGATGCCAAGAGAGGTGGGCGGCACTGGCAGCTACGGGGAGGGGGGCAGCTGCCTGCCGCCCAAGACAGAGAATAGGGGCTCCTTTATTCTTGCCCCCCCCTCCGCACTCTCGCCAGGAATTTGACCCTCTCTGTGCTTTGGGAGCCCCCATTCCCTGCCTCTTCGAGGCTGCCCTCAGCTACCTGTCTCCAGCCCTTCCACCGCACCCCCAAGGCCATCCCTGCCAAGCCTTGGGACGCCTGGAATGCACACCCAGGCAGTTCCTCCCAGGCCAGCCAGGGAACTTACCAGCGCTGGGGTCCCAAGGAGGGGGGTAAGAGGGCCGTCGGGGTGCTGGGGCACCAGCTGCTGTCTCTTGGGTGCTGCTTCTCAGACCTGTCTGCCTTCTCACCTGCTCACTCACACACTTTTTGCTTTGTGTCTCTTCTGGTCACTCTTCCCTTTTTTTCTTTTTTTAGAGCGTCTCTGTCTGTGGCCTCACCTTGTCTGTCTCTAATCTGTCTCTTCCAGTCTCTCTCTGGCTCATTCTCTCCCCTGCCCGCCCGCACCGCCCCCCCCCCCCAGCACTTTCTCTTCCAGTCTTTCTGTTTCTGTTCCAGATCTTTTCTTCTCTGACTCACAGAGTCTCTTTTCCTTAGATCTCCATCTCGTTCTCTCCCCCCCTCTCTCCCTCACACTCCAGCTCTTCCTCTTTCTCTCTCTCCGTCCCCACCGCCGCGGTTTCCTCCTCTCCCTGATTCCCCTTCTTTCTTCCTCCCTCTCCGTTTCTCTCTCCTCCCTGCTGGTCTGCCCGCCGCCCACGCTGCAGTCTCCCCTTCCAATCCCAGCTGACCCCGCCCCTCTTGGCCCCCCGCCCCCCCCCACCAGCCTGACCCCTGGCTCAGCTGCCCCCACCGCTAAGGGGAGGGGCTCCCCCGCCCCTGACTCCTGGGTCCCTGCTGGGCCGGGATTCCTTACAGTTTGGAGAGGAGGAGCTGTGGCCTGGCCTCCAGCGCCCCAGTGGGCTGGTCCTGCTCAGGGCCTGGGTCATTGGCACCCTGAAGGGAGCTGGGATCCTGGCACTAGACGGGGGTCAGGCTTCTGGGTACCTGGAACGGTGTGAGCCTGGAGTCGGGACTTCTGAGTTGTTAATGGAGCCGGGCAGGGATCCGGAAGGATGCTTTTGGGTGGATGGGTCCAGGCTTTCCAGGGAGGAGGGAGTGACCCCGGATTCCAGCATGGTGGCCAGGGCAGGGTCCAGTGGCCACGGTCAAACATCTACCCCAGATCCAGGTGAGAACTGTGTTCTAGACTGAGGATGCCCCACCTCGGGAGGGAGACACGGTTTCTGGGCAGATGTTGAGGAGCAAGATTCTGGACCAGGTAGGGGGGAGGGGCCAAGGAATTGGGACTGTGTCCCTGGGCCTGGAACACCCCATTCCCAAGAGGCTCAGTTGATGCTACCCAGCATGAGCTTTTGCATGAGTCTGAAACGGCTGAAATCCAGATGTGGGGCCTTGTGCTTGAGACCTGGAAGGAGGCTGAGTCTGGGGGTTATGTTTTGTTTTTTTTGTTGTTGTTGTTTTTTTTTTTTTTTGAGAGACAGCACAAGCAAGGGAGGGTCAGAGAGAGAGGGAGACACAGAATCGGAAGCAGGCTCCAGGCTCTGAGCTGTCAGCCCAGAGCCCGACGCGGGGCTCGAACCCACAAACCGTGAGATCATGACCTGAGCCAAAGCCAGATGCTTAACCGACTGAGCCACCCAGGCGCCCCGAGTCTGGGGGTTAGAATCCACTCACCAGGGGCGCTTGGATGGCTCAGTCGCTAAGCCTCGGACTCTTGATTTCAGCCCAGGTCTTGATCTCATGTTCGTGGGTTCAGCCCTGCTTGGCCTCCTCGATATTGGAATTCTCTCTCCTCTTTCTCTGCCCCTCCCCCTGCTCCGACTCGAGCGTGCGCAGGTGCAATTTCTCTCTCAAAATCAATAAATTTTTTAAAAACTTAAGAAAAAAAGAATCCACTCACCAAATATTTGTTGAGCACCTACTCTGTGCCAGGTACTGAGGGAAAAAAAGCAGTGAGCAAAGTAAAATGCCTGCCTTCAGGGTGCTTACATTCTTGTCCTCATTTACAATCAACCTAGGCTCTGCTGTGACCACTTCATGCAAGTAACTTCATTCCCAAGCCTCAGTTTCTCATTTGTGAAATGGACCCGATGCTCTCCTGCACCAGGAAGGAAACGGACCAGTTGTGAAGGTGGAAGACTCTAGATTGGGGCCTGCTGGTTAAAAACCAGTTGCGGGGGGACGCCTGGGTGGCTCAGTCGGTTAAGCGTCCGGCCGGCTCAGGTCATGATCTCGCGGTTCGTGGGTTCGAGCCCCGCATCAGGTTGTGTCCTGACAGCTCAGAGCCTGGAGCCTGTTTCAGATTCTGTGTCTCCCTCTCTCTCTGCCCCTCCCCCCACTCGTGCTCTGTCTCTCTCTGTATCAAAAATAAATAAACTGTTAAAAAAAAACAAACAGGAGTTGGGAGGGCGGCCCGGCGGCTTAAGCCGTCCTCGCGTCTGATTGACAGCTCGCTTCTTTCGGGGCGTGGTCACGCTGGGGAAAGTCCTCGCGTCGTCACAGAACCCGGAATCTCCGCGAGAATTCCAACTTTCCTTTCTGGGTTTCGAAACCCCGCCTCCCCGTGACGTCAGCACGTCCGGCCGCGTTGGTATAAAAGCCTTGCGGGCTGCGTCAGTTCGTAGCTTAGCTGTGGATCAGACACATGTACGTGCAGGACGCCAGACCCCCTCTGCGGCGACAGCGATTGCAGTAGCAGGTGATAACCTGAGACCCCGAGCCCGACACCGGAGGGCGAGATGAACGCGCTGGCTTCCCGAGCCATCCGGATCCGCGATCGCTTGTGGCAGCCCGAACCGGCCCTCCTGCCCCCAGGGTGACGCGCAGCCCCGAGTCGGTGAGTGAGGGGTCCGAACGCCTGGGCCCTGAGGGGTTGAGGACCGGGGATCAGACTCCGGGTCAGTAATGAGGGAGTTTGGACTTCTGGGTACCTAGCCGGGAGGGTTCGAGGCCGGGACTCGTGAGTTCCCAGGAAGGGTGGCCTGGTGGCCTGGTGGCCTGAACGCCTGCGTCTGGGAACAGGTGCGACCAGGACGGCCTCCAGGGCTCGGATTTAGGAAGGAGAAAGGATTGGGAGCCTGGAGCCTGGCGGGAGGGCGGCTCTGGAAGCCAGACTCCTGGATCCCCAGGGATGAAACCATGCGGGGGGCGCGGAACTTTTGAGTCTCAGAAGGAGGAAGGTGATGAGGGCCTGATTTGTCAGTCCTCACGATGGATAAGAGAACCAGGGACTAGGACCTTGTCCCCAACGGAAGCAGTTAGAGACCCTGTATTCTCAGTTCTGGAATCTGAGCCTTTTTAGTCTGAGAGAAGAGGCTGGGGGCTTGGAGTCTTGGGTCTAAAAAAAAAATGAGAGAACTGGGGACTCAGACTCCCGAGTATTGAGAGAACCGAGGTGGGAACCGTGTACCTCTGCTGGAGAAGGGAGTGGCCGGGATCTGAAAGGAATGTGGGGGAGGGACACTCACGTTGCTATTTGTGTTACTATTTCCGTTGCTATGACTCACAGTCATCCCTTGGTGTTCTCCCGAGTGGCTTCTGAACTTTATTTCCTTTTGTCCCAGCACACACAGATGGCCCCAGGCCAAGTGCCCCATCAGTCTGTCCCCTGGAGGGGCTCCCACCCCTTTTTCCTCCTCTCCCCGCTGATGGGCCTTCTCAGCAGGGCCTGGAGCCACCTGAGGGGCCCAGGACCTCCAGAACCCTGGCTGTTGGAACCAGTAGCCAGAGCCGATCAAGGAGAAGCTGGTCTGGTGGGAAAAGCTAAGACTTCTCTGGCCAGTCACTGTGCCCCGGAGGGCAGGCACTTCCTGGCAGAGACAGATGGTGGAGCAGCCGAGGAGGATGGAGAATTCTGGGGGGCCTGCCATGATCTAAAAGCCAGCCGTTCTCTTCTTGAAGCCTGGGGACTTTCAGATGACGATGATGAAGAGGATGGGGGGGAACAAACCACCACCGGCGTCCCTCAAGAGCAAGGAAGTGAATATGTGGATAGCCGGCCTGCTCCCCTGTCCCCCAGCCTTCTAGTAAGAACACTGCAGGGCCCTCCTAGGGAGGAGGAGTCTGAGGGAGGAGGAGCTGCTGAAGACAAAATGGTCACGTTTTTCTCTTTTCCTCCATCACGCTGGGAGTGTTGTCCGGGGGAGGAGGCAGAGGAAGGAGAAGCTGTAAACAAAGAAGCTGCCAGAACACCTACTTTCCCTTTATCTCCAGGATCCAAGCCCAAAGCTTGGGCGTATCAGGCTGGGGAGGAAGGAGATGAAGCGACAGAGGAAAAAAGGACAGAAAATAAAGCCACAAAGAGCTCCATTTCCCCCTCATCTTCAGGCTTTCACCCTAGGGCCTGGGAGTGTGGTTCAGGAGAGGAGTCTGAGGAGGAGGAAGACGAATTCAGTGACTCAGGAGCAGCTGAGGAGGAAGGAAAAGCTGAGAGTCCCTCTTCCATTCCACCCACAAATGCCTTCATCAGGGCCTGGGTGTATCGGCCAGGAGAGGACACGGAGGAGGAGGAGGAGGAGGAATTCAGTGACTCAGGAGAGGAGGAAGGAGAAGCTGAGAGTCCCTGTTCCAGCCCACCCACAAATGCCTTCATCAGGGCCTGGGTATATCGGCCAGGAGAGGACACAGAGGAGGAGGAGGACGAGGAAGATGAATTCAGTGGTTCAGGAGCAGCTGAGGAGGAGGAAGAAGCTGAGAGTTCCTCTTTCATCCCATCCACCAGTGCCTTTGTGAGGGCCTGGGTTTATCGGCCAGGAGAGGACACGGAGGAAGATGAGGACAGTGATTTGGGAGCAGCTGAGGAGGAGGGAGAATCTGAGTCTTCCTCTTCTGTCCCTGCAACAGGTACCTTCCTAAGGGCTTGGGTTTATCGGCCAGGAGAGGACACAGAAGAGGAAGATGAGAATGAGGAGGAAGATGATTCAGAAGCCACTGACTCAGCGCCAAGTCTCTCCCTTCAGGCTCAGAGCACCCTCCTCAGGGGCAGGATCTGTCGGCCTGGAGAGGACACAGAGGGAAGGGAAGTTGCTGAGTGGCGGGGAGAAGCTGAGCCCCGCCCCTTCCGAGTGGCCATCTATTTACCGGGAGAGAGGCCACCACCTCCCTGGGCTCCTCCTCGGCTACCCATCCGACTGCAGAGGCGACTCAAGTCCACAGAAACCCCCACCTGGCCTCCTGACCCTGAGACTCCCGGAAAGGCCAGAAAGGTGGGTGCTGAGGGCTCAGTTTCTCCAGTCTTAGGGAGGAGCTGGAACTCCTTTATCTTCCTTCCTGGAGCTCCTGGGCTGGGGGTGGAGGGGCTGAACGCCCCAACTTCTGGGTCCCCTGGGTGTTGCAGAGGATTGCATGTGAACTCCGCTGGGAGGGCTGTGTTCACTGTAATGCAATCCTTTGCAAGAGGCTGGGCCCCTGTGAGGGGAGGAAGCAGCTGTGGTTCATTGTCAATTCCAGGGAACCAGCCGCCTCCACCTGCAGCATCCGGTGGGGGAGTGGCTAGCAGGTGACTAATCGGACCACAGGCCTTCCCGTGTAACTGATTTTTGTTTGGTTCTCTCTCTCTCTACCCGCCCTCCCCCCACCCCCACCTGTGGACACGTGTGTCTTGTGTCTGCTGGTCGGTCCATCTCTAGGTACATTTCTCTGAGAAGGTCTCTGTCCATCTCCTCGCCGTCTGGGCAGGACCAGCCCGGGCCGCCCGCCGGGGACCCTGGGAGCAGCTCGCCCGAGATCGAAGTCGCTTCGCCCGTCGCATTGCCCAGGCCCAGGAGCAGCTGGGCCCCTGTCTCACCCCTGCCGCCCGGGCCAGGGCCTGGGCACGCTTTGGGAACCCTACGCCTCCTCTGGCCACCACGCCGGCTCCTACCCAGACCTTACCATCGTCCTCCATCCAGGCCACACCCCTGAGCGCTGTTAGGGCATCTCCCTTCACTCCTCTGTCCCTGTCTCCTGGCCTGGACCTCAGTGGGAGGCGTGGCTGAGATCATGTGGTTTCAGGTTTATATTATTTATTTATTTGTATATTGTTTTATATAACAAATAAAACTTTCTGATTTGTAGCAAGCAATGTCCCTTTCACTGTGTATCTGAACTGACCATATCCACTACGCTCGGGATAAAGGGGAGTACTCGATAGAGAATAAACTGTATTTCCTGTCATCACTCAAATTTGCTGCTTCTTGTCCTAAGGCTTCTGTTGAACTAAGGGGCTGGTGGGTCTTCTTAATTTTTCTTTGGCAGCTGCCTAAATTTTATTAAACTTGGGACAGGGGCGCCTGGGTGGCTCACTTGGTTAAGGTCTGACTTCGGCTCAGGTCACGATCTCATGGTTTGTGAGTTCAGGCCCAGCATCGGGCTCTCTGCTGTTGGCACGGAGCCTGCTTCAAATCCGCTGTCCCGTCTCTCTGCCTCTCCCCCACTCGTTTTCTCTCTCTCTCTCTCAAAATAAAGTTGGGACAGTTATCTCCCTAAGGGGGCTAGGAGCTGGACTCCCTGATCTCAAAAAAGGGGGCTGTTCAGGGCTGCCTAGGTGGTTCAGTGGGTTAAGCATCTGACTTCGGCTCAGGTCATGATCTCACCATCCGTGAGTTCAAGCCCTGTGTCCGGCTCTGTGCTGAACATCTCGGAGCCTGGAGCCTGCTTTGGATTCTGTGCCTCCCTCTCTCTCTGCCCCCCTCCCATTCAAGCTCTGTCTCTGTCTCAGTCTCAAAAATAAACACTTAATAAAAGCAGTCTTTCTAGTCTTCATACCTGCCTGGAATATACCCATCCTCCTACTGGCTATTTAAATGGTGAATTGCTTGAGGCGCTCAGCTGTCCAATTTCACATTTATAAGCCCTGTTCAAAAGATTGTTTTCTTGGGCCTGGGTGGCTCAGTCGGTTAAGTGTCCGACTTCCGCTCAGGTCATGATCTTGCAGTTTGTGAGTTCAAGCCCCACATCGGGCTCTGTGCTGACAGCTCAGAGTCTGGAGCCTGTTTCAGATTCTGTATCTTCCTCTCTCTCTGCCCCTCCCTCGCTCATGCTCGCTCGCTCTCTCTCTCTCTCTCTCTGTGTCTCAAAAATAAACATTAAAAAAAATTTAAAAGATTGTTTTCTTACCTATAAAACATGACTAACAATAGCACATATGTTATAGGATTGTAAGGCCCCAAAGGAGTTCTTATTAAGTAATTCCTACACCCAACGTGGGGCTTGAACTCAACCTTGAGATCAAGAGTCACACCCTCCAATGACTGAGCCAGCCAGACACCCCAAAGGGTTCATATTTAAAACAATCCTTGCTATGGGCGCCTAGCTGGCTCAGTAGGCTAAGCAAACAACTCAGGTCAGGTCCTGATCTCGCGGTTCATAAGATTGAGCCCCATGTTGGGCTGCATGCTGGCAATGGAGCCTGCTTGGGATTCTTTCTCTCGCCTTCTGCCCCTCCCCTGTTCAGGCTCACTCTCGCGTGCTTGTGCACTCGCTCTCTTTTTCTCTCTCAAAATAGGGGTGCCTGGGTGGCTCAGTCAGTTAAGCATATGACTTTTGATTTCGGCTCAGGTTGTGATCTCACA
This sequence comes from Cryptoprocta ferox, assembly GCA_028646485.1. Taxonomy (NCBI): domain Eukaryota; kingdom Metazoa; phylum Chordata; class Mammalia; order Carnivora; family Eupleridae; genus Cryptoprocta; species Cryptoprocta ferox. The sequence goes on along the minus strand of CM053563.1, from coordinate 7,075,911 downwards.
GTTCCTGGGTTCAAGCCCCTCATCGGGCTCTGCGCTGACAGTGCGAAGCCTGCTTGGGATTCTCTCTCTCCCTCCCACTCTGCCCCTCCTCTGCTTGTGCTCCTCTCAAAACAATATTTGTTTTGATGAACTAAAAAAAAAAAAAAGAAAGAAAAACTAAAAATTGGGGCACCTGGGTGGCTCAGTCGCTTAAGCATCTGACTTCGGCTCAGTTCATGATCCCACATTTCGTGAGTTCCAGCCCCGCATGGGGCTGTCTGCTTTCAGTGCAGGGTCTGCTCTGGATCCTTTTTCTCCCTCTCTCTGCCCCTCCCCCACTCACACATGCTCTCTCTCAAAAGTAAACATTAAAAAAAGTAAATAATAAACATTAAAAAAACTGGCAAAAACAATGCTTGCCAAATGAGAGTTATATAAGTGTGAGCTAGTATTGTAATTACTCTCACCCATGCATGTCTTGATTCAAGTTTACATCTCCAACTCAGAAGTCTTTTCTGACCTCATAAGATCTGTCCAGCAGTTAAAAGAAGAATGGCCCAAATATCCTGTCCCTTGTCCAGCCTCTGGCCCTGTCCCCCCGCCCCTCCCCCCCTTCCCCAGGCTCCTCCCACACTACCCTTTTCTTATGTCCAAACCAATCAAGTCCCTTTCCACTTTAAGACCTTTGTATAAGCTGTGCAAACCGCTGGACGTTCCACCCTGACCCCCTCTGGCACTCGTTTGCGATTCTTCAGATGTGGTATGAAAAATCACTTTATTTTAAAGATACCTTGATCTGACCCAGCTGACCTGTGGCTCCGCGTTTCTTTTCTATGGAGTTTTCTCCTTCGTAGCAGAGGAGCATTTGTATTTTTTGTTGCTTAAGACCCATCTCCCACGAATGTGAGTCCCGGGAAAGCAGGTGCTGCTGAAAAGCCCACTCCGTGAATCACACGACTGGGCACCCAGGCAGCGTACGAGGTGTTGGTTAATAGAAAGGCGGTGCACAAGAAGGCATGCTGGGGCCCCTTTTCCCAATGAGCAGGCACAGAAGCTGATGAGGGTATGGTATTTCATTGGATTACTCACATGCTATAGTATTTCATTGGATTACTCACATGCCAGCTTCCCATCGAAGCGGGACAAGCAGATGGCAAAGGCTTGGAGGGGGCAAAGTGGGAAGCGGAAGTCCATGGTGAACGTGTCTGGGGCCACGCGGCCAAACTGGAGCACGAGGTAGTTAGCTGAGGACGAAGTCAGGATCTAAGCCCAGCCGCACCCCTCAACTCCTTTCCGTGGTCCTCTGGGCTTCCAGAACTACCCAAAGGCTGCGCGGCGCGCCAGCTAAGCCCAGAAACCCTCGGAGGGCCGTTTAAAAAACTACACTTCCCAACAGGCTTTGCAACAGCGTGGAACCGGCCCTGCCTAGAAAACCGCTCAAGTGTTGATGGGAGAAGTAGTTCTTATCCGCTCATGCCCCCCCCCCCCGCTACTGCCCCGGCCCCCCTTACAGCCCCGCCCAGGTAAACCGAGTCTTAGGAGCTCACGGTCGTCCGGATGCACGATCTGGAAGTTCTTGACCGAGGCCCGAGTGACCCGACCGTGAAAATTGAGTACGTAGGTGCCGCTCTCGTAGCTCCACAACGGGGCTTTGTTTTGCAGCAGGACCAGTCCCTGGCTAGATCCCCGTTGGAGGCGACTCAGTAGCGACTCCTGTTCCTAGAAGAACGCAGGGGGCGTGGTTAACCTACCACCAATGAGCCTTTTTCCTCCGGATGCAGATTTTTGAGTCTCTAGTCTCGCTTCCTTGGGAAACATAGAAGTCTAACAAAGTCCTTCTGGCTTCACATATGACCTTCTGCAAGCCACGGGCCCCTCTTCTCCCTTAGGACCTATGGCCGGTCCCCCAGACTTTCCTCTGCCACTGACCCAGAGATTCCCAACCTTAGCCAACTCACGTTTTGTGGCTGCACGCTGATTCTCTGGTTCTGGGCATCGATTCCTGGAATGATCACAGTCATTTTCCGGGGCCCTCGGAATCCCAAGACGTTGGTCTCCTGTGGGAATTATGCTCCGGTTGGCCTGGCTCTTTCTCCCTCCCTCCTGTCCTGCTTCATTCTTGCTTGTCTCCTGGAAACTCACATAGCACACGGCCCCCAGCTCCTCTCTGATGCGAGCGGTCTCCGGGAGAAAATTCTTCCTTTCCGGATTCACCCCATTGTCAAAGATGGTGAACTTGGTGCCCAGGACATTAGATCTGCTCCAGGAGGAGGGTGGTCAGAGTAAAAATAATAATTACTGTTTTGCTGTACCTGGACTGCTTTCCCATGTCATCGACTCTTCCCATTAACCCTCTCTACCTGAGACTTAAGTTTTGTGTTCCATGTATCCACAGTTCCACCCCCTTTGTTTCTTTGATAAGCCATGACTTTTAGCCTCCTGCCTTGGCCTTTTAGGAAACTTCTTCCCCCAAAGATGCAAGAATGCTTACATTACATACATACATTACAGCCCTCTCCTGCAGGAACTGAGGAGTCCCAGCCCCCCTTGCCTCTCCAGAAGTCAAATGTCTTTTTTTTTTTTTTAAGTTTACTTATTTGAGAGAGAGTGAGAGAGAGAGAATCCCAAGCAGGCTTCGCACTGTCAGCACAGAGCCCTACTCAGCGCTCAGTCTCACTAACCATGGGATCAGGACCTGAGCCGAAATCAAGAGTCAGGCATTTAACAGACTGAGCCACCCAGGCGTCCCCAGAAGTCAAATGTCTTAAATGTCAACCTCTGCCCCAAAGCCCTTCGTTCTCCTATCCCCAACCACCCTGGGGCTACCACCTGAAGAAATACAGAACCCATCAGTCTATAAGACAAAAGGTCCTAGAACAGGTGGAACTTATGCTCTGTGGCCTTCTCGGAAATGTAGTTCACCTGTCCCCTGTCACTGCTGCCATTCCCCCCCCCCCACCGTTTTTCACACATATCAGGGCTCTGCCCACCTGACTTTGCCCACAAAGTTGTCCCCATCCCGAGACAGGTCTGTGGGGTCCAGGGAAATGAGGTAATTAGAGGTTTTGCTCCTTTTTCTCTTGCGCCCAGCCAGGAGGAAGTGCTGTGGATAGGAAGAACGGCCCATCAGAATCGATTTCTGGTATCTGGCTAGGGTCAGGGATCCAAGACAAGGAAACACCATGTCCCCATGACAGAGGGGAGGGTAATGAAGCAAGAAGCATTTCAAGTCTTGCGGGGAGATGTGGTTCTCACTGAAGGAAGTCATCAGCTAGGTCCGGAAGGGGCACTTCCTATATTGGGTCTTGGGTCAGGGCTGAGCGCAGGCAGAGGGGAGACTAACTGTGGCAAGGCTGGGCGGCTTTGGAGAATAGGGAAGAGCCTCATTTGGAACACTGCAGGACTTTGGCAGGCATTTTATCGGAGAAAAGCAAGTCTGGCACTACTGAGAAGGGAAAAAGCCTCTTTTTGGGAGAGTGCCTTGAAGAGAGACCACCACACTGAGGGGGAACTGGCCAGCTTGAGGGGGACACGGCCTGGCTCTAGGGCAGGGGCTTGGTTCCTGAGGGGCGGGGTTTATCCAAGGAATGGGGGAGGTGGTGCTGATAGATAAGAAGGTTCACTGAGGGGCCAGACTTGGACAAACACAATGGGGCCAATACCTGGAGAGAGTATGTAAGGGATGGACTTTTGAACCCTGACTTTGAGATGGGCGGGCTCAGCTCAAGAGTGGACGAGGCTTAGCTATGAGCTTGGTTAGCGCCACTGAGAAAGGAGCCTAGTTCCGTGAAGGGCGGGGCTTGGCGTTGGACTTGACCCGGAATCGTTTGTTTTGACCTCGCTCAGAAAGGGGCGGGACTTGCCCCTGGGAGGGGGAGCTTGACCAAGAGGCTAACAGACCGCACCTTCCGGCCGTCGGCCGCCTCCAGGTAGAGATAGTAGAAAGGGAACATGCCCTTGTCCACACCGCGCCTGTCGCGGCTGATGCGGCACTGGACTGTGCGATCGCGCAGCGCCGGCCGCAGCACATACGCTTCCATGTCTTCTCCCAGTCGAGGGCCTGGGGCGCGGGGAGGCGAGCGGGACGAGCTCCCTACACTACCGCTGCCTGTGCCGCTCTCGCCTTCGGGGGTCCCCGATACCTCCTCTTCGGCCCCTCCTGGGGAGTTCACTGCACACTCCGACTCCTCTTTTTTCTGTTCTGGGTCTTCGCCCTAGCCCACGTGCCAAATTCAAATTCAGCGGACAGAGCTGAGACCCGCCCCCACCCCAGACTTGACAACTACTGATTGGCCATGCCAGCTCAGGGTTACGCCCTCTCTCAACCATGTCTTCTGCCTATTGGTCAAACATCTTGGCCACCTGCTGATTGGCCAGTACCTCCAAGGGGCCCACCCAGCCAAGCCCTCATCATCTGTTCATTGGTTACCGCTAATAACGTCCCTCTGAAGCCACGCCCACTCCATCAACCGCTAGGTGAATCCCTTTGAAAGCACTGTCCGTTCAGTTAAAACCAGTGTTGATTCGGTTTAGATAACAATATAATATGGCCCAGATCTACCCTATTGAAACTATTTAACTTCCTTCCATCAATATCAGAGCGAGCGCCAATTGGCCCTTCCCTATCACTGTTTCACCCTCTCCAAAGCTCGCTGCCTTTTGGTGGGCTGGATTTTAATGTATGTGCTTACATAAATTTAAATCTTCTAGATTGATTTCGTAAATGGTACACACAGAAACTACCAGCCCAATCATAACAGGTTCCACTCACCAGTAAAAAGGGCCTCTGTTTGGGCTGAAGAGTTTTACACCCACCCACTCTAGAGTCCCAGGTTAGCCCTCCTGCTATCTCCTGAGTGGCTGTGCCACCTCCCACCTTTTTGGAGGCCAAGTCTCCACATCCCCTGTCACCATCCATTCCAGGGTCTGGTCCTAGTCTGGGTGCCTCATATTCATCTCCAACATCCTGGGATTTGCTCTTTTCCTGTGCACTGGCCCCTAAGGAGTGGAAGAAGCCAGAAGACTGGCTCAGGACACCTGGGTCCCAGGAACTTGGGACAAGGTCACCTGGAAAAGGCCAGATATCCTGGGTTTCTGGCCTCTTCGTATTACCCATCACACTCACTTTCCAGATGCTCTTCCTCCCCCATGTGCACGGGTGTCTACACTGGCTGAGAAGCCTCTAACTGCCCTGGATCTAAGGATAGAGAGGGGTTAGGGGCGACTGGGTGGCTAAGTCAGTTAAGCATCCGACTTCAGCTCAGGTCAGGATCTCACAGCTCATGGGTTCGAGCCCCGCGTCGGGCTCTGTGCTGACAGCTCAGAGCCTGGAGCCTGCTTCAGAATTTGTGTTTCCCTCTCTCTCTGCCCCTCCCCTGCTCACTCCCTCTCTCTCTGAGAATAAACAAACAAACATTAAACATTTTTTTCAAAAGGAATCCTGTTATTGAATCATTGGTCATGTCATGAGAATAGAAGGAATTCTCATACGATATCATTAAGAAATAAAAAGTGATGAAGTACTGATAATCCCACACCTAAGTGAACATTAAAAACATGCTAAGCAAAAGAAGCCAAAGATCATATACTATATTATGCTATTTAAATGAAATGTCCAGATTAGGCAGATCTAAAGAGATAGTAGATTAGTGGTGCCTAGGGCTGCAGAAATGAGGTGTGTCTGTTGGAGGGGTAAGGGGGTGTAACTGCAAAAAGGTACAGGTTTCTTTTGGGATAATGATAATGTGGTACAACTGAATGTGGTGATAGTTGCTCATCTCTGTAAATATATTAAAAACCATGGAATTGTAAACTTTAAGTGAATGAATTGTATGGTATGTGAAATATATTTCAATAACGCTGTTACAAAAAAGGGAAGAGGATTTCACCCAGTGTCCCCAAAATTACCAGATCGTTGGCGGGCTGGCCAACCCCTGCGTCGAGTCCCCAGAGGCTCTTTGTAAGGAGGTGGAGAAGCCGGAACATCCTCCACCGACATTTCCTCCAACTCGGGATCGGAATTGTCTGCTGGCCAGGAGAAGGAGAAGGGCTAGAGACCAGGATGGCTGGGCAGGGCCAGGGGAGAGGGCCTGGAGATTCAGGTTCCTTAGTGTTGGAGAAGGATTTTCAGGATCTGGACTCCTTGTGGTGAGGGATGACAGAGCCCAGGGTGGGCTGGGCTCCTGGGTCTTTTCAAGAGAAGGATGGAGGTTCCAGAGTCGTGAATTCTGGTGGGAGTGTAGTTCTAGGCTATAGGAGGTCCAAGGACTCGAGATTACCTGCTTCTGTCCGCGAAGCCAGTGGGCCACGCTCGCAGCTGCCATCTCCACCGCAGATCACGATGCCCAGGGCACTGTGGACACCAGAGCGCAGATGTGCCTCTGGCACATTCTCCTGTTTGAAAGGGTTCCCAAAACCTGGGAGAAGGTGCAGCGGGGCCCATTAACACGATGTACAAATTCCGGTCCTCTGCGAAGATCTGCTTCCTCACAGACTCCCAGGCACCGTCCCTGTTTGACCACCCAAACCCCTGAGACCCGTTCAGAACGCAAACTCCATCCTAAGGCTTGAGCAAGCCCAGCCCTGCGGCTAAATTGTTGCAGACTCCGCGGGTGCACAGTCCCACAGGGGGCTCTCAGGCTCTAAGTTATCCAGGCCCCGCCCCTCTAGGCTTTGTTAATTGCAGCCTTCAGTCTCTCCCGAATCGAGTCCTTAGGGTTTTCCAGGGCCAGCCCCCCAGCTCCTCAGGCCCCGCCCCAGAGCTCCAAGAAGCCCAATCAAGAGATTCTCTCCGGCCCCACCCTCCAGGGGGACCAAGCCCCGCCCGGGCGCTCTAGCTATCCCGCCGCTGAGGTCACACAGGTCCTGCTCCTGGGCCCCCAAGGGTCCTGCAACTGGGCTCTTCTGGACTCTGCTCGGCCCCATCCCAAATTCCCACAGACCCCTCCCTCTAGGCCTAGGCTCCTGCCGTACGCTGGGAACTTTTTCTCACCGCTGTCACCCGCGCGGCGCTCCTCCCGCCGCCACGGTCGCCGGGGCCGCAGGGAAGCGTCGGGATTGGCCAGAACCATGAGGGGCTCTTGGCGCTTCCGCCGCTGCTTCTTCTCAAAAAGCCGCCGCTGCCGGAGTGAAAAGGGGATGGAGGTTGGGGCCCAGGAACCCAGGAAGACAGGGGTGAAAGAGGGCCTCGGGAAAGGGGAGGCATGCATGGGAGGGAGAGTCCAGGCATCCAGGCTCTCAGTCCCTCAGCCCCTCCTTCCTCAGATCCAGGAGTCCTCGCACCAAGTCCCCTCCTCCCCCAGGACCCTAGCAGTCCTGCCCCCCAGAACCTTCGTTCCTTGGAAATTTGGGACTCCCATCACCAAGGTTTGCTTCTTTAGGATCCCAGCTTCCTATTTTCTCATTTCCCCATTGCAGACTTGAGGCTCGGAGGGAGCCAAAGAGGGCCAGGGGTCCCAGAGCAAGTCTTGGGGGTGGTGCTCCTGGAAGCTATGGAAGACGGAAGAGGGGCGGGCAGGACTCCTGGGCATAGTACCTGCTGTTCCAGCTTCTGCAGCCTCATGGCGGCCAGCTCATCCCCCAGCACCCTGAGAGAGGTGCAGGCTCATGGTGAGAGCAAGCAGGGCAATACCTACTCTCCCTCCCTCCCCTCCCCCCTCCCGCTCCTTCCCCTCCACATAACTGCCCAAGAGCCTCTCCTTCCCATCCTTCTCCCGCCCCAACTTAGGGTTCTGAGCACTTGTGAGGTCACAGAAGAGTTCTGAAACTTTTTTCCCAGCATTGGCCTGTCTGGAATCCAGGAGGCAGAGATCCCAGGCCCCTCCTTGTCTGGACTCAGGAGTTCAGCCCCCCCCCCCCCGCCCCTTACTGCCAGGCTGATGGTGCTGAACCGGCCAACAAGGTTATGAAGCCAGAGTTGAATGGGTGTGGGCATAATCAAACTTTGAGTTCCTCCTGCACCCCCATTTCCCCATTCCTGCCCACCCTGTTCTCCCCACTCACTCTTTCTTCCATGTGTCATTTTTCTGAGACATCCTGGAGAAGCAAGACTGAGGCATCAGGACACAGATCAAACATCCCAGTCGACTCTGCCCAACACCTGGTCTTATGCTTTACATTTTGTCCTGGACCCAGGCAGCCCGAATTCCAGGGACCCAGCAGCCTGTTTCCAGCTTGCATTACTTTCGGGGCCCAGGAATCAGGTACTCTCCCCCCCACCCCCAAATAGCTAACTCTTCTATACCCAGGCATGGGAACGTAGGACCCTGGACCGCCAATACTCCACCCCCAGTGACTCCAGACCTCCAGCACCCACCTGCCTGGGATCCTGGAAACTCCTCTCCTCTTGCCTGCACAGAGGCTTTTCACATTCGCGCCTCACCAACAAAGCAATGACCCCTGGCCTCCAGCTGCAGCCAGGCAACCCTGCTCGGGGGTTCTGAATTGGAAGGGCATGCAGGTGCTCCTTAAAGGGACCCTAGAGAGCCAGCATCGCAGGGTCGCGCTCTCTCTCTCCCTCTCTCTCTCTCTCGGCTTATATATTAGAAACTTATAAGATGACCTGTGCCAACAGCTACCGACCGATCTGTAACTTGCAGCCACTTCTTGGGGAAAAAAATAAATGGGAAAACTACAACAGCCATGAGGCGAAGGGGCCGAGAGGATCGCGGAAGTTGCCTCATTTTCCCCCTGCCTGCAGGGGATTGTAGTTCTCTTTGAAATCCTCCGCTTTCCCTTCGCCTAAAAGGCAGGAAATGCGGCGTCAAGGGGTAGAGCTTCCGAGAAAGGAGAGCCCTTCGAGAACAGGCTAGAGACTTCCACAAGGGGCGGGCTGCTAGACTGCGACCAAGGGGCCTGGAGCCAGCGCGAACCAATCAGGCCGCCGAGGGCGGGTCCTCTGCGGGAAAGTGGGCGTGGCCTAGGGGGGAAATCACCGGAACGCACCGGAGGTCGGAGCCCGGGAAAACGCCCTCTGCGGCGAGGGAAAGGTGAGGGGCTGCGGGAGGGGGGTCGTAGACGGCGTCCTGGGGAGGAGCGGGAGGAAGGGGTCTAGAGGGCTGGAAAACTGGGTCTCGGGGAGGATGGACTGAGCACCAGTACTGTAGATCCTGGCGAAAGAGGAGGCTGGGGGGGGGGGGCATGCACCTTTGGTTCTGGGGAAGGGGACCGAGATTCCCGGATTCCTGAGTCTGAGCGAAGAGGCTGAGTGCTGGGAGCCAGGACTCCTGGGTCTAAGGAAGGAAGAGCTGGAGGTTCGGAATCCCGTGTCCCGGGAAACGAGATGGTTTGAGTCTTGACTCTGAGATGGGGTTGGGGGGACGGCGCTGGGGGGCCCAGACTCCTGGGTCCAGGGAGGTAGGCGACTTGGGACAGACATTATCCACCCCTCTGCCCCCCACAGGCCACGTCGCCATGCCTTCCTCCGGGCCCCGCGCATTCTTTCTCCTGCTACCGCCGCTGCTGCTGCTGCTGAGTGCTGTTTTGGCGGTGCCCCTGGAGCGGGGGACGCCCCAGCAGGAGAGCCCTGCGACCGAGAACCCCGTGAGTGGCCCTGCCCTCCTCTCCGGCCAGGTGTTTGCAAGTAGTCCTACAATTCCCGCGGATCCCCGTCGCCCCTGGGTGGATACTTCCCCCGGGGTCGAAGCCTGGAGTTTGCCTGACATTCTTTGCAGTCCCGGGGCTTTTGACGTGGTGAAAAACTTGGGGGGGAGGGACTGCATATTTCCAAGTCCCTGGCTCTGAGGTGTGGGAAATCAGATCAGATTTTAAGTGACAAATCTGCATTACCCGCTACCTAAACCTCTATTCGTTTGAGCTCCCCTGCTCTCAAGCAGGAATCCGCGGGGGGAAAAGAACTACATTTCCCAGTAGCACCTGGAGCAGGTAGTGTTAGGCAGCTGGGGTGTTCTCAGCTCATGGAGCACCTGGGAAGGGACATGTAAACTGCCCATGTGTTAATTCCAGCATGTGTTTAGCAAATGCTAGGAAACCTTCGGTCTTAGGGAATTTGGAACTTTAAAGATCCTCAAGGCCAATGCCCTGATTTGTGGCCTGAATCTGCCCATAGCGCCTATCAGTAAAGGGCACGTTACTCTCTCTGGAACATACCATCTCGGCTCCGCGTGGCGGTCCCATCCCGACCTTGTGAGTTAGGCCTCTGTTTGGTGAAATCTTTGCAGACACAGGACACCTTTGAGTCCCCTTTCCCTTCATTCACTGCACACATTTCTTGATCGCCTCCTGGGAGCCAGGCACAGTGCTACCGCAAGCCCCGGGTCCCCACAGACCAGCCTAGCCTCACCAGGAAGATGAACGTTGGGGCTCCCTGAGAATGGACACCAGAGTGATAGTCAAGGAGGTCGGGTCATGAGCTGAAATCTGAAGTGCAGGGAACAACATTCCAGGCAGAGGGCACAGACTGAGCAAAGGCGGTGTGGTGGGGAAAGCAGAATGAGTGGAGGGGCATGGAGGTGGCCAGTGTAACCGGAGCAGAGTGAGTCCGGGGGCCCATTATTCAGAGCCTCAGTGGGTACTCTTTTTTTTTTTTTTTTACTGTTTATTTTATTTATTTATTATTTTTAATGTTTGTTTATTTTTGAGAGAGAGAGAGAGAGACAAAGCACTAGTGGGGGAGGGGCAGAGAGAGAAGGAGACAGAATCCGAAGCAGGCTCCAGGCTCTGAGCTGTCAGCACAGAGCCAAATGTGGGCTCGAACCCATGAAACATGAGACAATGACCTGAGCCAAAGTCAGAGGCTTAACCGACTGAGCCACCCAGGCACCCTAATGTTTACTTATTTTTAAGAGAGAGAGAGAGCATGTGAGTGGGAGAGGGGCTGAGAGGGGGGTACAGAGGGCTCTTGAAGTGGGCTCTGCGCTGACAGCAGAGCGCCTGATGTGGCGCTCGATCTCGCAAACTGTGAGATCATGACCTGAGCCGAAATCAAGTGTCAGGGGTGCTCAACTGACTGAGTCACCCACGTGCCCCAATTTATCGCCCATTTTTAAAAAGTGTTTATTCATGGGGCACCTGGGTGGCTCAGTCGGTTAAGTGTCTGGTTTCGGCTCAGGTCATGATCTCACTGTTCTGAGTTCGAGCTGTCTGTGCTGACAGCTCAAAGCCTGGAGCCTGCTTTGGATTCTGTGTCTCCCTTTCTCTCTGCTCCTCCCTCACTCATGCTCTGTCTCGGTCTCTCAAAAATAAATAAACATTTTAAAAAAGTGCTTATTCATTTATTTTAAGTTGGGGGAGGGAGGGGCAGAGAGAGAGAATCCTAAGCGGGCTCCGTGGTGTTAGCACAGAGCCCAACATGGGGTTCAGTCCCACAAACTGTGGGATCATGGACTGAGCCAAAATAAGAATCAGATGCTTAACCAACTGAGCCGCCCAGCCACCCTGCCTAATTTTTTTAATGTTTATTTATTTTTGAGAGAGAGCGAGAGTGCAAAAGCATGGGAGGGGCAGAGAGAGGAGGGGACAGAGATCAGAAGCAGGCACTGCGCTCACAGCAGAGAGCGCCATGCAGGGCTCAAATTCACAAACCGCAAGATCGTGACCTGAGCCAAAGGCAGACACTGAGCCACCCAGGTCCCCCACTTTGTTGCCTTTTTTTTTTTTTTTAAACATTTATTTATTTTTGAGACAGACAGAGACAGAGCACGAGCAGGGAAGGGACAGAGAGAGAGGGAGACAGAGAATCCAAAGCAGGCTCCAGGCTCTGGGCAGTCAGCACAGAACCCAACCAACTCAGGCTCGAACTCATGGACTGTGAGATCATGACCTGAGCCGAAGTCAGAAGCTTAACCAACTAAGCCCCCCAGATGCCCCTCATTGCCTATTTTACAATGGAAGAGTCAGGTCCAGGAAGAGGAGCGTGCTGACCACCTACACAGGGCAGGTCTGGGGCCAGGAGCCTAGCGATTTTTGTCTGTCTTGGTCACCTGCTGTGTCCCCGGTACTGGTTCCCGGCACGCGGTAGGAGCTCCGTGAGCGCTTGACGAATGATGATTGAGTGTGTGTTTCACTGCTTGCCAGCAAACACTCGCGTGTCCACCCTAAGCACCCAGTCCGTGCTCAGTGGTCGGCTGGGTGTCGACCCACGTGATTTTCACCTCGTCTCCACTGCAGGCCTGGGAAGGGAGGACTGCTGTGGCCCCGAGGATCAGGCAGGTTGCCTGCGGTTACAGAGCAGATGGGGATTGGAACTGGGGTCAGGAGGCTCCGAAGAGTTTGTCCCATGGCACGGGCCTGCCCCTTGCTCCAAGCTGGGCGTCTCTGGGTCCTTCAGCAGGTGCCCCGGGGGGCGCGGGGCCTGGGTCCTACTTGCAGGGAGGAGCCAGAGACGGGTGGGGGCTGGGCTACTACGTTCATCCTTGTCGCCTTAGGATACGGGCCTCTACTACCATCGGTATCTTCAGGAAGTCATCAACGTGCTGGAGACGGATGGGCACTTCCGCGAGAAACTGCAGGCTGCCAACGCCGAGGACATCAAGGTGCGGCTGGGCGCGAGCCAGGTTCGGCGGGAGGGGGTGGGGGAGGAGGAGGCGTGCATGCTCAGAGGACAGAGTCCAGGAAGGGACTGGATTCTCTCAGAATGTGTGGTTAAGGGTGGGAGCAGATGGCACAGGCTCCTTTGCACGCTGTGTGACCGCCCCTCGCTGTGCCTCAGTTTCCCCATCTGTAAAATAGGGGCTGACCTGCATTACAGGGTTCGGGGTAAGATGCACAAAGGGCTGAAACACGCCGGGCAGCGGTCCTTGGACCTGCCGTGTGAGTGCTGGTTCCACGGAATGTTCTGTGTAGTGCGTTGTGCTCAGGAAAAATTCAAAACCCTGGAGGTGTTGGGAGCACTAGACTAGCATCACCTCTAGCTCATGTGAGGCCTCTGGGGGAGCAGAGGTAATCCTCATTGTTTTTTTTTTAAGTTTATTTATTTTGAGAGACAGCACATGAGCCGGGGAGGGGCAGAGAGAGAGGGAGACAGACTCCCAAGCAGGCTCCACGCAGTGAGTGCAGAGCCCGATGCGGGGCTCGAACTCACGAAACTGTGAGATCATGACCTGAGCCGGAATCAAGAGTCAGACGCCTAACTGGCTGAGGCCAGACCCCAGCTTGGAGAGGATGCTGCCCACCCCGTTCCTCCTGCCCACCCCGCCCGCACACAGACACCCCCCCACCTCCCTGTTCAGTGGCGGTGTGCCACCAGAAGGGGCTCCAGACACCTCAGCCTAGGACGGGGAGCAGGGCCTGGGACTGATGGGAAGGTGGCCCCGGTCCCCCAGAATGTCCAGCTGTTCTTGGGGCTGTCATCTGGCCCCCAAAGAAGGACGGGCAGAAGTAGAGACTTTAGAGCCCCGCCCCTTCCCCCCCCCCCCCCGCCCGGCTGGCAGAGCCCAGGTTCAGGAGCCTGTCCTCAAGCTGGCCCAAGGCCACACAACTGGGAAGTGACCTTGGAAAGGGCGTGGCCAGGTAGGCGGGCAGGTTCGGGAAGGTGCCCGGCTCCAAGCCAGCCCCTCCTTACGCGCTCAGGGCGAGGGGCTGTACCCTCTGCCTACGCACTGGTTCCTTTCAGAAAATGAGGAGGCTGAGCCGGACGTGGGGCTCGAACTCACAAAACCGCGAGATCATGTCCTGAGCGGAAACCAAGAGTCGGACACTTAACCGACTGAGCCCCCCAGGCGCCCAGTGTTGAGGTCCGCAGCAGGAAAAGGATGTGGTGAGACCTCATACTAATTTGCTACCCTCGCTGTTTGAGGGCCCTCGGCCAAGTGGCTTCTCCTCCTGGGCCTCGGTTTATCCAGCTGTAAAATGGGTCGTAGGCAGGATTAGGGGACAGACCCAGGGAGTCCAGCACGGGGCTTGAGCCATAGTCGATGCCTCACGGGCTGAGATTAATATGACTGTCACCGCTGCCTCTCGAGGGCCACGCCCCCTGCGGGCTGGAGAGACCACGTGAGTCTCAAGTGACTGAGAAAGCGAGCTGAGCAGTGACAGATAGTAGAGGGTGCTGGGGAGGCCCCAGGGAGGGCCAAGTCCAGTCTGACAAGTGAGAGAGGGTTTCTAGAAAATGGGTGCCCCCAAGTGAGGTTTGACGTCTCACTGGGCAGGTCCATGGGGTAGACGTTGCAGCGGGGGCGGGGCGGCGGCATTTCAGACACAGGGAACTGGGGGTACAAATGGAGCATTCTGGGGCGCCCGGGTGGCTCAGTCGGTTGAGCGTCCGGCTTCGACTCAGGTCATGATCTCGTGGTCCGTGGGTTCGAGCTCCGCGTCGGGCTCTGTGCTGACAGCTCAGAGCCTGCTTCAGATTTTGTCTCCCTCTCTCTCTGCCCCTCCCCAGTTTGGACTCTGTCTCTCAGAAATAAAATGTTAAGAAAAAAAAAATTTTTTTTTTTTTAATGAAGCATTCTGGTACTTTCCACCGCCTGCCAGTGGTTTCTCATCACGGACACAAAGAGAGAGGAGATGGGGCCGGACATAGGGGTAGGATCTTGAGTGCCAGTCCCAGCGATTGGGTCCTGTGGGCCCTGGGGAGGCTTGAGGGCTGTGGGCGGGGAGAGGGCCGGGGTCAACTCTGGGAAACAGACATAATCTGCAGTGACCGTCAAGGCGGCTCAGGGAAGGCACCCCTATCGGCAGTGTGTTGCCATCTGCTTTGAGGGGTTTTGTTTGTCTGTTTGTTTTTGAGGGTTTTTTTTATTTGAGAGAGACCGTGGGAGCGGGAGAGGGGCGGAGAGACAGGGAAAGGAGCGCGAATCCCAAGCAGGTTCCGCGCTGTCCGCGCAAAGCCCGATGCGGGGCTTGATCTCACAAAACGGCGAGAGCATGACCCGAGCCCAAATCAAGAGTTGGGACGCTTAACCGACTGAGCCCCCCAGGCGCCCCTGCTTTGAGTTTTGAAGGGCAGTGAGGGTCTGCTTAGGCTTGAAAAGCGGTGGCAGGAGAGACTCCCGAGGCAGAGTGGCCAACCAGCATGTGCAAAGGGCAGGAGGTGGGAAGGAGCCTTGAGTCTAGGCACCGATGCCCTGTTAGTGCTGCCGGAACCGAGCTGATTTGCTGGATGACGGGAGATGGGGCTGCAGGGGTGGGCAGGGCCTCAAATGCCAGGCTGCGGGGCTGGGGTTTTGTCTCCGAGGCCCTGGGGGCGGGTATGGGGTCTGTCGGCTCTCCAGGCATCCAAAAGCTGGTAGAAGGTTCCAGAGAGGGCAGAGAAAGGACGAGGCGGCCCAGTGTGCCCCCTTCCAGGCCCCCAGCCTTACCAGTGTCCCCTCCCTATTCGGGCAGAGTGGAAAGCTGAGCCGGGAGCTGGACTTTGTCAGCCATCATGTCCGCACCAAGCTGGACGAGCTGAAGCGGCAAGAGGTGTCGCGGCTGCGGATGCTTCTCAAGGCCAAGATGGACGCCGAGCAGGAGCCCAGTAAGCGGGGGCAGGTCGGGTGGGATGGCCTCTCCCGTGACTAGTCACTCCGTGCCCCAGAAAACACACATAGAAGATCGATTGAGTTTTCTATCTAGAACATTCTGCCACTAACCTAACTGGTTGGTCGGTTGTGGGGGTTTTTTGTTTTTTTAATTTTTTTAATATTTATTTATTTTTGAGAGAGAGCTAGAGGGTGAGCCGGGGAGGGGCAGAGCGAGAGAGAGAGACAGACAGACACAGACACCGCATCCGAAGCAGGCTCTGCGCTGTCAGCCCAGAGCCCGACGCGGGGCTCGAACCCAGAAATGCGGGATCATGACCTGAGCCGAAGTCGGACGCTTCACCGACTGAGCCACCCAGTTTTTTGGTTTTTGTTTTCAGTTTCTTTCTTTTCTTTTCTTTTCTTCTCTTCTCTTTTCTTTTCTTTTCTTTTTTTAAATCATGGTGACTCAAAATTTTGATGTGACTTCAAACTTCCAGAAAAAAGTTGCAAGAACCGTGCAAAAAGCTCCTGAATACCCTTAACCCACATTCTCCAGGTGGAGAATAGCTTCTTTCTATTTGCCTTTCAGTCACAGTCACATTCGCAAGTTCCTCGCAGACTGTATCTCTTTTCCTCACTTTCAGTGTGATTTTCCTCCGAACCACCACATTCTCCTACAAAACCACAATGGGCGATCAAAGGGCACAGTGTATTTTTCCTTGCTTTGTTATTCTCTACCTCCCCCGCTGGGAAGGCATTTGTGTCTGAGATTATATTTTATAGTCTAACTATTTGGCTGCGAAAAAGAAAAACAAAATGTACTTGGAGGAGAAAGGCAGTTTTAGATTCTAAGATCCCACCCAATGTCTTTTTTTTTTTTTAATGTTTATTTATTTTTGAGAGAGAGAGAGCACAAGCAGGGGAGAGGCGGAGAGAGAGAGGGAGACACAGAATCCGAAGCAGGCTCCAGGCTCTGAGTTGTCAGCACGGAGCCCGACGCAGGGCTAGAACTCACAGACTGTGAGATCATGACCTGAGCCGAAGTCAGATGCATAACCGACTGAGCCACCCAGGCGCCCCGGATCCCACCCAATTTCTAACATTCCTAAAGAGGGTTTGTCAGAGTGTGTGTCTGGACCACAATAGTTCTTTTTTTTTTTTTTTTTAGTTTAAAATTTTTGAATGTTTATTTTTGAGAGAGAGAAAGAGAAAGCATGGGAGGGGCAGAGAGCGAGAGAGAGAATCTCAAGCAGGTGTGGCGCAGTCAGCGCAGAGCCCGATGCAAGGCTCGAACTCACGGACCGTGAGATCGTGACCTGAACCGAAGTCGGATGCTTCACCGACTGAGCCCCCCAGGCGCCCAATACATGTTAAGTTATTACTGTGGTTACTGTTATTTTAAGCTGACCTCCTGTAGAGCACGTCTAGCCCAGGACAGGGATTTTAAAAGGAAGAACATTCCATGAGGTGTTCTTTTGGGGGTTTTGTTGTTGTCGTTTTGTGTGTTCACTGCGTCTCCCTCACCCAGATGTGCAGTTGGATCACTTGAGCCTCCTGAAGCAGTTTGAACACCTGGACCCCCAGAATCAGCACACGTTCGAGGCTCGGGACCTGGAGCTGCTCATTCAGACGGTAGCCGCAAAGGGGCCTTCGGGCAGAGGACTGAAGGGGGCTTTGTGGCAGGGGAGCAGGGAAGGGAGCCTGGGACGCGAGCCCACTCACCCCTGCCTGGTGTTCTCTGAGGCTGGTGGACGCAGAGGCCCGGGTGGTGCCCCAAAGGCCTCCCCAGATTCTCTCTGGGAAAATAGAGATACATATGGCTGATGGGCTTGGCTCCGTTCAGACCCAGTTTCAAATCCCTCCTACGCTTTGTCCTTCCCATATGACTTGTGGGGGACGGGGGCATGGGGCTGTCCCCTCGGTGTCCTTGTGCGAGGCAGAACAATGGCCCCCCACCAAAGATGTCACACCGTATACAAACTTTTTCTTTTCTTTTTTTTTTTTTTTGAGAGACAGAGAGAGCACAAGTGAGCAAGGGGTATAGAGATGGGACCTTGCTTGCTTGCTTTCGTCTCCACACCCAGTGTGGACCTTGAACTCACAACCTTGAAATCAAAAGTCCTATGCTTTACTGCTGAGCTGGCCAGGCACCCCTAAATGTGTATTGTTTTAAGCCACCAATGTTATGATCATTTGCTACAGCAGGCATAGGACGGAATAGAGTCCCTCTCTGAGAAATGGGATCTCCAGCCCAGCTTCATGAGGAAGGCCAAGGGCCACAGGGTTCGGGAGTGGAGGGGGATGCCCAGACCTGCCCCTGCCTCTCCCCTGCTCACCTTCCCTCAGCGGGTCCCCAGCACCCCCAGCACAAAACCCCTCCCTCCACCTGGCCTGAGCCTTGTTTTTCTGCTCTACTGGAGCTCCCCCTAGTGGCCCTGGAGATAATAGCAGCAGCCATTGAGTATTCCTGGCATTGGACTCAGTCCCTAAGGGATGTTTTTGCCACTTATTTGTAAAACATTCCAGAAACTGTCCATTTTCTCCAGTCCCGCTGTCATTCTCCTAGTTTTAATTCTCATCACGTCTCACCGCCAGTTCCTCGCTGGGCTTCTTGCTTCTGCCTTCCAAGTTCACCAGCCAGACTTTTCAACCTAGCGCTCTTGACATTTGGGGCTAAAGTCTCGTGAGAGAAGTCTTGCGCATTGTATGGTCTTTAAAAAATTTTTTTAATGTTTATATTTATTTTTGAGAGAGAGAGACAGAGCGCAAGCAGGGGAGGGGCAGAGAGAGAGGGAGACACAGAATCCAAAGCAGGCTCCGGGCTCCGCGTTGTTAGCACGGAGCCCGACGCAGGGCTCAAACCCACGAACTGTGATCATGACCTGAGCCAAACTTGGACGCTTAACCGACTGAGCCCCCCAGGCGCCCCCCCCCCTTGTACAGTGTTTTACGCATCCCTGGTCTCTACCCGCTCGACACCTGCAGACCTGCCCCCATGTGGCAACCAGAAATGCCCTCAGACATTGACAATGGCGTTCTGTGGGCCACAGTCTCCCCGGGCTGAGAACCCTGCTGTACCCTCCGTTCCCCACAGAATGCTGTGTTTGTTCCCTGCGCTGCCCAGGAACGAATTACCACGAACTTAGTAGCTGAAAACAACTTGGAATTCTTATCTTACAGTGTAGCTCAGAAGCCAAGAAGGGGCTTATCGGGGGTGTTAGTTTGCTGCGGCGCCCGAAACAAATTCCCACAGACTCAGTGGCTTAAAGCAGCAGAGATGGGGGGGGGATCTGGCTGCCTCAGTCCTTAGAACACGCAATTTTTGACCTGGGAGTTGTGAGTTCGAGTCCTACGTTAGGGGTAGAGATGACTTAAAATTTTTTAAAAATTAAAGAACAACCAAAATGTATTCTCTCTCCGTTCTGGAGGCCAGAAGTCCAAAATCAGTATCCCTGAGCCAAAACCTTGGTTTTGGCAGAGCTGTTCTCTTTAGCGGCTATAGGGGAAAACCTACTCCTTGCCTCTGCCTCCACGGTCCCATGGTGTTCTCCCTGTGTCTCTCTGTACCTTCTCTGTGCCCCTTCTTATAAGGGCAACACTCACTTGGCTTTAGAGCCGACTCTAATCTGGTGAGGCCCTCATTGTAACTAATTAAATCTACAAAGTCCTATTTCCACGTAAGTTCACATTCCGACCTTGTGGGTGGACATGAATTTTCTGGGGGGGAGACTATTCAACCCAGTGTAGTATCGCTGTCTCCAGCTTACAGGGGAGGAAACGGAGGCACAGGGAGGCTAAGTGACTTGCCCAAGATCCCACAGCCTAGTGGAATTTGTTCACACACCAGAGCCTGGATTTGAACCCTGGCCAAAGCAATTAGAGACCAGGGTTCTTTACCACCTAGCTGTACTGCTCTCCGTCATCTACCTCATATGTTGTTCCTTATTGCTAATTCTTCCAAGATCTTTATTTTATTTTTAAGTGATCTTTATACCCAATGTAGGGCTCAAATTCACAACCCCCAAGTCAAGAATCCCCCTACTGAGCCAGGCAGGTGCCCCTGTTCTTTCAAGATCTTGAGATTATGGAGGACTTGAAAGAGGTGCGTCAAAGCCAAGGCGTGCTTGGCTGTCTCAATCAGAAGCGCGTGCGACTCTTGATCTCGGGGTCGTGAGTTCGAGCCCTGTGTTGGGTGTAGAGATTATTTAAATAAACTTTAAAAAAATCATTACTGTGTAACCATCCTAATCTCTTTTGAACAAATAGAGGCGGCTGTGTTATGGGGCAAGAGTGGGTACAGAGATCAAGGACATGGAACTCAGGACTGGATAGAGGTTGGGGCGACCCTTGACCACGTTCAAGGCTGAGGGCTTGGGATTTGGAGGTTGAAAATTAGGGCCGGTGCGTAGCGGCGAGATGAGAATGACCGTCTGCCTTTCCCCAGGCTACCCGCGACCTCGCCCAGTACGACGCAGCCCATCACGAAGAGTTCAAACGCTACGAGATGCTCAAGGAACATGAGAGACGCCGTTATCTGGAGTCACTGGGAGAGGAACAGCGAAAGGAGGCAGAGAGGAAGCTGGAAGAGCAACAGCGGCGGCACCGGGAGCACCCCAAAGTCAATGTACCTGTAAGGACCCCCTTTTGTGCCCACCCCACAACCAAGTTCAACTCTCCAAGTGCCATAAGATGAACAAGTAGCTAAAGAACTACAACTCCCAGCAGGCTCTGAGGCCAAAAGCCCCTTTAAATAATGCTCAGCCACTCCAGGGGCTGCTGGCAGTTGTAGTTTTGAGTTTTGTTTGTTTGTTTATCTTTCTTGCTTGAGGGAAATGACATTTGAGGGATGGGGGCGGACCCAGACTTCTTGCTCATGAGTCCCTGGCTCTCCCTTCCACAGGGCAGCCAAGCCCAGTTGAAGGAGGTGTGGGAGGAGCTGGATGGATTGGACCCCAACAGGTTTAACCCCAAGACCTTCTTCATACTGCATGGTAAGGTGGGGAGGGAGCCCCAAGACGCAGGCTGAGCCCTGAGCCTCTGACCTTTCTGGGGCCTGAATATGAAGGAGGGGGCTTAGGCACTGGGGCTTAGGCAGGCCAGAAAGATCTGAGCCCATCTCTCCTGTGCTGGTCTAGAAGGCTGCACCCCTCCCCATGGCTAGGATCTTCCATAGAAGAGCTAGGCCTCTTTTCCAGGGTACACCAGACTTCTCAGTTCTCGGAACTGGCCGATGTCCACCAAGTAAGCAATCCAGGCTTGGCTAGGCCTGGGCCCCCTTCCCACAGCAGCCCAGGAGCCCCGGTCCCCGCCAGGAGCCCTATTGCCAAGGGTGGGCCGCCCCCTAATTGCTCCCAGGGACCTAGGTCCCCTTCATTCACTTCCCATCTAGAAACATAGGTTGGGGTTGCCAGGCCGTCTCAGATGTGCCTAGGACCCTGTCCCAGAAGCTGCAGGCGGTCAGCAGGGCATGACTGATTCATTCAGCAAACATTTACGAAGCTCTCCCTAAAGTCCAAGCTTCATGGAGACCCCCATGGATACAGCTGTGAACAAAACAAAGTCCCCCCTCTCACAGAGCCAGTGATCAGGCAAACAGATCACACTGTATTTCGGTGACTCTGAGAAACCGGGGAGCGTAAGTACCCTGGAAAAGAGGACAGTGGCGTGAAGGGCCTGGGGTGTCGAGTACCCCATGTGGCTGCCGAGCTCTTCACATGACCGAGGAACTGAACTCTTGGCAGTGGTGAGACGTGAATTTTTTTTTAACTTGTGATTGTGGTAGAATACACTTAACATTAAATGTACCATCTTTCGCCCTTCATAAGCGTGCAGTTGGGTAATGTTAAGGACACTCGCGTTGTTGGGCTGCCAGTCTCCAGAACCTCTTTTCGCAGCGAGAACTCTTCTGCTAAGCGATACCTCCCTGTCATTCCTCCCCGCCGCCCCTGGACACCTTCTTGTTTCTGCCTCTGCGGATTTGACTGCTCTGGCTGCTCCATATAAATGGAGTCCTCTAGGATCTGTCTTTTTTGTGTGACTGGCTTATTTCATTTCGCATCATGTCGAGGAACCGAATTTCTCATTGTATGTGGTTGTTATTTATTTAAGTCTCATGTGTCCCCTGTGGCTGGTGGCTGCTGTATTGGGCGGTGCCATTCTGGAGAGTTGACATTTGAACGTAGACTTCAGTGAAGGGAGGTTGAGCCTTGCGGATATTGCGGGGAAGAGTGTTCTAGGTGGAGGGAACAGCAGACACACACAGGGAAGAGTGAGCGTGGGTTTCCAAGGTAACAGCAGCCAGCGTGCTCCGAGCCTTCCGGCCGGGTTAAGGAATTTGGATTTTATCCAAATATCCCTCTGGGATCGGACACCACAAAAGGGTTTTGAGTAGGGGACTGACACCATCTGCCTTAAGGGTCGACAGAATCCACCTGGCTGCTTGTGTGGAGGACAGGCTTTACGGGGCCAAAGCCAAAGCCAGGAGAAGGCTGGAGACGCTGGTAGCTGCCCCATGGGAAGTAGGGAAGAGTGGTTGGATTCTGGATTTATCTGGAAGGTCAAGCTGGTAGGACTCACAGAGGGACTGGATAAGGAGTATGAGTGAACAAAAGAGTCAAGTGTGACTCCAAGGTATTTGGCTCTAGCAACTGGAAGGATGGATGAAGAAGAGCAAACATATTTGGCAGGGGAAATTGGGAGCCATGTCCGTTGAGGTCAAATTGGAGATGTCTGTTGGACATACACGTGGAGATGAGAGTTGGGGGTCGGATATTCAGGGGTGGAGGCAACTCGTGGATGGCACTGGAAGCTGAGGGATTGGAGGAACCCATCTGAAGAAGCGCTGGCCCATCAAACTATTTTTGTAACGATGGAGAATGTTCTGTCCCACCCAATATGGCAGCCACTAGCTACAGGCAGCTACTGAATGCTTGACATGTAACAAGTGGGACTGATAAACTGACATTTTTATCTTAATCAATTTAAATTTAGGGGCGCCTTGGGTGGCTCAGTCGGCTGAGCATCTGACTCTTGATCTCAGCTCAGGTCTTATTCTCAGGGTCGTGAGATCAAGCCCCGCATTGGGCTCCATGCTGGGCATGAAGCCTACTTAAAAAAGTAATAACAATTACATGTAAATAGACTATAAAGCTAGTGGCTACCATGTTGGACTTGAAGATTAGCTAGACATGAGGTCCCAGAACTAAGCCCTGGGGTGCACCAATACGTAGCATTCAGGAAGACGGAGCCAATGAAGGAGAATGAGGGGCATCTGGAGAAAAGAGAATGGTGTTCTAGAAGCCAAGGGCAGAAAGTCCAGTAAAATGTGAGTTAAAAATTAGCCATCAGCGAGGCACCCAGCTGGCTCAGTCGGTGGAGCATGCAACTCTTCATCTCGGGGTTGTACGTTTGAGCCCCACGTTGGGTGTAGAGATCGCTTACAAATAAAATCTTAAAAAAATTAACCATCGGGTATGTGAGGTCAGAGTCCTGGGCCATGTCTGAAGGACCAGGGTGGGTGCCGATCTAGTGAGCAGAGGAGAGGAGACAGTGAACATGGCCCGTGTGGCCGAGAGGCCTGGAGCCGTGTAGCTGTACAAGCTGAAAGGCAGGTGGAAGGGCGTCTGGCCTGGTTCTCTGGGAGGCAGAGGCCCCTGACACCCTGGATCCTGGCCAAAGGGGTTGATCCTGTGCCCAGATCACCAGGTGTTAGGGATCAAATCGTCTTGAGTGACAACTGCCCCAAGAACCGTCCTGGTGAAGCCCACCTTCATTTATTCCATTCTTGGGACCCCAGTTGGTAGGGAATGGGCTGACCTAGCAATGGGCCAATGGGGCACTGAAGCTGGAAGGGTATCACTCAGTCGTTGGAGACCCGAGGATACCTGACCTCTGGTAACAGCCCACACCAGCCCCAGATTCCTCCTCTAGCAGGTTCCTCAGCGACCCGACCCACCCTGTACTCCATCCCCCAAGATACTTTGTTGTCTCCCCCTCAGATATCAACAGCGATGGGGTCCTGGATGAGCAGGAGCTGGAGGCCCTCTTCACCAAGGAGGTGAGCATCTAGGAAGCCATGGGTGCAGAGGAAGCTCAATCAGCCACGTGTCCCCATAGGTCCCCCTGGATGTGAATTCAGGGGAAACTACAACTCCCAGCAGCCCCTGGGACAAAAAGAGGCTGCCGGGGGTGCCGGGGTGCCCCGAGGACTGCTGGAGGTTGAAGTTGCCTGCTTGTATGTGTCGGGAGGTGGAGTAGCCTAGGAGGGAGGTTGCCCCATGCCCCTCGGTATGTCCTGCCTCTCACTTGACCTGCAGCTGGAGAAGGTGTATGACCCAAAGAATGAAGAAGACGACATGCGGGAGATGGAGGAGGAGCGGCTTCGCATGAGGGAGCACGTGATGAAGAACGTGAGAGGAGGGAACCGGGGCCATGGGGCGGGTGGGGGCAGGGCTGGAGGGAGGCCCAGCTCTGTCACTTACCCTGGTTCCCTAGGTGGACACCAACCAGGACCGCCTGGTGACCCTGGAGGAGTTCCTCGCGTCCACCCAGAGGAAGGAGTTTGGGGACACCGGGGAGGGCTGGGAGGTGAGGACATGGGGGATTGTCTGGGTCCTGACTACCACTGTCCCCCCAGCCCTAAGCCTTTTCTTACTGTCTGGGTCTCTGCTCCCCTGCCCTGGGTCTCTGCCTCTTTCTGTCTCTGGGTTGTCTCAGTGCTGCCTCTAGGTCCCTGTTCTCCCCTTTCTCTGGGTCTTTATCCCCCTCCTCGGCTTCCACTCAGGTCTCCTCCATCCGCACGCATGGCCCAGGCCTCCCAGCCTTTCCCAAACCTCCTCTGTTAGCGGAGCCTTCTCGAACGAGAGTGGGCCAAGGCTGGCATCGCCCTGCTGATGGCCCCTGTCCCCTCCCCGGCAGACAGTGGAGATGCACCCTGCCTACACGGAGGATGAACTAAGGCGTTTTGAGGAAGAGCTGGCCGCCCGAGAGGCAGAGCTGAACGCCAAGGCTCAGCGCCTCAGCCAGGAGACGGAGGCTCTAGGGCGCTCCCAGGGCCGCCTGGAGGCCCAGAAGAGAGAGCTGCAGCAGGTGACTGGCCAGGGAGCCTGGACTCATCTTCGGAGCCTCTGGTGGTCTTTGTCCTTGTGTATTCAGAGGCTGGGAAGGCCTGTGGCCACTGTGTTAATCACTGGTAGATCCTTGGGTGGCGACGGCCATCTGGAGTAAGGGCAGAAGTTGTCCCCGTCCCTGACAGCTCTGTGGCTGCCATGTTGGATAAGGGCAGTGGGGCTGTAAGCAGGAAGGGAGGAAGAGGAGGCCAAGAACAGAGGAGGTTAGACCCAGCCAGGGTTCAGGGAAGGCTTCCCTGTCCCAACGTATGACCCGAGCTATGACAGAGGACGGAGAACTGGATCTTTTTAACTGCTATTAAGGTCAACTCAGAGGGAGAAACAAACAGGCCCATAGAGGAGGGACTGGTTCACGACCGCTTAGCAAGTTGCCGCGGAGACTCGGCGCCTTACCCTCTTGCCTGTGCGATCTCGCCCACCCTTGCAGGCCGTTCTGCAAATGGAACAAAGGAAACAGCAGCAGCAAAGCCAGAACGGCCCAGCCCCTGGCCCTGAGGGGCAGCTCAAGTTCCGCCAGGACACAGGTGCTCTGGGCCCCGGGGGGGCGAGGAGCCTGGAGCGGACCCCTGGGTCTGAGGGAGGAAGAGGCGGGGATGTCTCCTGCTACCATTTCCCCCCTCCGTTTCCAGATGATGCGCCTGTCCCAGCTCCAGCCGGTGACCAGAAGGATGGGGACCCTTCAGAGAAGAAGGCTTCTGATCAGCCCCCCGAGCTGCCCCAGTTGGATACCCAACACCTGTGATCCTCCTGGGGCCACCCCCTCCCCCCCCACCACCACATACACTCTGGGTTCCTACCTAGGCGGCTGATGGGAAGGAGGTGAGGAGTCTCAGTCCACCCCATCTGGGGGCCAGCCACATGCGGGTGGCCTCCTGGGGGAGGGGAGGGCGGGGCAGCCCGCATCTGTCACCTCCGCCTCCACAGCCAGTCTGCGGCCCCTTCTTGCCCGTCCCCTCCAAGGACCTACCTTCTCAGCTCTATTCGGGGGCCCTCACTGGGTCACCCTAACTTAGGGAAGCCCTCTCCCTCCCGGGGAGGGTCTGCTTCGTGCCCACCTCCCTAGACAGTTGGGGCCGCGCTGTGTCCCCACAGCTGCTGGAGTTCTGCCTGCTGTCCAGCCTCTGTTGGTTGGCGAGGCTTGGGTGGTCCTTCGAGAGCTTTCCCTACCTTTGTGGGACCACCAATGCCTCAGAGGCGGGGTCTTCCCCTCGGCGGGGTGTGAAGGGCAGCAGAGCCCTCAGCCTAGCTGATTCGCTGGTAACTAGGACCCCTGGCTTCCAGCTGCGGCAGCGTCCGCCTTGCTGGGCTCCTCGCCCCTCCCCCCCGCAGCCCCAGGAGGGCCCTGGAGCCAACCCTGCCCCAGGGTCAGGTTCCAGCCCCTCGGCCTCATGTGGGGGGCCTCGCCCACCCGCCCCCACACCCTTTCTGGCCTTATCTCCTACAGCTCCCAGGTCTGCTTTATCCTCCGGTTCCATCCAAATACACTTTCTGGAACAATCTATGTGTCTGGCTTTGCACATACTGTTTGTTCCCTCTGAAGCCCCACCCCCAATTCACCTGCTAGAGTCCCCTCCTCAGTCTTTTCTTTTTTTACGTTGTTTTATTTTATTTTTAAAGTTCATTTATTTTTGATAGAGAGAGTGCAAGTCAGGGAGGAGCAGAGAGAGAGAGCAGACAGAATCCCAAGGAGGCTCCCCGTTGTCAGTGCAGAGCCCAATGTAGGCCTCGAACTCCCAAACTGTGACATCATGACCTGAGCGGAAATGAAGAGTCGGACGCTTAACCAGCTGAGCCACGCGGGGCCTCAAGTCCTCCTCGTTCTTTAAAATTCAATTCAAGCATAATATCCGAGAGGTTCCAACCTGGGATCTTTTTGTCCTCTCCTGATGTGTCCAGTGTGAGCGCGCACACGCACGCACACACACACGCCAGCAGGATCTCAGCCACAAGGATAGAAAGGCTTACTAAGGGGGCGCCTAGGTGGCAGAGTCGGTTAAGCATCTGACTCTTGATCTTGGCTCAGGTCATGATCTCGCCGTCTGGAAGTTCGAGCCCCTCATCGGGCTCTGCGCTGACAGCACGGAGCCTGCTTGGGCTTCTGTCTCTCCCTCGCCCTCTGCCCCTTCTCCACTTGTGTCTGGTGTGTGCACACGTGCTCACACACTCTCAACTGAAAGGCTCAGTAAGGGAAAGTATTATCTCCCGTGTCCTACCTCTGCGGTAGTGGATGTGGGGGCTGCACTCCTCTTGTGGTCAGCGTGGCTGCAGCTGCCCCGGATGTTACACCTGCTGCACCATCGGGCTGAGGAAGGAAATTGACAGGCGGCAAATCAGAGCCGCCTCCTACCCCCTCGCCACCAGAGTCTTTTTATCAGCGTACCACTGGGCAGGCCTAGCTGGGCATCCACAAAAGGGAAGAAGTGTGAAGGCGACTCCGATGATAAAAATTACCTGAGGAGACAGAGAAGGCTTTGTGCGGGGCACAAAGGGCCAGCAGATTGGCTGGGAGGGGTCGGCCCTGCCAGGCCGGGACCAGGGGCAGCTGCATGCTGCAGCTGCCCCTGGGCACCGCTGCCACCAGGGAACCTAGCCCTCAAGCTAACTTGAGCCCAGTGACCTGGAGCCAGCCTGCGGGCATCCCGGAGGAGGCAGTGGCGCGGGGAGGGGCCCAACGCGCACACTTGGCCCTGGTCCGGGCAGTGGCGGCCCGGCCCCGTGTCTACTTTCAGAACCCCCCCTGGGGCTGCAGGTCAGGACCCGGGCAGCGGGCACGCGGGCCCAGTGAGGCACCAAGGGAAGGTCACTGTCAAGTTTGACCACCAGGAGCTCCGGAAGCGCCCCGTAGGAGTGGATCCTGGAGCCTCGCCTTTCCCACCAGCACAGAGAGGAAATCCCAGAGCTGGAGACTGATGTCGAGCTGGGTGTAGTCACTGCTGGTGACTGTTACGAGACCCACTGACCCTTCATCTCTGACCCAGGGCCCTCCTCCCTGTCCCACTCAGATTTCCATCTGGGGGGGTCTTAAATTGTTACTAAACTGATGGGACTTAACTTTTTCTTTTAAAATCTGAGAGACTCATAAACAATACAAATTCCCAGAGCCTGAGACGTCCTAGGGAGGGTTCTGGGAAGTTGTACAGCATGCCGTGCCCCCCAGCTTCAACCCCAACAATGACCACAAACATCAGCCGCTGCCCCTCGGCTTCGGGAAGACTGGGAGCTGAGCCTCACTGAGCCAGCCTGGAAAATGGGCATTACATGGTAGACTTCTACTGAAGGATCCGATAATCATACACAGGAATAGCATGGCTCCTGGCTTGAAATCTGAGCTCACCAAGCAGTAGGTTGTTCTTATATGGACACGTGTGTACAGTGAGAATCCCCGAAGGCCTGTCCCTGGCTTCCATACGGGAAATCCAGCTGCCCCAGATGCTTTTCACGTTTTGCAATTCTTTTATTTGTTAAGTGTCTGCTTGATTACTCTGTCTCCCCGGGCAGACCCTAAGTTCTGAAAGGAGCAAGGAGAGGGAGGCTCACGTCTGTCAAGTTTCCATTCCCATATGGCAGAGTGCCCAGCGTACTTGGTCAAGATCGAGGTCACCTCTGCCCTGGGCAACCTCCACCCCATACGGCTTCCTGCCTGTTCTAGTTGTATTATTTTTTACTTTTTTTTATTAGGGAAAGTTTTTAATGTTTATGTATTTTTGAGAGACAGAGACAGAGAGACAGAGTGCGAGCAGGGAAGGGGCAGAGAGAGACAGAGACACAGAATCCAAAGCAGGCTCCAGGCTCCGAGCTGTCAGCAGAGAGCCTGATACGGGGCTCGAACCCACAAGCCGTGAGATCATGACCTGAGCCGAAGTCAGACACTCAATCTACTGAGCCACCCAGGCGCCCCTAGTTTTAAATAAAACAGGATTATTTTGACCCTTTATGTTTAATCAGAAAATGATCTAATACCACGACTGCTATTTCTTGCGGCAGCGACGAGACGCTAATCCACAGTAGCTAACGGTTCCATAACAATGTGGCAGGTGCCATCCCAAACACATGTATCGTATAATTTTTTTAAGTTTATTTATTTATTTTGAGGGAGACAGAGACAGCGTGAGTGGGGGAGGGGCAGAGAGAGGGAGAGAGACAAGAGAATTCCAGGCAGACTCCGCACTGCCAGCACAGAGCCCCCACGCAGGGCTCGAATCCACGAAAGTGTGAGATCACGACCTGAGCCAAAACCAAGAGTCGGACGCTTAACCGACCGAGCCCCCCGACTCCAGGCACCCCCGATATAAATAGCAGTTCATTTCATCTTCGTAAAAACCCTGTGAGGTAATTACCCTCATCAACCCCATTCTACAGATGAAGCAAATAAGAGAAGCCATTGATTTGCCTGAGATCCCACAGCTAGTCAGCGGCAGGGCTGGGATTGGACCCCTGGCAGGCTGGATCCAAAGTTCATGCTCTGAAGTATCATGACACCGATCTGGACACCGAATCTGTACTAAAAACAAATAATAAAAAAAATAATAATAATAATACTTCTGGTGAATAAGTGAGTTAATGAGGGGCGCCTGGCTGGCTCAGTCCGAGCATGGGACTCTTGATCTCAGGTTCGTGAGTTCAAGCCCCATGTTGGGCACAGAGGTTACTTAAAAAATATATTTTTAGGGGCGCCTAAAGGGCTCAGTCGGTTAAGCGACCAACTTC
This sequence comes from Cryptoprocta ferox, assembly GCA_028646485.1. Taxonomy (NCBI): domain Eukaryota; kingdom Metazoa; phylum Chordata; class Mammalia; order Carnivora; family Eupleridae; genus Cryptoprocta; species Cryptoprocta ferox. The sequence continues at coordinate 7,046,696 of CM053563.1, read as the reverse complement.
GGCTCAGGTCATGATCTCGCGGTCTGAGTTTGAGCCCCGCATCGGGCTCTGACAGCCCTGAGCCTGGAGCCTGCTTGGGATTCTGTGTCTCCCTCTCTCTCTGCCCCTCCCCTACTCACTCTCTCTCTCTCCCTCTCTCTGTCTCAAAAATAAATAAATATTTTTAAAAATTTTTAAATAAATGAGTTAATGAATAAATGCTCTGCTCTCTGCCTGGCACGCTGCCCACCCATCTGTTATGTGGTTGACAGTTAATGTGTGACCTTTAATTTCATAGGGGTTTTTTTTGTAACACTTAAGTAGGGCCCTATTCATCTCCTCCTCTGCTCTCACCCTCACACTCCATCGCCTGCAGGGTGAGCTCCTTGACCCTTCACAAATCGTCTAGTTGACCCGTCCAGGTTTATCTTTCACCCATTTTACCCACTCCCATCCTGAGTTCCAGACTCTCACTTATTTTATCTTTTTAAGTAAGCTCTACGCTCAATGTGGGGCTTCAGCTCAATGACCCCAAGATCAAGAGTCACATGTTCTACCTAATGAGCCCCCCAGACGCCCCCAGCCTCTCGGTTCTGAATTGATCAGCTTTCTCTTGCTGGAAGGAGTGGTTTCTTCTGGAATGCCGTCTCTCCTTCTATCCCTTCTAAACCTCCACCAAAATCTTTCAAAATGCTGGGACACTTGGGTGGCTCGGTCAGTTAAGGATCTGACTCTTGATGTCAGCTTAGGTCTTGATCTCAGGGTCATGGGTTCGAGCCCGGTGTTGGGGTCTCCATGCTGGGCATGAATACTACTTTAAAAAAATCGGTTTGGGACGCCTGGCCGGCTCAGTCGGTTAAGTGTCCGACTTTGGCTCAGGTCATGATCTCACAGTTCGTGAGTTCGAGCTCCATGTCAGGCTAGGTGCTAACAGCTCAGAGCCTGGAGCCTGCTTCACATTCTATCTCTGACTCTCTGCCCCTCCCCTGCTTGCGCTCTGTCTCTGTCTCTCTCTCGAATATAAAATAAAACATAAATAAAACATAATAAAAACAATTAAAAAAGAAGTTTGGGCGTCACTTCATCTGTCCCGCCTTCCCTGGTCCCGGGGGTTGAGCTAAGGGTAGCCCCCCTCCACCACCCGCCTCTGCGCTGCCTTAGCGTTTCCACCCAATGGCTTGCGTGTCCAGGATTGTGCGTTACACGGTCGGGAGCTGCGTGTTAGTTTCCTATTGCTGCTACAACAAAGTAACACAAACGCAACAGCGCAAAGCAGGAATGTATCCTCTTGCAGTTCTGGAGGTCAGAAATATAAAATGAGTCTTGCTTAGTTAAAAATCAAGATGTCTGTCTGCAGGGCTGCATTCCTTCTGGAAGTTCCGGAAGGGGGAGAATCTGTTTCCTTGTTTTTCCAGCTTCTAGAAGCGCCTGCATTCCTTGGCTGATGGCCGCTTCCTCCCGCTTCAAAGCCGGCAGCACAGCCTTTTCAAAAACTTTAAAAATGTTTATTAATTTATATTTGAAAGAGAGAGAGAGCCAAGCAGGCTCGATCCTGTCAGTGCAGAGCCCGATGTGGGGCTCAAATTCACGAACCGTGAGATCATGACCGTAGCCGAAAATCAAGAGTCGGACGCTTAACCCCCCTGAGCCACCCAGGTGCCCCATCAAAATCTCTTACTCTCTTTTGTTGTCATATGTCTGATGGAGTTCCCTGCCTTCCTCCCATAAGGACCTTTGTAATTACAGTGAGGCCACCACAAAGTCCGGGATCATCTCCCCGTCTCCAGAGCCTTAACTGTCACATTTGCCAAACCTCTTTTACCACATTCACAAGTTCCAGTGATCAGAGCGTGGACATCTTTGGTGGGGGGGAGGGGCAGGAACGGGGTGGGGGGCGGGTTGGGAGGGGTGGGCATTCCTGTGCCCAGCCTAGGTTGTGTCTCTTCCCCCCACTAGAGGGCAGCAGAGAGTAGAGCGTGGCTCAGCCCTGGGTACCCAGCATCACCCAGCACAAGGCCAAGTCAAAAGTAAAAAATGTTTGCCGAATGAATATGTGAGCCATGCCCATGCTGCGTGCTGAAACAAGAAAGCTGCCCACGTTAGATCTTTCCCCCCTGCTCCTGCTGAAAACTCCCTGGTGTCCTTTCCGAGCCCTCCCTGTCCCCCCCCCCCCCCCGCCGCCACCGCCTGCGGCCCTCGTCCGGTGTCCAGTCTTCCATCCCATTTGCCCAGCGTCTTTTTTCTTCAACCACGCTGGCCCATTTTCAGTTCTCAGAACCTAACTAGCTCTTTTCCACCTTACAGCCCTTGGTCATGCCTGTTCCCCACGTCATCAATTCCGCCGGGCTGATAGCCGAGCGAAGGCAGAGAGAGTCTGTCTCATTTCTGATGTGTCCTCAGGACCCAGAGCAAATTGGGTGCTCAACAAATATTTGTGTTCTGTCGGGAGGACTGTCTACGGAATGATCCTGGAGCCTCCTGGAGGCTCCTTCTGGAATTCCTGGCTATGAGCTGACCGGGACAGGGTCTTCCTCTCTCTCCACGACTTCAACTGCCTCCAAGGTCTGTACATGATGTTTCCAGCAAGTTCTGGAAAGTTCTGGTGCCCAAAAGCTCACACATCAAGACGATGGGCTCGGGCGCCTGGGTGGCTCAGTCAGTTAAGCATCCTACTCTCAGTTTCAGCTCAGGTCCTGATCTCATGGTTCATGAGATCGAGCCCCGCATTGGGTTCTGCTCTGACAGTGCAGAGCCTGCTTAGGATTCTGTCTCTCTCTCCCTCTTTCTTTCTCTGTCCCTCCCGCTCTCTCTTTCTCTCTCAAAATAAATAAACAAACTTTAAAAGAGAGAGAGAATGGGCTCCTTTTTATTCACTGATGCTCTGCCTCTATTTTATTTCTTTCTTTGTCTGTTTAGTTATTTATTTATTTTTATGCTCTGCTCTAAATTCCACTTTGTCTTATGCCCTCCGTTGATCTCCTGGCTGTCACTCTGGGTCCCAGAAATGCTGTCATGCGTTTAACGCTCGTGGTCTGCCTCCCAGGAATGGAAGGTGCTTGACCTGCTTCGTGCCACGTTCCTGTCCCAGGTCGGTGATTTTTCCTAACTCAATTATGAATTAAATTAAACACAGCTGACACGGTTCAGTGCGCGTGCTATATCGCTATGATGTCCCTTGATATTTTTTTTTCAGTGAAGTTTAAGGTCTTGAGATTCCTTTCGATGTGATACCCTGTTGTAAGAATTTCCCACCATTTATTCCTACGTTTCACTACTGATGGGAATCTTGCGCTGTCACACCCAATGTTGCAAGAACTGTGCTTACCTGTCAGGCACACGTTTGAGAGTTGCTCACTGGTATGTATGTATCTTCTATGCACAGCAGAGATCACTGGACCATGAAGATCCCCTTATTTTTTACTTGACTGGGTATTGCAAAAATGATTCCTCTGGGTACACGAACTCACTGCCAACAATTTTAAATCATAGCATCTTATTCTGAGACTGTTTATTTTTTTAATTTTTTAAAATATTTCTTTTTTTTTTTTTTAAAGAGAGACACAGTGTGAGTGGGGGAGGGGCAGAGAGACAGAGAGGGAGACACAGAATCGGAAGCAGGCTCCAAGCTCCGAGCTGTCAGCACAGAGCCCGACGCGGGGCTCGAACCCACGAACTGCGAGATGATGACCTGAGCTGAAGTCAGACGCTTAACCGACTGAGCCCCCCAGGCGCCCCTCTGAAACTGTTCAAGGACTTACAAAAATAGTACAGACTTCCTTTGTACCCTCCACCTTGTGTCCCCCCCCCTCCCCGAACCCTACCTCGTGATGAGATCTTAGGTAAATATAGTGCATTGTGCAAAACAGAAATTGACATTGCTACATTATTTAATCAGGCACAGACCTGATTTGGATTTTTCCAGCATTTACTTGGGTTTGCATGCACTTTAAAAATGTCTAGGATATGGTTCTACGAAACTTTATCAAATGTGAATATTCCAATATCCATCGCCACAATCAGGATACAGAACTGTTCCATCCGTACACAGACACTCCTTCACGTTACTCCTTACTAACAGCACCCTTCCGCAAACTTTAACCCCTTGGCATCGCTGGCGTCTTCCCTCTCACAATTGTTACCAGACAGAGAATCGGTTCTCTGAGCCGAACTCAGGTTTGGCTGTTCACCGCGAGAAAATCAATATTCGATACACAAGTGATGGTGGGAGAGGGAAGTTTCTTTATTCAGGAAGCCGGCAACCTGGGGGAGATGGTGAACTAATGTCTTAAAGATCATCTTCCCTGTCTTTTTTTTCTTTTTCGTCACAGCAGTGATACCGTGTACTCGGTGCGAGCCATTAATATTTGTATTCAGCAGTTTGTGTGAACTTGGAACCTCTGAGTCTGTGAAACGCAGATCTTAGTTGAATGTCTACAAGGCAAGAGAAGTGAACGGATTTGGCATGGGTAAAGTTGCCCAGTCTTTGCCAATTGACTTAAAGAATAATAATTTGCTACAATTTGCAACAGGTAGACACCATTGTAACCTCGGTTTTCCAGAAAAGGAAAGTGAGGCTCCAGAGGGAAATCCTTTGTGCAAAGCAATACAGCTGGGTAGAGGCAAGGAGGGGGTGGCAACCCATCAGCCTGGCTCCAGGCTGCTCCGAAGCAGCTGTATAGCCTGGTTTCTAAAACTATAATTTTGGGGCGCCTGGGTGGCTCAGTCGGTTGGGCGTCCGACTTTGGCACAGGTCACGATCTTGCAGTTCGTGAGTTCGAGCCCAACGGCTCTCTGCCCACTTCGGATCCTCTGTCTCTCTCTCTGTGCCTCTCCCATGCGTGCTCTCTCTCTCTCTCTCAAAAGTAAATAAACATTAAAAAAAAAGTTATCTTTGGAAGCAGCCAGTTTGCAAGTCCTCATATCCCATGGCTCTCTGGGGCTGCTTCTCCCTCTGTAAACAGGGAGCAGTAGAACGTAGTGTGCAGACCTGTGGTGAGAAATTAGAAATGAAAAAGTAAGGGGCGCCTGGGTGGCTCAGTCGGTTGAGCATCTGACTCATGATCTCGGCTCAGGTCACGATCTCCGACTTTGTGGGATCCAACCCTGCTTTCGGCTCTGCACTGACAGCCTAGAGCCTGCTTGGGATTCTCTCTCTCCCACTCTCTGCTCCTACCCGGCTGGCTCGCACTGTCTCTCTCAATCAATCAATCAATCTATCAATCAGCTTTTTAGAAAAAATGACGGAAGTAAAGCGTGGAGCCAGGGCCCTGGGCCACAACAGGCGTTCTAGAAATATTAGTGATTCTTATCTTTTCTATTACTATCTTGTACCTCCCTCTGAACAATTCCGAAGGGTGTGCAGCTTTCTGAGAAAAAGATTTGGGATGAGGAAGAGGGACGGCCCCTAAGGGTCGAAGGTGACAAGAAAGAAAGCCCTTCTTGGGGCGCTTGGCTGTCTCCGTCCATAGATCATGAGACTCTTGATCTCTGGGCCCTGTGTCTAGTTGGAGTTTACATAAACCAAAAAAAAAATTTTTTTAAAGCCCCTCCCCTTATTTCAGGGGGTGAGAAGTCAGTCTACTTCTGCGGGGTCCGAAGTATTTCTGGTCCCACCCACCGCAAGGCGGGGCCAACGGTGCGCTCTTCCAATGGGGATGCTAGATTTAAATAACCTCCTCCTTCGCCTTGGGACTGGAGGGGCCCGCAGGCCGAGTGGCCAATGAGAAGTGGCGTAGGGGCAAGGGGGGCGGAGAAATAACCACGCTCCCTCGGGGGGCGGGGCGTCTGCCTTCTAATTTCCAGCAGGAGGAGGCTGGACTTTGGGACCCCGCGTTTTTGCGATGGCGCTTCGCTGGGGTATCGTGTCCGCCGGCCTTATCTCCAGCGACTTCACGACTGCGCTGCGGACGCTGCCTCGCTCCGAGCACCAGGTCCACACTCCCTCCGGAATCCTGTGGAAGAGCAGACCGGGCAGCCGGGACTCCTGGGTCTGAGGGAGGAGGGAGTTGGGGTTCCCTACTCCTTTCTCCACTTGTGTTCTGTGAACTCCAGTTTCGTCGAGTTTGGGAGGGGTTTGTTCTGAACTACTGTGAAGAGAAGAAATGTAGGTATTAAGGGGTTAACTAATCGCTTGTCCCAGATCTCTCTTCCCCAGGACCCGTGTCCAGCCCTCCCCCACCCCCTTCCCCAGGACCATATCTACCCGCCTCTGCCCGGGGAGATATCCCGGAGCCTCCTCCATCACCGCCTCCCAGCCACCTGCCCCGCGCCTGCGCGCATCCCAGCCCCTCAAGTCTGACCCTAGCGTCCCTCCAGGTGGTGGCGGTAGCAGCCCGCGACCTGAGCCGGGCGAAGGAGTTTGCGCGGAAACATGACATCCCCATGGCCTATGGGTCCTATGAGGAGCTGGCCAAAGACCCGAATGTGGGTGAGTGGCAAGCCCCTCCGAGGCTCCCGCGGCGCTGCCTCTAGGCTGCTCCGTAGGATAAGCAAGGCTCTGCGGGATGGGCCAATCCCTGTGTGCTTCTGGAAGGATCTGGGGCTGGGAGGCAGGACTATAGAAACGGGTTTGGTCGGGGATTATAGGTCTAGTATGAAATTGCATTTAGGGATCAGGCCTCCACGGTATGGGAGGGGCTTGAGTTTCTAAGAGAGCCCGTTGAGGCTTTCAGTAAGCTGCTGTGCTCTGGAATGATCTGGACGGAGAGGTAGGACAGTGTCGTTGCACAGCAGCCTGGCTGGAGTTAAGCTGCCTCAACTGGCCTTGTCCTCTTCTGCTTGCCCTTCTCAGTTTCCTCATCTGTAAAACGGGCAAAATAATAGTATCTACCTCTTGGTGCTGTTGTGACAAATGACTTAATGATAATTTTTGGAAGGCTGGAAATAATCTAAAGAAAAGAGTTCTAGTAGAGAACGGTTAGCTCCTTCCTAGGTTAGCTCCTCGGTAATGGGAGGCTAGGTTTGACCACTGGGTGGGACTTTGCCCTCGGTTGGTGGAACCCAAGGTCCAAGGCTGTTGGCGAAGTGACCACTACTTTGTGGGCGGGTCCCAGAAGTCTGGGGGCGGTCGGGGCTTCTGATCTCTTGATCTTCTCTCTTCCACGCTAGAGGTGGCCTACATTGGCACTCAGCACCCGCAGCACAAGGCCGCGGTGCTGCTATGCCTGGCAGCGGGCAAGGCCGTCCTGTGCGAGAAGCCCATGGGCGTGAATGCTGCAGAAGTTCGAGAAATGGTTGCCGAAGCCCGATCCCGAGGGCTCTTCCTTATGGAGGTGAGGGTGCGACCTTCCAACTTCCAATGTCAGTGTAGGGCCTCTTGCCCTTACTAAACATGGTTGCCAGTGGACGTTTTTGGAAGAACACAAAGGAAGGGTTTGTCAAGAATTAGGTTGTCCACAAAGTGAACTGGGGTTGGTGTGTCTTCCAGGACATGGTTGAGCGAGGCCGTGGAACCTACCAGCAACATCTATGAGGAGTGAGAGCCATTGCTTGTGGCCGTTAGCAAACATGGCCACCTGAAAGATCCTTCACTCAACTTTTCAGAGAAAGATGCCAGTGGTGAAAGTGGCACAGACTAGCAATGGGCTTAGTTTGGGTGGAATCCCAAGGAGAGTGGTCAGAAGGACAAGGGCACTCCTACCAACCCTTAAGGTCAAACTGCCTTTGTTTTGCCCTTACAGGGGCCATTTGATAGCTTGCAGAATGCCAGCAATTAAGATGGCTGCCAAATGGCAATGGATAGTGCCAGCAGTTAAGATGGCCACCAGATGACCTCTTGGCTCATTTAAATGCTACCTTGCTGTAGGTTCTGCCTGTAGTAGCCATAGCTGCCTCTTACCTCCTCCCCATGTTCTATCCAGCTGCCCTGTGCCCAGTATTGCTCTTAGTCTGCAAGGTCCCCTATGCCTCACAAATAGATGGTCGGGATTTAATGTGGTTACTCAGTGCTTCTGGTTCTCACTGTGCCTGGTCAGTGCCAAAATTCTGAATGTATTACTTGCTCATTAATACTGGCACCTATATGTGCCGATACATATAGGTGTGTATATATACGTGCCAATACGGTCCAGATGGAACCCTAGGAACTGGGGATTCATAACGTGTAGGATACAGGCTCAGATTTCCACGAGCTCAAGATCTGCTCTGGTCACAGAAATGGGCTATCCCGATGCCTGGCTGCACGGACTATCGTGGATACAGTATCCGGCAGATGACAGAGCACGGGGGCACCAGCCCAGTGGAGGGGATAGTCAGGGAAGTTTCCTGCAGGTAGGGACTGACCTGAGCCTTAAAGGAAAAGTAAATTGCACAGGTATATGGGCCGGAGGGCGAAAGCAGAGTGAAGACTTAAAGAAAACAAGAATGGGCAGATTTCGCCTCTTGAGTATGAACTTGACCTTGGACAGGCTTTAGAGTCGGGGGACTCTAGACTTCTTGCCAGTTCCCAGCTCTGTGATCTTGGGCAAGTAATTTGACCCAGCCGAGCCTCGGTTTTCTCATGTATAAAATGGACATATGATAGTTACCTGGCAGGGACGTTGGGAGGAATCATTATGCAAAGTATGTACAGTGTCTTGCCCCTAATACATACTCAGTAAATGGGGATTGATAATAGACACTGGCGAGCCAGAGAAGGGGCCTGGGCAGGCGTGAGACAGGGTCAACTCTAGGAGAAGGAAAGATGCCTCTGGGGCCACGTTGGCGGTGGTCTGAATTGGGAGGGGAGACTGTGTATTAATTTGCTGGGGATGCCATTACAAAGTACCGCCACACAGTGTGTGGCTTAAACAACAGCGATTTATTTCCTCCTACGTCTGGAGGCTAGAAGTCTAGAAGATGTCAGCACGGTTGGTTTTTCCTGAAGCCTCTCTCCTTCGCTCGTAGATGGCTGTCTTCTCCTTGTGTGTCTAAATGTGGCCTTCCCTGTGTGTGTCCCTGTCCTAACCTCTTCCTGTTGGATTAGGGCCCACCAGGATGGCCTCATTTTAACTTAATTACCTCTTTAAAAACCCGGTCTCCAGATACACTGACCTTGGGAGGTACTGGGGGGGGGGGTTAGGACCTCAACATGAATTTGGTGAGGGGCACAGTTGAGTCTGTAACATCGGGAGACTAGGGTAATGGGTCCAGTGAGAAAAGACAAGGCTAGAGCTAGTACTGGGGGAATGGACGGGAGAGGACGGGGCAGGGAGAGTTAGGGGCACAACTTGGGGGCTGACAGGTTGTGCAAGGAAGGGGAGGGGTGCTGTTTGGCTAGTGGGGAGGAGCGGGGACCCCCTCAAGATTGGGCTCCAGAAGGGAGAGGAACTGGTTGGCTAACTCCTGGGTTCTGACGCCTTTCCTTCCTTTTCAATGGTCCTGCTCTCTCCCTCTGTGGTGTGCAGGCCATCTGGACCCGCTTCTTTCCTGCTGTGGAGGCTCTGAAGTCGGCTCTGTCTCAGGGAACGCTGGGGGAGCTCCGGGTGGCTCGGGCAGAATTTGGGAAGGACCTCACCCACGTGCCCCGGGCTGTAAACTGGGCCCAGGCTGGCGGTGGCCTACTGGACATCGGCATCTACTGTATCCAGTTCATCTCTATGGTCTTTGGTGGGCGGAAGCCAGAGAAGATTGTAGCCATGGGAAGGCGCCATGAAACAGGTACAGTCTATCCTGGACTATACAATGGTGATAAGAGTCATCATCTCTCGCCGGGAGCCCTGAGCTGGGAATTAGCCTCCTCGCCCACGAAAATCGGTTAGACGTCTGGAGGAAACCGATGTCAAAGAGGATCAGACTTGAGAGTGTGGGCACGCTCCGTCCTGGGATTTGCTGTGTGATCTTAGCCAAGGGACTGAACATCTCTGAGTCTTGGGTTACTGGTAAAATGTCGGTAATAGGATTGTCATGGGGCGCGCCTGGCTGGCTCAGTCGGTAGAGCGTGCGACTCTTGATTGTGAGGTCTTGAGTTTGAGACTCATGTTGGGAGCAGAGATGGAAGGAAGGAAGGATGGAAGGAAGATAATAATAGGGTTGCCATAAAGAGTTCATAATGAAATCTTTGCAGCGAGCTGGTTTGGCCTCGTGCACGCTGTCGGTGCAGCAAAAAGAAGGCAGGATGCAATGTGCAACGGTTTTTCAAACGTTCGCTTGTCCCTTGTTTGCTTGTCCGTTGTTCATGGCCCAAAGCCAGCCCCGATTTCAGAGGTGAGCCGACAGACTACACCTCTTGATGGAAGGAGCTACAAAGTCCTATTGAGGAAGGGTCCTCACATGGTAAGGAGAGGGATTCTGTGCCCATCTTTGCACACAGTACCCCAGGACAGTACACAGGCAATGCCTAATCAGGAAAATATTTATGGGTGAAGGTCACACTTTAGAAAACCTTCTCAGGCTAATGTCTGGCCAACTTTTAGGCTAAATAGTAGCTCTAAGAACAGATTCTATTTACTGGGGTGCCTGGGTGGCCCAGTTAGTTAAGTGTCTGACTCTTGGTTTTGGCTTGGGTCAGGATCTCACGGCTCATGAGTTTGAGCCCCATGTGGGGCTCCGTGCTGACAGCTCAGAGCCTGGAGCCGGCTTCAGATTCTGTGTCTCCCTCTCTCTCTTTGCCCCTCCCTTGCTCGCTCGCTGTCTCTCTTTGTCTCTCAAATATAAACATTAAAACTTTTTTAAAAATAATTTATAAATAAGTAAATTCGGGGCGCCTGGGTGGCTCAGTCGGTTAGGTATCCGACTTTGGCTCAGGTCATGATCTCACGGTTTGTGAGTTTGAGCCCCGCGTCGGGCTCTGTGCTGACAGCTCTGAGCCTAGAGCCCATTTCGGATTCTGTGTCTCCCTTTCTTTCTGCCCCTCCCCCACTCACATCCTGTCTCTCTCCTTCAAAAATAAACATAACAAAATAATAAAATAATAAATAAAAACAGATTCTATTTATCACGTGCCTCCACTGCATTAGGGTTATTATACGGACGATCCCCCCCCCCCGAGACACATATATTACAGTTGCTCCCATTTTACAGATGCGGAAATTTGAGTTGCAGACAGGGAAAGTTACTTATCCAGGCTCACACGGCAGATCCAGGTTAAGGACTTGGGCTTCTCTGGAACCAAGGAGAACTAGGTCAGTCGGTTCTCCTGTCACTGGCACGCGTGGTGTGCTCCCAAACCAGGCTGCATTTTTAACTAACGCTTATGTAGCACTTACTGTAATCTCAATAGTGTACTGACTGCTTTGTGTAATACTCGTAATAACTTGTATGAGACAGGTTCCATTATCCCCATTTTATTAAAAAAATTTTTTTTAAGTTTATTTATTTTGAGAGAGCGAGTGAATGAGCAGGGAAGGGGCAGAGAGAGAGAGAGAGTCCCCAGCAGACACTGTCAGCACGGGGGCTCGAACTCACAAACCGCAAGGTCATGACCTGAGCCCAAATCAAGAGTTGGACGCTTAACGAACTGAGCCACCCAGGTGCCCCCTCTATTATCCCCATTTTATCTTATTTTATGTTTAAATATTTATTTTTGAGAGAGAGAGAGAGAAAGCACACATGCACATTAGTGGGGGAGGACAGAGAGTGAAGGAGACAGAGAATTCAAAATAGTGCAAAGCCCTGTGTGGGGCTTGAACCCATGAACTGTGAGATCATGCCCCGAGCCAAAGTCGGACGCTCGACCGAGCCACCCAGGCACCCCTATTATCCCCATATTAGAGCTGGGGAAACTAAGTCTCCCAAACCTATACCATGGGTATTTGCAGAGGTGGCCCTGAGGCTCTGAGATGTTCAGTCTCTCTCCCTCTTTTCCTTTTATTTGGTAACAGCTTTCCTGAGATATAATTCACACACCATGTAATTTATTCATTTAAAATGTGTAATTCCATGGTGTTAGTATAGTCACAGAGTTGTGCATTTAACGGGATGAATTTTAGAATATTTCATCCCTCCAAAAAAAAAAAAAAAAAAACACCCAAAGACCCGTCCCCACCCCCAATCCTCCCATCCCGCCCCGCCCCCCAGCCCGAAGCAGGCACTAATCTCTCCAGCCCTAGGGATCCGCCCAATCTTGCACACTTCACACAAGTGGGATCCGACAACAGGCCACCTTTTAGGCCTGGCTTCTGTCGCTTAGCATAGCGCCTTTTTCGAGGCTGTGTTAGAGATGAGATCTCTTGCCCGAGGCGCCCCAGGCAGGCTCTGAGGCAGGCCTTCCCCTGTGCTGTGCCTTCCCCAGGTGTGGACGACACGGTCTCTGTGCTCCTCCAGTACCCAGGAGGCGTCCATAGCTGCTTCACCTGCAGCATCACTGCCGAGCTCTCCAATGTGGCCTCTGTGAGCGGCACCAAGGGCATGGCCCAGGTGAGGTGCGACCGGCCACACCGGGATGGGCCCAAGTGCTGCAAGCCGTGGCTCGTGGCCACAGTGGGCTCGTTGTGGCTGCTGGAGCTGGTGTGGGCCGAACCGGCCTTTGCCCACCAGCCTATGGGATGGGTTTGGTCCTCCGGGTTCCTCCCTGACCGTGAACTTAGTCTGCCAGAAATCCTTAGGCCTCAGGAGAAGCCGTTATAGGCCGTGCTTGGAGGGCAGTTGTGGCCTTTGGGACTGCTTCCAGGACCAAAGAGCGGCTTCGTTGGGCTTCGTGGGGCCCTGTTGCTAGAAAGAAATCCTGTTCTGAGCGGAAGAGTTTGGACCTTGCCCCAGACTTGAACTGCAAAATTTGGACCTAGCCCGGGCCACATCTCTATTTCCAGTGTGGCCTGGGCTGGGGTCCGGCAATGATGGAGGCTTCCCGGGGCTCTGGGGCCCAGAACTCAAGTCACCTAGTAGATAAGAAGGTGCTGGATTATCTAAGTCTCCTCCTTGCAAAGGGGATTCACACATGTGTGAAGATCAGCTGTCTTCACTAGGCCTAAGCATCGGGTGAGAGAGGGGTTTGCCACTGGGGACACGGACAGGCTGCTAGCGGGACAGTCATGCTGGTGAGAAACAAACCTCCCCAGTGGGGGATGGGGGGGTGGGGGTGCAGGTCTTCATGGGGCTGGAGGGTAACCAACCTCTAGCCACCAGGTGGAAGGGAGGTCCCTGAGCATCATTAGGCTGGAGTCCTCCCCCCCCCCGCAGCCACCTCTTATCTGCCCCCAGATCCTCAGCCCATGCTGGTGCCCAACAGAGCTGGTGGTGAAGGGAGAGCATAAGGAGTTCCCGCTGCCCCCCGCCCCGGGCAAGGAGTTCAACTTTACAAATGGAATGGGCATGACTTATGAGGCCAAGCATGTCCGGGAGTGCCTACGAAAGGGTAAGGACGTGGAGGATGGGGTGAGAGGGTGGCAGGGTGGAGAGAGGCAAGCCTGGTAGGGGAGGTGGGCCACGCTCAATAGCTGTTTAGAACTACAACTCCCAGGACCCCCTGGGGCATCCCAGCTGTTCAACCCATGTGTTACTTTTGTGCCTCATGGGATCCTGGGGATGGTAGTTCTTTCGACCTTTGCGGTGTCGGTAGGAGGGGTCCCTAACTGTACTCTCCCCCAGGCCTGAAGGAAAGTCCTGTGATTCCCCTGGCGGAAAGTGAACTCCTGGCTGACATCCTGGAGGAGGTGAGGAAGGCCATTGGAGTCACCTTCCCCCAAGACAAGTGCTGATGTGTGCCCCAAATAAATAAAGGCGTGGTTCCCACAGAAATCTTGGCACTGGTGGTTTGGTGGGAGCTGGAGCGAGCCCACCCATCAAAGGGGTCACTAGTGAGTAGATTAGGTAGAAGGAGGTGGGGAGAGGGAGGAAGGCAGAGTCAGGACCACATTTCTCACAAGTTTTTGGAGCAGACACCTGTGGGCAGATCCTTGGTTTGCCTACCATAGACTCTGTGACTTCAGGCAAGGAATACTGGGTGGGTAGGAGGTGTCCCCAACTGCCCTCTCCCACAGCCTCTCCCTGCCCCTGTCTCCTCATCGGCAAAGGAGAGACATAATACCCCCCGCCACCCACCAGGGCGGAGTAAATGCAATCAGCCTCCAGCACACAGTAGGTTCTCAAAAAATGTTAACTGGTGAGGGCGTCTCGGTGGCTCAGTCAGTTAAGCGTCTGACTTCAGCTCAGGTCATGATCTCGCAGTTTGTGAGATCTAGTCCCGCATCAGGTTCTGTGATCAAGCTTGGAGCCTGGAGCCTGCTTTGGGTTCTGTGTCCTTCTCTCGCTCTGCCCCTCCCCTGTTCATGGTGTGTCTCTCTCTCTCTCTCAAGAATAAATAAAAAACATTAAAAAAAAGTTTTTAAATAAAAAATACGCCCTAACACATACCCAACATATATAACCTCGTGAAATTCGTTGGCAAAAACTAGTCACATGACCTTGGTGAACCACAGAGAGTCCAGGAAGTTCAGTTCTGCCAGTTTCTAGAAGATTGAGATGGATACGTTGGGTTTGGACAAATAATTCTCACTGTGGGCAAATGAGAGAGACTAGACGTCAATCAAATGAGTTTTCTATTCCGGGTCCCTTTATACGTCATTCAGGTATCACTACGTTGGTTTCAGGCTTCTGTTTGCTTGGCTTCAATCTTTTGTGTGGCAAACCGGGCTAGATGTCCCTTTAATCATGCGCCATAGGAAACTTTTCACTGGACCCACGGCTGCCCAGCTAACGACTCCGTTTCCCAGGCTCCCTTGCAACTAGGTCTTGCCACGTGAATAGGTTCTGGCCAATGGCATGTGTGCAGCATCTGAGTTACGGCCTTTTTTAGGCGAAGAGGAAGGCTTCCCTTTCAACTGCTCCTTTCTTGGCACCGGAGTAGAGCTGTGTCGGGCATTGGCGTGTCCGTCTCCCACTGAGAGACGGAAGCCATGTGTTGCAGATGGTGGATAGAAGAATAGAAGAAAAACACGATCACGGAGGTAGGCAGGCCCCGAGATCCGCGGGGCGAGTTGGCGAACTGGAGACCCAGGAGGGCCGATGTTTAGTTCCAGTCCAAGTCCAAAGACCTGCGTGCCAGGACAGCCGATGGTAGAGGTCTCTGCAGAAGGCAGTGAGCTGGAGATGCAGAAAGAGCTGATGTTTCCGTGTGAGTCTGAATGCAGGAAAAAAGCCCAGGTGCCAGGTCCAAGGCAGACAGAAATCTTTCTCCCTCTGAGGAGGGTCGGCCTTCATCTGATTGGATGGGCTCGCCCGCATTAGGGAGCATAGTTTGCTTTACTAAATCACCAATTTAAATGTTAATCTCACCCAAAACACCTTCCCAGAAACACCCAGAATATGTTATGCCAGATATCTGGGCGCCCTGTGGCCCAGTCAAGTTGACATAGAAAATTAAGCAGGCAGTCCCTGACACCGGAAGTTCCCTGTTAATGTCACCAGGGATTGAATACTCTTGGACTGTTTGTTACAGGAGAGGTCGATCAACTTCATTGTTATTTAAGCCACTCTTACGTTAGCCTTTGATAAAGCAGGTGAACTGGCGTGCCACTTCACATTTTCCAAAGATACCTCCTGTCCCCACTTCCCCCATTAAGAGTTGGAGTCTAGGGGCGCCTGGGTGGCTCGGTCGGTTGAGCGTCCCGACTTCGGCTCGGGTCACGATCTCACAGTTCGAGGGTTCAGGCCCCATGTCGGGCTCGGTGCTGACAGCTCAGAGCCTGGAGCCTGCTTCACATTCTTTGTCTCCCTCTTTCTCTGCCCCTCCCCCACTCGTGCTCTGTCTCTGTCTCAAAAATAAACTATAAAAAAAGAGAGAGAGAGAGAGAGTTGGAATCTAGTTCCTCATTCCCTGAAAATGGAGGGTGCTTATGACTCACTCGTAACCCTTGCAACATGGATGCTGCATGACTTGTGAGGTTGGCGGGAAAGGCAGGGCAATTTCTTCCTTGTTCGCAAAAATACTTTTGAAACCTTTGGCCATAATGCCAGTAGTTCGGCTGTCCTGAACCCACCAAGCCACAAGGAAGCTCAGACGAACCCACATAGAAACTACATGGGAAGCCTTGAGACTCCCACGAGGATGGAGATGCTCAATGAGCAGGTCCCGATCACTTTGGCCTCTTACCCTTCCAGCTCCAGCTGCTGTCTAACAAACACTGAGCAACCCCCGCTAAGCCCTTCCCAATGCCATTACCCACAGGCCCATGCAAGATAGTAAGATGTTGATTGTGGCTTTAAGCTGCTAACGCTCTGGGCTGATTTGTTACCCAGCCATAGCTAACCAGAACAAATGCTATTACAATTTTTACGACCTAAGAGATGGATTCATTTTTAATATGTCTAAGCAATACCGGAACCCCCAGATCCTAGCCATTATCCTCCACCCCCGAAAATTTCCTAGGTCAGTCACCAGGGCCCTCTGTCCCTGAATAACTTAGCGCCACAATGTTATTCCTCTCCTCCACTGCCCTTACTTGGTACACAAAGGGTTCCTCCTTTCCTGGCGTGGGGAGGGGCAGAGAGAAAGAAACAGAATCTGAAGCAGTCTCCAGATTCCAAGCCGTTGGCACAGAGCCCTGCGTGGGGCTCAAACTCGTGAACCATGAGATCATGACCTGAGCTGAAGTTGGACGCTTAACCGAGCTGCCCAGGCATCCCGAAGCTGCAGTTCCTCTTACGAATTAACTCCGGAAATCACGCTGTCATTTCCACAATATGCTATTGATCACACTAGTTAGCCCTATTCCGTGCGGGAGGGCCCTACACAGGGGCATGAATATACCTGGAGAGTAAAATCACTGGGGACCATCTTGGAGGAGGGCTCACAGTTCCAATGTAGCGTCCTTGTTATTATAAACAGTTTTGACTTCAGAACTAGCTAAAAAGTTTTCGGGGCCCCCGGGGCGGCTCAGTTAGGTAAGCATCCAACTCATGATTTCGGCTGAGGTCATGATCGCAAAGTTGTGGGATCCAGCCCTGTGTGGAGCCCGCTTGAGCTTCCTGTCCCTCTCCCTCTTCCCCTCCCCTGCTCGTGCTCTCACTCTCTCAAAAAAAATTAAATAAACAACAAGTTTTCTCCCTCCTGCTCAATGGCCGCACTGTTTAGAGGTCAGCAGTAAAAGTCCTTTCTTCTCTGTAATTAAGGCAAAGGCAGGGCTAATTCATTGGGCTGAAAGAACAGGCGCAGATAAAGCCAGCTTCAAAGTTAATAGGAAACACTATTTCCCCCAAGGACATGCTTTCTTACTCACAGAGAAACTTTGTTCCCTAAAATTGCAGAGTGTTGAAAATTTCCATCAGTAAAAACGAAACATCCCACTGTTGCCTGTAGGCGTTTGAAACAGAGTAGCAGCCTCGATTTCCAATCCAGGTGCAGAGCCTCACATCATGGGTTTATGGACCACTCCACATCCAGATGCACCTTGTAGTTTCCAAGGACACAAGACCCCGGTTCCTCTTCACACTCTGCGCCTGGTGTTGCCCTACCCTTCCTGCAAATCCTGTAAGAACTCTTACCTCTTCCTTTGTTTGTCAAAATGCCCCATGGTTTCTCTCTCTCTTGTGTGGTCTCCATCATGGCAATGGGTCAATAAACTTGACTTTGTCAGACTGTCTTCCTCCTGGTGTTAGGCTGATGTACTAGGACTCCTATAATCTTTTATTGCTATGGCTCCCAGGCACCCTTGGGACAGAGATCCCTTCTCTTATATGCTCCCCCCACTTCATTTTCTGACCCCAACCTATTTTCGAATCCGAATTCTCTTGTCCTCTCCTTTTCTTTTTAAAAGGAGATACGATTTCCACGCAGTAAAGTGCACATTTCCTAAGTACAGCTCCATGAATTCTTCAACATGTGTATCCCCAAGTGATCACCACCTAGATCAAGATACAGCACATTCCAGGCACCCCAGGTGCCTGCCTTGGGGCCCCTCCCTGTTCATACCCTGCCAGTCGGCCACCACAGATAAGTGTTGCCACATTTTGAACTTCGTATTCCTTTTATTGTCACAAAAACAACTCACAGACTCTAATCGTCCAAAACGTCCTGCCTCAATGAATGACATTTTTGGCCTCCGACGTTCCTCCTGCCCTGGGAAGGGCTGAAATTCCATCCGAAACTTCCGAAAATACTGCACGAATGAATGAATGAATGAACGGCAGTTACAGCTGCGACTGAACGCGTGGCGGGTAGACGGGCGCCACGAGCGGTTCTTACTCGCAGGTGCCGATTAGAGAGTCGCGTGATAGGCGCCCCGGCTCCCCCAGCAGGTGGGGCAGGTGCCGTCACGTGACCCAACAGCCCTGCGGGGCGACCGCCAGCGGGCCGCCATTTTGCGGGGCGGTCACGTGAGAGGACGCACGCTCAGCGGGGCGCTCACGTGACCAGGGGCGTGCTGCGGCCGCCCGGGCGGACCCGGCGAGAGGCGGCGGCGGGAGCGGCGGTGATGGACGGGTCCGGGGAGCAACCCAGAGGCGGGGGTGAGGCGGGAGGCAGACGGGCGGGAGGGGGGCGAGCCCCCTCGCCGGCCGGCCCCACGATCCCTCCTGCCGGTCTTGGGGCCGTGCGATCTCCAAGCACTCCCGGGCAGAAACTCCCGGATCGGGCGCTGCCAGCTTCCAGCCCCCTCCCTCCCCGGGGCTTCCCGGCTCTCTGGCCTCCGCGCCCCGATTCCCTCCTGCCTGGTGCTCTCGGACCCCCGAGAAGCTGGAGACCCCAGAACCCAAGCCCCGGGGCAGGCCCGGGCTTGTCGCCGGCACCACTTCCTGGTGGGAGGGGCGGGTCTCTCCTCTGCCCCCTCAGGCCAGGGGTCTGGATGCACGGAGTGTTCCCTCAGCCTCCTCCGCCGGAAGAACGCAGGATACAGGCCGAGGCTCCCTGCCTTTTTCTCCATCAGGGACTCAGCTGTCCGGGCCCCTGGGCACTGTATCCACCAGGGACCCCGAAATGCAGGACCCCCTAGAGTTGTCCTCCCTCAGAGATCATGAGCCACCCCAGTTCCCTGGATCCCCTAGGACCCAAGAGTCCAGGCACCTCTTCCCTCCTTTCTCCTCTAGGGCCCACCAGCTCTGAGCAGATCATGAAGACAGGGGCCCTTTTGCTTCAGGGGTGAGTTTGAGGTGTGATTATTGCCGAGCGGATTGGAGGAGTGATGCCCCATTCTGATTCTGCACCCCCCACACTCCCTTCCCACTCTAGTTTCATCCAAGATCGAGCAGGGCGAATGGGGGGAGAGACACCCGAGCTGGCCCTGGAGCAGGTGCCCCAGGACGCGTCCACCAAGAAGCTGAGCGAGTGTCTCAAGCGCATCGGAGATGAACTGGACAGTAACATGGAGCTGCAGAGGTGCGGCCCCTGGGCCCCAGGAATCCAGCCACCGGTCCCCTTCTCCCTCACGTCCCCGGAGACCCGGCTCTCGGGCCCCTCTTCCCCTGGGCCTGGAGTTCAGATCCAGTCTGCTACTCCCGCAGACCCAGGCGTCCAGGGCCCCACCACTCTACCCAGCTCCCTGGCCGAGAAGCCCTTCGTCCTCTAGGACACTGGAACCCTCCCTCAGGGAGTCATTTCCTCCCCTTTCCTAATGTCCGTCTGGTCCCATTCCCCCAGGTTGGCCCCTTCTTTCCCATGACAGCCTAACTCGGGCCTCCGCTTCCTTGTCTCTGGTGTGAGGTGGATGCTAGAGTCTCCGCCACGCTCCGCCTGGTGTTCCCTCGGCAGCGCTGGCTTTTCCTCTTTCCTGCAGGATGATCGCGGCCGTGGACACAGACTCCCCCCGCGAGGTCTTTTTCCGAGTGGCAGCGGAGATGTTTTCCGACGGCAACTTCAACTGGGGCCGGGTTGTTGCCCTCTTCTACTTTGCCAGCAAATTGGTGCTCAAGGTGGGCGGCCGCCGGGCAGTGGGCCCCCAGGGATGCTCTGCTCAGACCTAGAAGGACCTTGGAGTCGTGAGGTCAACCCCTGTGGCAGCCCCACGAAGCGCAAAGGGAATGGCGAGGCCTGCGGGCTGGTTCGGCCCCTTCAGTTACTCCTGCAGCCAGCATTTGTTGGGCCCGCGATGCGCCCGACCCAAGACGCGGCACCCCACGAAGTGGGCTGGGTCCCTGCTCTCTTGGGTATCTGAGGAGTGCTGAGAAGAAGCAAACCAGGGTGATGTCACTGTGCAAAGTGGTCGGGAAAGACTTCTAAGAGGGGATGACCTCAAAGCCAAAGTCACAGAAATCCGGGCAAGGGCAAAGGCACCTGGGAGCGGCCACAGCAAGTGCAAAGGCCTTGAGGCAGGCCCCAGGCTGGAGCGTTGAGGCCAGGGAGGGTGGGGAGCAATGGGCGGGAAATGAGGGCGGATTGTGAGGGGGCCACCACAAGGATGTTAGCTTTGCTCTGAGTGAGATGTGAGTGACCGAGTGACCGGCTGGTTCGAAACAGGAGAGTGGGGCTGCCTGATTTATAAAGCTAAAGGAATGTTCTAGCAAGTGAAATGTTAATTGTACAATCTAGGCTGCCGGTGTGTGGCTATGCGCCGTGGAATTCTCTTAACCTTTCTATCAGAAGTTTGTCACAATAAGATACAGGGGGAGCAGAAGCCCGACAACTTTTTTCTGGCCATTGTGGGTAGAAAAGAAAGCTTCTGGGAAGCTGGGAAGTTGGGAAGGGGCCACCTATAATAGTCCTGCTCGGTGAGGACTGACCCGGATTCTGGTGGTAGCAGTGGAGGCAGGGGTGGGGGGAGCAGATTTCTTAAGGCGTTTGCCAGAGTGAGCTGAGGGGGCTTGAATGTTGGAGGTGAGGTGGACAACAGGGAAGAAACAGCCGGACAGAGGGTGGGAAGGGAAAGTTCAGGTTGTTGGAGAGTCATGGGCAGGGGGTTATGGCCGATCCTGCCTAGTGTGAAGGTCAGAAAACCCCTCTCTGGAGAATGACATCAGACCTGACATAGAGCTTTGAGGGAGGAGTAAAAATTTGCTTGGTTGAAGCCTGTTTAGGTAGAAGAATCAGCATGTGCAAAGGTCCTGAGGCAGGGAAGAGTTGGTGGGAATGAAGATGTGGAAGAAGGTAAATGAGACACAGAAAAGAAGTGGAAAATTGGAATGCGATCAAGTCAGAGCCTTCATACAGGGCCTTGTGGGCTGAGCTATGCCTTTTGGTCTTTACCACCTGGGGAGCCATGGAAGGTATGTGAGCAGGGCAGTTGACAGTAAAAAGATCCAGTTAACAATTTACGAAGCTCATTCTGATTATGAGTGGAAAAGAGACTGCAGTGGGGCAGGAGGGGAGGCAGAGGTGAGAAAGGCATGGGGCCACTGTCCCCAGACAGTGGGGGCAAGGCTCAATCCCTAAGGCCTATTCCGCTCTCTGCAGGCCCTGTGTACCAAGGTGCCCGAGCTGATCAGGACCATCATGGGCTGGACACTGGACTTCCTTCGAGAGCGGCTGCTGGGCTGGATCCAGGACCAGGGTGGTTGGGTGAGGCCCCTAAACCCCTTCCCCTACTTAACTCTGAGACCCCTGAGTCCTCCTGAGCCCAACACAGTGTTGCCCTCCCTGACTCTGGATCATCAAATGGGGTCTGTAATGCATTTCCTCACATGTCTGATCAACTCCTGATTCATCTGGTTTCCACTGACCTCTCGCTGACCCCTGACCTCTTGGTGACCTCTGACCTCTCACTGACCCCGTGACCTAACTAGTATCTGCTCTTCTCCCTGGTGCCTCCACTTCCCCTGGTTTGTCAAGTTTTTTGAAAATCCTCCTACCCCAGCTCTTTCGTATCCATTCATCTTAGGTCCTTGCCCCAACTCATGCCCTTTGACCTCTCCCTGGCCCCTCTCCCTCCCCAATTCCTCACGTGCCGGCTCAGGGCTCCCCCTTGGCCCAGCCGCTGACGTGACTGGTGTGTCTGTCTACAGGATGGCCTCCTCTCCTACTTTGGGACACCCACGTGGCAGACAGTGACCATCTTTGTGGCCGGAGTGCTGACTGCATCACTCACCATCTGGAAAAAGATGGGCTGAGGCCACCAGCTGCCTTGGACTGTGTCTTTTCTGCATAAATTATGGCATTTTTCCGGGAGGGGTGGGGATTTGGGGGTCCTGGGCATTTTTCTTACTTTTGTAATTATTGGGGGTGGGGTGGGGGGAGGAGTGGTCTGGGGAGGGGTCAATAAACCTCTTTCGGGCCACACTTCGGAGTCTGAGTCACTGAGCCCCCTCCCTGGCTGTCACAGGAGGCCAGGCTTCGTGTGCTGACAAATCTTTTGAAGGAGCCCAGTGCCCTCTGGGTGGTGAAGGGTTAGGTCTCCGCTGTGCCCGCCCAGAGCCCGCGGTGGTGAGGGGACCGAAGGGCACCTGTGTTGAAGCCTCCGGTGCTGGTGTCCCAGGCGGCGAGGGGCAAGGCCTCAGACAGGCAGTGGAGTCCGGGCTGTAGGAGAACAGGGCAGCAGGCCCTGGGGAACTAGGCCTCGGAAGTTTCCACCATACAGGAGCAGAGGAAGTTGTACTTACAGAGATGGAGAGTGGGGGTGCGGGGAGGGGGTGCGGGGGGGGGCAGGACTCAGGGCTCTAGAGCGCTGTGGGGAAGCTACTGGAGGTCAGAAGGCTGGGACCAGTAGGTCCACAGGAGAGGTCAAGGCCCCAATTTTTGTGCTGTGTGGCTAGAGAGGAGGGGACAGGGCCGGATGGGCTGGGGGTGGGGGGGGACGGCTGGCCTAATAAGTGGGCGGGGCCCTCCGGGAGAACAGGTCCTGGTGAAGACCCTGCAAAGGGACCTAGTAGACTGGACACAGAAGAGGAAATCAGGGATCGAGGTCACTTAGTCACAGGGTCTGTGGTCCCTTCTCTCTGGGTCTTTCTGTCCTCTGTCTCTGGGCCTGTCGTCTTCCCCCGTCCCCTATCCACCCCTCAGCCCCAGGATCTGGGTCCTTCAAATCAGCCCCCCTTCATCTCCCTCTACCTGGGCGCCTTTCCAGAGCCACCCCGCTCTGCAGGTGGGACCCGGTGGAGGCCAAAGGTCTGGAGGCTGAGGTATGAAATTGGGTGAATGAGTAACTCAGGCCCCATTGTGACTGTGTGCCTGGGGCAACTGCCCCTCCCCCAGAGACTCTCCCCAGAGACACTCAGTCAGGGGAGAGCTGTCAGATAGATAAGATAGCACCAAAGGGAGACTGAGTCACCACCCAGAGAGAGGGGACAATATGGCCACAGGCGGGATGAGCCCAGGGAAAACAGCAAAGGAACTAAAAAGACCGTAAGATGCGGAGACAAAGCACACTCGAGGTGGCACCCTGGGGGGGAGGGGGCAGACTTGGATCCCAGCCAGGTCTAGTTCCCAGGGTCCCAGCCAGTCAGCAGTCTGGCGGGACATGAGGTCAGTCAGTGGCCCCACCCCGCCCCCCCCCTGCCTGAGACCCTTAGCGCTGAGTTCAGCATGACTCAGCACTGCGGCTATCCCGGCCACTGGCCCCGGGGGCCCCTTGAGGACCCCAGATACCAGTCTGCTCCGGCGTCCCCTTGGTCAGAGGACACCTTGCCTGGGCTGCTTGGAGTGCCCCCCCCCGGCCCCCCGCCAAGCGGGCCTCAGTGGCTTTAGCTCCCCGGCTCAGCCCGCTGGCTACCTCCATCAGGGCACTGAAATGGGTTCAAGTTCCTGCCTTTGTCTCCCTCCCCCCCCACCCCGTCTGCCACGGCCGGGAGCTCCTTGAGGGCAGATTCCTGGTTGGAGCGAGCTCTGCCTCCAGACACCAGCCTGGAACCGACACACTTAAAAAATGCACATTGGTTAAAGACACATCCCATCCACAGGTCCCCAGACGCTCCTGTGTTTCCCCAGGATCCCGGGCTTCTCTTTGGGACTCTGAAGAAGCATGTGTTAGGCGAGACAGGGACAACATAAGACAGACTACTTCAGAGCCAAAGAGAATTCCAGAGTCTCTGACCGCCCTCAGAATAGTCTCCAGGAAATGCAGCCTCACAGAGACCCCAAAGCTTGAGTGTCATTTCCCCACGACACTCCGCAAGTGGCCCAATCTTTCAAAGGGTCCAGAGGGCTCTCCAAGTCCTTCTACCTCTTAGAAAAGCCCCTACTAGGCTTCTAGAAGTATCCCTCTCCGCTATTACAGGAGGGATGAAGAGGGAAGACCCCAAGAACAACTGTCCTTTTAATCTTGCAGATCACTTCATGAGCCTAAAGGCCCCCAACCCTCCTAGGGGAAGATTCCAGAAAGTATGGACTTCCACTATCAGCTCTAGGGCTACAGAAATTGCCGATCTTTGGGTGAACCTCAGGGGTCGAGGTCCCTCTCTCAACCCATCTATCAGAGAGATACCCCAAGATTCCAGAAATATCTCACCGCACCGCCTTCCAAACTTCTTAATGATCCAGGGACCCCTGGGGTTTCCAGAGCAAACCCCAGTCATCTGGAGATATCCGCACCTCTGAGGAACCTCCAGGGCGCCAGAAAGATCCATGCTCTAAGACACAACCCCCAAATCCAACTTACTTTCCTGAGACACTCCCAAGACCCCAGAATCATAATTTTGCAGGGCTCCCGGTGTCCCCATTAATCTTCCACCTACCAGAGAGACCCCTGCCCAGACTCCCTTGACTGTCCAGAATCAGCCCCAGGACCCTTGCATCCCGTAACCTCCCCACCCCCATTTCCCCATTTCCCCATTTCACAACAGCCTCGCGCACTGGCGCGTGACTTCCCCACCTCTGGGCGGGCATCTGGGACTCCTATCAACTCGGATTGGTCAAGCTCGGGCTCCAAGCCCCGCCTCCCGACACCGCAGATTGGCCGATCGCTCCCCCCCCTGAACGCCCCACCTCCGGGGGCCCGCGCGCTATAAAAGAAGCCGCCTTGGCCACGGCCTCTCGCAGTGCGCCCGGCGGTCCTGCGGATCTGTCTCTTGCTTCAACAGTGTTTGGACGGAACAGACCCAGGGACGCCCCTACTACCAGCCTCCGACCACCCTCCAACCTTTTTTCCAGCCGCAACCTTCGGAGCCATCTTCTTGCCCACTCTCTGTCTTCGGGACCAGCCAACACCCGATTTTGAAGTTAGCTCCTCATTACCGAGCAGCCATGACCTCCCAGATTCGTCAGAATTATTCCACCGAGGTGGAGGCCGCCGTCAACCGCCTGGTCAACGTGCATCTGCGGGCCTCCTACACCTACCTCTCTCTGGTGAGGGTCCCCAGGACGCCCCCAGCCCAAGTTTCCCCAAGTGCGCGCCTCTGGCCCTCTGCGCACGCGCTGGCCTTCTTTGTCCCGTTGGGGAGTCGGGGGGCGGAGTCGGGGCGCCTGGCCAGCCTTTCTTCCCTCTAACCCGTGTTCGCGCCCTCTCTCCCCGCAGGGCTTCTATTTCGACCGTGACGATGTGGCCTTGGAGGGCGTGGGCCACTTCTTCCGCGAGCTGGCTGAGGAGAAGCGGGAGGGCGCTGAGCGTCTCCTCAAGATGCAAAACCAGCGCGGCGGCCGCGCCCTCTTCCAGGACGTGCAGGTAAATAGGCGCGCGGGCAGCGGACTACAAATCCCAGCAGCCCGTGCGTGCGCGTGGCGGGTTAGGCACCGCGTGGGCTTCTGGGCGATAGTGTTCACAGTTGTGCGGCTCAAAATGGACGCGTCCCCTGTTTTTCCGAAGACGTAGCTGCCCACACCGCAATGTGGTTTCTTCGCACGGGGGAGTTGTAGGAGACTGGGGGTGATAGAGGCGAGGCCTTAGACGGCTTTGCCACGTATGTGGCTAGTCCTGAGCGCTCTGCCGTCTGATACAGAAGCCGTCCCAGGATGAGTGGGGTAAAACCCTGGACGCCATGGAAGCCGCCCTGCTTCTGGAGAAGAACTTGAACAAGGACCTTTTGGATCTGCATGCCTTGGGTTCTGCCCGCGGAGACCCCCATGTGAGTACCCCCCCCCCAATCCGCATGTAATTGGGCAGATTTACTTTTGAGCCTGGTTTCCCCATCCGTCGCACCGTTAACGTGGAACTGACAGTATTTTCTCCTCTCCTGCCCCTCAGCTCTGTGACTTCCTGGAGAATCACTTTCTAGATGAGGAGGTGAAACTCCTCAAGAAGATGGGCGACCACCTGACTAATCTCCGCAGGCTGTCCGGCCCCCAGGCTGGGCTGGGCGAGTATCTCTTCGAAAGGCTCACCCTCAAGCACGACTAGAAGCCTCTGGAGCCCAGCAGCCTCTGAGAGGGTCCCTCTGGCATCCCCGAGGTGCCAGGGCTTGTGCCTGAGTCTCTCCTTGAAGCCACTAGGCAGCTTTTAAACCCTGGAGCCCTCTCCCAAGCCGTGGACCAAATGGAAACAATAAAGCTTTTTGCAGCAACTGGTGTTTTGGGGTGTGTGTGTATGTGTGGTGTTTCGCGTGTGATGGTGTGGGGAGTGAGGTGGTATGGATTTTCACAAGGCTTCTTAGCTGGACCGCCTCGGCAGGGAGAGGTGTTGGCCCCACATCTTTGCTGCTCTGGAAGGCCAGATCTTACCCAGGGGGCTGGGGCTCAGCACAGAAATGGGATGTAAAACTTGGGGCTAAATTCTCCAAATGGGGACTGAGGAAGCTTGAGGCTTAGCAGGCAATCACTGGGTCCAGGCTACAAAACTATGAACTTTGATCCCCCTAACCCTCTGCTTCTAAGTAGAATCTCACTCAGGAGGAAATGGCTCTTGGACACCTGTTCTGACACTCAGCACCTGTTGTCCCCACAAGTTGGTGGCCACCCATGGTTCTGGCACGGGAGGACTTCCGCGTCCATCACGAACACAGTGGCTAACAGGAAGGATGATCACATGCGCGTCCAGTTTTCTACTCCCCTGAAATGTGATTGGTTTGGAGATGCACTCTAGTAAAGACCGGAAGTGAGAAAGATTTTTCCCAAGAATACAGCCATTCAGGGGGGCAGTGGGGCTAAAGTCCAGAGGCCAGAGCCCTAGAAACCCATTCTAAGCTAGTTCTGTTCAATAGAACTTTTTGCAATGATGGAAATATTCTATCTGCACTGCCTGATTGGGCAGCCACAGCGTTACTGAGGAACCCGGTTCATTTAAATAGCCACACAAGGCTTTGAGGCTGCCCCCTGGGTCTCTCCCCTTGCCCCAGCGACAGCCCCTTTCTGCCACAGAGAACTTGAGCCAAATTTTTGCCTCTTGCAAGTCCCAAATTTTTGCCTCTTGCAAGTCCCAACTGAACAAAGAGAGGTTCCTTCCCCTGGAATAAAACTAGAATCTAGAACAGCAATCCAAGCCTCTCTAAGACAGGAAAATGAGACAGGGTATCAGACCCAGTAGTGCGGCAGGAGGAGGGGAGGAGGAGGTAAAGAGGCAGAGAAGCCAGGAGGAGGGAGGGGCCAGGAGCAAGGCCCAGCAAGCCCTCACAATGGACCAAACCTCAGATTCTTAAATATAGATGTATTTTTTTTTTTTTTCATCTCTGGACACACATCATTCACACCTCTTATGCCCTTCCCCCTCCCAATTGCAAACCAAGTGCATCAGACACAGCACAGCACTCGTGAAGGGCCCCTCCCTTTCACCAAAGCTGGGGGGCAGGACACAGCTTAAGGATTGGAAGAGCCTCGAGGTAAATATGAAAGTTCTAGAACCTAGTGGGTTCAGTTCTAGACTGGGGAAAGGGACCGGAAAGCAGCACAGTGGTGAGGTTTCAGATTCGGCGGCCGGGACCTAGAACCCAGTGATTTCACGGTGGGCCTAGGGGTTGGGGGCTGTGGCAGGGGAAGACGGCCAGTTCCGTCCTTGGCCTGGGGATCCCCTGGAGGGCACAGGAATCTCAAGATACGGGGGAGAGCTCAGACTCTCAGGGAAGGAGGTACAGGGTCTGGTTCAAAAAAGGCCAGAAAGGCATCTAAACCGAGACTGCATGTTCTCCAATAGGAATGAGAAGCCAAGTGGTTCTGTACCACCCCCCCCACCTCCCACTGGCCAAAGTATGCGGAAAAAGGAGAGCAGGGGTGGAGCCAGACCCCCCAAGAAGGGCTAGATCCGAGTAAACACGTGAGTGCCCTGGTCTGGAGCCCGAGTTCTGGAGTTGAAATGGAGGACCTTCTGGATTCGGTAAAGTCCCTGAAAGTGCCCCCGCTGTGGACCTGATTGCCCCATGAGCAGGAGTACCCCACGGTTTCCAGAGCTTGGTGGCCGCCGGGCCGCGCCTGAGCATGGCAGGATCTTGTGCTGGAAAATCAGCGAGCCCCAGAGGGCTCTAGGAGCCTCCTGCCGCTGTTGTAAGAGAACAGACCAGGTTTCCTACACCGCCCCCCCCCCCCCCCCCGCCCCACAGCGCCACGGCAGGGTAGTGGCGGACCCCTGGCCCTCCCGGGAGGTGGGAGAGGCCCAGGCCAGGCCTGGAGGGCTCCAGAGCACAGATTATGCATCCTGGACCCCAGGAAAGGCACAGCAGTTGTGATTCCGGAGTGTCGGGGATCCAAGAGCTGAGCTAGAAGGGCCGGAGTGTGCGGGGGCGGGGCTGTGCACCCCCAAGGAGGGTGCGGGGTGTGGAGTGGGGTTTCGGAACGGTGCCCGTTCTGCAGCCGCCCTCTGGAGGAGGGAGGCAGGACGCGCGGGGAGTGCGGGACTCAGTTGCGCTCCTCGCCCAGGGAGCTGGCGGGGCTGAGGGGCTCGCTGGGAGTGCTGACCGAGCTGGAGGGCGCTGTGTCCACCGAGCCGCGCTTGCCCCCGCCCGTGGAAGAGGCGCAGGAGGCACGGCGCGGCCACTCGGGGGCGCGGATGTTGCGTCGGTCCTTGGCGGCCTCCTCTTCCTCGTCGTAGCGCTCCCCGTCTACATCCGGCGGCCCGTCCCGGGGCTCCTCCTCGTCCTCGCTCTGGTGCGGGCTTGAGTGTCGCGACAGCGAGGGCGACGGCGGCACCGAGGCCGGCCGAGGGTAGCGGTAGCCCTGGGTCTGCGTTACGGGGGTGTGGGCACAAACCCAGGGTGAGCAGGGGCCCCTGCGGCTTCCCCCAGGGCCTTCGCCCCCCGGGAGGGACGCGCACCCACCCCCGCCCTCGAGCTCCAGGCTCATCAGAGAGATCGGGGTCCACTCACCGCGTCGGCCTCGTGGGGCTCGTAGGTGAAGTGTTCTGGAAAGGCCTTGGCCAGCGCCATGTGGCGCGCAGACATATAGTACTTAGGGGAAAGAAAGGGAGGGAGCGTCAGCGGAACGGAACCGGACGCCGCCTCCCCGGCAGATGGAGAAGGCGGCGAACCCTAGCCACACTCTACACAGATGAGCACCTTCTGGCACTTTCCAGTCGGCCCCCTGTGCCATTTATCCGTCTTTCTGGCTGCACTCAAGTAGATAGGCAGAGCTGTGAAAGGACCGTCGCCGAGCCACACCCCCCTGAACGGGGCGTTGTACTTAGGTCACTGTACCGCTTTGGCCACACGCTTGGCCAAGGTAACGTTGGCCGGTGTGGTCTACCTGCAAAAGTTGGTTAATTTCTTAAAGGGACAGCAACTGTTTCACGCAGGAGACTGCACCCCCCACGTCCCCCTGCCAGCCTTGGAGGCTGAGAAATCAGAGACCGGAAGAAGGGAGTTATACCCGGCCTAGGTATTTCCAGTCTAGGAGGTCTGAGAGGCGCTCCGTGCGGTTTCTCTGGATGATGCGCTGCCGCCGGCTCTGCTGGCAGAAGCTGTAGAGGAAGGAGGTGAGCTGCGAGCAGGAATCATCCAGGCTGCGGAACCGCCGGTCCAGAATGTAGATGCCTGTTGGGGGGGGGGGGCGCAGGACGGGGCAGGGTTCAGAAATCGTCCTCAGGAACCCTTCATTCTCCCGGGGACTCTGTGGCACGAGGCCCCCTCTCCCTATCCCGGGGCCCAGGAGCCCATCCCTTCCCCCACCCAGGATCCAAGAGCCTCGGCTCTCGGTCTGGGCGCTGACCGTAAGCTGAGGGGTCTGCGATGTGTTCCTCCATGAAGCAGCCGAAGCCGGAGAGGTTGGTGGAGATACTGGGGATGCCCATAACCGTGCACTCAGCTGCGGGGAGGAGGGAGAAAGGTCCACTTGAGCGTCCCCCTAGCGCACTTTTAAATCGCAAGAGAAGCCTCCATAGCGCCATCTACTGACAACGCGAGCAAATCACTGAGCCCACAAAACCAGGCAGTGGGTGCATCAAAAAAGATCATAGTCTGTTTCTCAGAGGGGAAGCTAAGAGGCTCCGAAAAGGGAATTCACTTGTCCCAAGGCTTCAGAACGAGGAAGAATCTAGAGTTAGGTGATAGGATGCTAAATTATTAAGTACCTACTCGGTGCCAATGTCTACCATTTTACTCAATCCTCACGACCTGTAAGATCCTTTCTTGTGCCAGACATAGTTTTGACAGGAGACAAGAAAAATTCTCTCATTCCTGCCTCGTTTCTTACCCTTAACAAGCCTGAGAAATGGTTCAAGTAGTTTATTATAATTCTTTCATGTAGGGACACCTGGGTGGCTGAGTCTGTTGAGCGTCTGACCTCAGCTCACCTCATGATCTCACATTTGTGGGTTCGAGCCCTGCATCCAGCTCTGTGCTGACAGCTCAGAGCCGGGAGCCTGCTTCAAATTCTGTGTCTTTCTCTCTCTGCCCCTCCCCTGCTTGCACTCTGTCTGTCTGTCTGTCTGTCTCTCTCAAAAATAAATAAACATTAAAAAAGTGTTTTTTTTAATGTTTATTTTATTTTCGTGTGTGAGAGAGAGAGAGACAGAGCATGAGTGGGGGAGGAGCAGAGAGAGAGGGAGACACAGAATTGGAAGTGGGCTCTAGGCTCTGAGCTGTCAGCACAGAGCCCGATGTGGGGATCGAACTCACGAACCGTGAGATCACGACCTGAGCTGAAGTCAGACGCTTAACCGAATGAGCCACCTAAACAATAGGCGCCCCTAAACATTAAAAAAATTTTTTTTAATAATTCTCATGTAAGTGTTCCTAAAAACCTCTAAAACCCGCAAACGCAGGCACCAACTATAACAGGGCTTAATGAGAAAAACAGGGTTGGGGCCAAGGGCACAAAACCTATGCATCACTGTAACCATGACTGAAATGAAACTGGCAAAATCATTACCCTAATTACTACGCAAGCACAGTTTAAAAAGATTTGTTAAATTGCTCATAAATTAAGAAGTACTACGGGGGTGCCAGGGTGGCTTAGTTGGATAAGTTCCCAACTCTTGATTTCGGCGCAGGTCATGATGTCATGGTTCGTGGGATCGAGTCCCGGGTCAGGCTCTGTGCTAACAGCATGGAGCCTGCTTGGGATTCTCTCCCTCCCTCTCTCTCTCTGCCCCTCCCCTGCTTGTACTCTCTCTCTCTCTTAATAAATAAATAAACTTAAAGAAAAGAAATACTATAGCAAATGTGATATTTACTTAGCCTCAAAAACATGAAGGTATCTTTTTTGTGTTTTTTTTTTTTTATTTATTTTTGAGAGACAGAGAGAGACAGTGCGAGGAGGGGAGGGTCAGAGAGAGAGGGAGACACAGAATCCGAAGCAGGCTCCAGGCCCTGAGCTAGCTGTCAGCACAGAGCCCGACGCGGGGCTTGAACCCATGAACCGTGACATCATGACCTGAGCCGAAGCCGGACACTCAACTGACTGAGCCACCCAGGCGCCCCTAAGGTATCTTGATTGAAAAGAGTGTGAGGAAGTGTTGAGTTTGGGGCCACAGCAAAATGTCCCCAAATGAGGGAGAAATGCAAATAAGCCCCAACTTGGAGCCTGTGTCTAAAAGGAGCCAACGCCAGGGCACCTGGGTGGCTCAGTTGGTTAAGCCTCCAACTCTCGGTTTCAGCTCAGCTCATGATCTCACAGTTTTGTGAGTTCGAGTCCTGCATCGAATCCCCACTCGGGATTCTCTCTCTCTCTCTCTTTCTCTGGCCCTCCCATGCTCATGCTGTCTCTGTCTCAAAATGATTAAATGTAAAAAAAATAATAAAGGGAGCCAACACCTTCGTAAAAAAGGAAGGTGGAGCGAACGGGCACTAGGGACACCTCGGAGAGACTTGGCCACATTCAGTCGTGTGAGTGAACTATGCATTCAGCTGTGGATATCTGGGGGGCCAAACATCAGCAGATTGGGGGAACTCACGCGTGACCTGTGACACCAGCCCTCTAGCTACGCATCACATGAGCTACTGTGTCACAGAAACACAGGCTGTAGGCCAACAGACTGTTGCCATTGTCCCTGCTTTGCAAGGGAGAGCCTGGGGCACAGAGCCGGCAAGCGCCTTGCCCCATCGGATTAGGAGCCAACCACCATGCTGCACTCACCCGGCGTGTAGCCCCAAGGCTCATAGTAGGAGGGGAAGACCCCAAGGTGGCAGCCACGGACAAATTCCTCATAATCCACGGGGAGCAGGGGGCTCGTGGAGGAGAGGAACTCTGGGTGGAAAATCACCTAGCAGTGAAAAAGAAGAGCTCAGCCCAAACTCCCTGGGATCCCAGAGGGGCCCAGAGAGGGTGAAAAGCTTGTCTAAAGTCACACAGGTCAGTGGTAGGACAAAGCATTGACTCCAAGTCTGTCCGCTTAAAGCGCTGAGGTCCTTTCTCAACACAGCGACCCCTTAATAAACCAGGGGATGTGAGGGCCAGCTCCCCCTACCTCCACCCCACCCCACCATGCTTAACCCAGCCTGGCCATTGCCCTCACCTTGACCCTGTCAGCACTACTATTGAAGAGCCCAATTCGGCGGATGGTGGTCAGGATAGGATCCGAGGAGTCGTCCAGCATATTGTGGGTGCACACAGGGGGGAAAGACTGTCGCTGTAGGGCCCACAAGAGGGATGGGGGTCAGAGAAGGGACAGAGGGCTCCCTTGTTCCCTGTGAGTCATGCAGACCCAGAGGGAGACCACAATTCCCACCAGGTTGTGGGGCTACAAGCCCGAGAGATTAGAGATTGTAAATATCCAGGGCGCCTGGGTGGTTCCGACGGTTAAGCGTCTGACTTTGGCTCAGGTCGTGATCTCAAGGTTCATGGGTTCGAGCCCCGCATCGGGCTCTGTGCTGACAGCCCAGAGCCTGGAACCTGCTTCAGATTCTGTGTCTCCCTCTCTCTCTGCCCCTCCTCTGCTCACACTGTCTCTCCCTCAAAAATAAATAAACATAAAAAATAAACGAAAAAACCCCACCACCATGAGCTGAAAAGAAGCTACAATTCCCATTTGTCTTTGAGGCAAAGCCAGAATTAACCTGCCTCCCTGACTACAGAGAGTTGTAGTTATTTGGTTCTGTACTCTTGGCTCCGTCATCAAAGAAACCTAAAGGAAGTAAAATTTCCCCAAGTCAATGGAGCAGAGACTTTGCCAATATGGCAGCAAGCTTCAGGGGCTGCTGGAAGTGTAGTTTCCTTATGAAAAGCCTGGCTTGCTTTCTCTCCAAGTTCCCTTTACTCTCCATTCTGTAATTCCCTCCACCTCCACTCCCAACCGAGGCCCGGAGAAACCACAATTCCCAAGAGTCACTGGAGGGGATGAGAGCTAGGAAATCCCATGGGGTGCTGGGATATGTAGTTATTTGTAACTCTTCCCTCTCATTAAAAGTTCTACTCGCCTTCAGTCAGCCCCAGGAGTCCAAGAAACTACAACTCCCAACAGCCCCATGGCAATGGATCCACATCCTCAGTGAGGCTGACTGCTTAAGGGACTATAGAAATTGTAATTTGGGGGCAGAGGGTGGCTCAGTCAGTTAAGCATCTCTTTGTTCTGGCTCAGGTCATGATCTCACGGTTTCGGGTTTGAGCCTCATGTCAGGCTCCTTGGGATTCTCTCTCTGCCCTTCCCCTATACTCTCTCTCTCTCTCTCTCTCTCTCAAAATAAATAAACCTAAAAAAAAAAAAAAGGAAATTGTAGTTTGGCCCAGAGCACATCACACCTTATTTATGCAGCTTGTCTACCTAGATTTCCATTGCCCAGAAAGTGGCTCACCCACCCTGACCACAGGTACTAAACATTCCTGACTCCTGAGAATAAAAGAACTCTCCCTCCCAGGAGCCTCTGGGGCAGGGGAAGCATGACTGAAGCAGGGGCTGCTGGGAGTTGTAGTTCTCATTGTTACCGTCGTGTCCCTCTAAGGTTTCCCATCCACCTAATTCCATTAACCTCGGGAATCTAAAGAAGCTACAACTCCCAGGAATGTTTGGGGACTAAGACACACAGCCTGTGGGATAAGAAAAACAGCGGTTGCTGAGAGTTTTCAGTGCTCTCCAGGTAACACCTAGTGTTTGAGGTAAAACCTTGTGGCTCTAACAAGTATGAGGCTAGTCTGCGGCAAGACCCAGGGACAGCGGGGACTTGTAGTTCTCCTTCTGTGGGCTGTGTTGACCTCCTAAAGTTCTCTTTCATCTTTTGTGCATTGACCCCAGGGGCAAAAAAAAAAAAAAGTACAACTCCTAGCAGCCCCTGTAGCAGAATGAGCCACTGGGGGGCGCCTGGGGGGCTCAGTTGGTTAAAGCACCTGACCTTGGCTCAGGTCAGGATCTCGCAGCTGGTGGCCTGGAGCCCGGCACCGGCATCAGGCTCTGTGCTGACAGCTCAGCGCCTGGAGCCTGCTTCGGATTCTGTGACTCCCTCTCTCTCTGCCCCTCCCCTGCTCGCACTCTGTCTCTCTCTCTCTCTCTCTCTCTCTCTCTCTCTCTCTCTCTGTCTCCCTCAAAAATAAACAAACCTTCAAAAAATAAATTGATTCCCTGATAAGGGCTGCCGGTAAAGCTGAGCTTCCAGCAGTCTCTGGGGTCAGAGCTAACACGGCAAGCTGCCCCTGGGGCTGCGGGGCGTCGCCATGTCTGTGTTCAGGGGCGCAGACCATACCTGCGTGGCAAAGATGGCTCTCTTCATCATAGTGAAGTCCTCCTTGTCCAGCATCTTGTTCATGTCCGGGAGGCTCCCCCTGCAAGGGGACCAAGGTATGCGTCTGGGAATGGGTGATCAGAGGAGGCAGGGCCCAGGAGGATGCAGGGCCGGGAGGGGGGGCACTCACACCAGCAAGGACTCGTAAAGCTTCCTTCCGAACTTCTCCTTCACCGTGTTGGCCGTGTCCCTAGAACGGGAAGAGCCACAGCTTCATCATATACACGCCACCTGCCATTTACTGTCAGCTGTTAAACCAAGCTCTGAGTAGAGAGGCCCTGGGGATTTTGAGCTGGAGGACAGGGACCTGGGAAACAGGCTTCGGAAGCCCCAAATCCCCTGTGCCTCGCATCAGCTGTGTGGCTGGGGACAGGTGGCCTTCCCTCTCTGACTTTGGTGACTCATCTGTCAGATGGGGATAAA
This sequence comes from Cryptoprocta ferox, assembly GCA_028646485.1. Classification (NCBI taxonomy): domain Eukaryota; kingdom Metazoa; phylum Chordata; class Mammalia; order Carnivora; family Eupleridae; genus Cryptoprocta; species Cryptoprocta ferox. The sequence goes on along the minus strand of CM053563.1, from coordinate 7,011,578 downwards.
AATAGAAGCAACCTCAGAGGTTTGCAGGGAAAACTTGATGAAGTCATGACAAACAGCGCACAGTGCCTGGCACACAGTGAGCCTTCCAGAAATGTCAGCTATTCTTAGGACTTGCACTAGTCCTGGCGGTGGCCATGCTAAGCCCCATGTTATAAAAAGGGAAAATGATGTTCCAAGAGAGGAAATTTTATGGGCACAAGTGAAGCCAGCAAAGGGACACCCGCAGCCTCAATGACATTCTTCTAATCCTGATCCTCTCATTGCTCTGGCCTCATTTTCTACCCCATCTCCCTAAAGTGCCCTGCTCCAGCCGCACTGGTCTCCCTGTGGTTTCTCAAACATACCTCAGGGCCTTTGCATCTGCTGTTCTTCCTCTGCCTGAAATGCTATTCCCCAGATACACACAGGGCTGCCTCCCTCATTTCTTCAACTGGTCTCTACCCAATGGCAACTTTCTCGGTGCGGCCTGTCCTGACCATTCCATGTCCTGTCTCATATTCCAGTCCTGCTTTATTTTCTTGCCAGAGCACTTTCTTTTTCTTATTGTTATTTTTTTTAATATTTTATTTTTAAGTGATAATCTCTATACTCAACGTGGGGCTCGAACTTACAACCCCAGGACCAAGAGCCGCATACTCTACCAACTGAGCCACCAGGCGCCCCAGAGCACTTTCTATAGAACTTTCTAGAATGTGAGCTCGGCGAGGGCAGGGATTCTATCATCCTCATTCACAGCTGCGTCCCCAGGGCCTGGAACAGTGCCTGGTCCGCGGTAGGTGCTCAGTGAATATCTGATGGCTAATGAATGGCTTTTGCGGGTGAGGGAATGATCACAAAGCCACCAAGGATCAGTGGCCCAAGTGGGACCTCGCCAGTTTGATGTCAGGGCCCTGGTGGTGCCGTCACACTTGTCCTGCCTGCGACTCCTTACTGCCTGAGCTGGTGGCATCTTAAGCAAGTGACTTCACTAGGAATTTGAGGGGGGGGGCAGATTGCTCGTGTTCCAGGTAACAAAACCGAGCCTCCCAAAGCCATGGCCGGGAGTGGGAATGGCAGGGATCCAGGGCCGAGGGCTGCTGACCAAAGCTGCTTGCGCACAGCTTGGCCTTTGAGGGTTTCCACATTGAAATTGTTGGTCCGAGCCGGCATGATGAAGAAGGCGACCACGGTCTGCTCGCTGCCGTTCACCTGGGCAGAGGAAAAGGCGTGGGGTGGGCGGAGGGGGTCAGGATCACCGGGGAGAAGGGAAGCCACCCACCCTTTTCCACCCATCCAGACCACTACGGCCCTGCCATGCTCCTTCCCACCAAGGAGAATTAGAGTTACCATCCCCACCAGGACTCTGGTTTTTCTGGGTCTCTATGCTTTCCCTTCACACACGAGTTTCTCTCCCCCGCCCCCCGCCCCAGTTATGTGCTGATTTCCTCTTCCTCTTTTTGTGTCCTCAAAGCCCAGGCCTTACTCTGAGCAGATAGTTGAGCCGGGCCAAGGCCTCTAGGAAGACGTCGGCCCCCTTGTTAGAGAACTCGTAGCGGCCGGCGATAAAGAAATACAAGGTCTTGTCCAAGTTGAAGTCCAGGTGCCTAAAAACGCCACAAGGTATGGTGAGGCCAAGGGTGGGGACCCGCTAGCCCTGGCCTTGAAACTACAGACCCCAGAAGCTACAGGGGCAAAGAGCATCTTAGGCAGTGCAGAGGCATCGTGGGGCTCCTGGGAATTGAAGTTCTTTTCTCCTGAGACGGGGATCAATACTTCAATACTCCGCCATTGTTCGGGCGCTCAGGAACGCAAGAGGTTGAGCCCCTGGCTGTCCCATCTCTTAGACTCATGCGCTGGGTTCCTAGCCCCCTCCTCTCTCAAGACCTACGTATCTGGTCCACGTACCCATAAAAGTGGCCCCGCACAAACTCCTGGATTCGAGCCTTGCTCTGAGCATGGAGGTTCTGGAACTCATGCATAGCAGAGAACTTCTTCACATTCAGTCCATTGGGGGTCACGATATCTGGGATTTGGGGCGAGAAGATCCATGTCTCATATCTTCATTTATTCATACTAATCAATGTGGTTGAATGAACAAAGGAAAGACTCCTTTCCTTTCATAATCTCTTGGTTATAGAAGTTCCTCTGGGAGCTCCTTTGGTGACCTGGCTACCCTGCCACTCAGATGCTTTCTTGCCCAAAGTCGTTTGTGTATGTTCACAACCACAACTACAGCTCCCAGCAGCCTCTGCAAATGGCTAACCACACAGAGAGATGATCTACCTTGGGGCCTCTGGGAGTTGTAGTTATTTTGTTTCCCCTATCCCACTCTGCACTGGGGAAGATTTAAACATCCCCAACCTGCTTCTCCCAGAATATACCCTCAACCTTCAAGCCTCTATGGGGGTCCCAACCATTTCCTATCCTCCTAGAAATTAAAACACATCAAGGAAAAATTACAACCACCATCAGCTCCAGGAGTAGAAGGAGCTGGCTAGCCAAAGGCCTCCTGGGAATTGTAGTTCTCACAATACACCCGTTGAGAATGGGTGTTATCACCTGAAAAGAATAACTGATTCCAAGGGCGCCTGGGTGGCTCAGTCAGTTGAGCATCCAACTTGGTTTTGGCTCAGGTCATGATCTCACGGTTTGTGGGATCGAGCCCCGCCTTGGGCTCTAGGCTGACGGCACAGAGCCTGCTTGGGATTCTCTCTGTCCCTTCCCCTGCTCACACTCTCTCTCTTAAAATAAATAAACTTAAAAAAAAAAAAAAGAATAACTGATTCCAACACCAGTCTTCTCAAAATCAAAACCCAGTGAAACTCCATTCCCTTTCAGAAGATCAATAACTACATTAGCCAAGAAGATAACTTTACCACTTTGAAATGAATGTCAAAGGAATTACACCTCCCATTAGCCTCTCGGGTGTATAACCAGGCGGCTTCATATTCAGGGCAACTTAGGGCCTCATGGGGAATGTAGTTCTTTGCTCTCTACAGTTAAAAAAATCGGTATAGGCCTTAGCACAGAGTGCCTCATTCATGTCTAGGGCCCCCAGCCTCTTCTCTACCTGGTTTCCTCTTGAGCAGGTGTTGAGCCTCGATGGCGGTAATCTGGGACACGGTGGTAAAGACGTGAGCGCAGTGGGCCGCTGCCCGCTCCATGCAGTAGCGGTGATAGATTTGCCTCTCCCCTGCTTCCTTGTCCACATTGAACTGGGTGGGAAGGGAGGGCAGTCAGGTTAGAAGAATTGGGGAGAAGACTCTGGAGGTCCAGACTCCGGGGTCCCGGAGGTGGCTGGGGTTGGAAGCTAAACTCCTTTGTCTGAGGGAGGAGGGGGTTGAGGACTTGGACCCCGGGGTCACAGGAGAAAAGGAAGCTTGTGATCCCCGTGGGCTTCCCGGACAGCTCTGGGCGGTCCCGAACCACTCGCAGCCCCCATCCGCCACGTTCCGGGCTCACATTCTCCAGGTTGTTGTAGAAGTCCACGGCACCGGCGCACAGGTATCGTCCCAGCAGCGTGGCGTGGGTGGTGAAGATTGTAGCCACAGGCAGCCGCCGGGCCCGGCACAGGCAGAGGCCAATGCCCGCCAACCACTCGTGGAAGTGTGCGACCACATGTGGCTTCTCCTCGTTCTGGGCCAGGAACTGTGGGGCGGCAGGAACAGGGCCTCTGTGTCTCCGTGTGTGTCGTGTAGACAACCGACCATCCCCAAGGTGGACGGGGAAGCAGGGGAGAGGTAGATCTATCATCATGCTCGCACAGAGTGGGTGGTAGCCCACTGCAATTCCCCTAGAACAAGGAACTGTAAATCTTTGAGGCAGCCAGACCAACTGACCCCAGCCCTCAAGGCTGATGGGAGTTGGAGGCGGGGGAGAGGTTGGCCAACCTTCTAAGTCCCAGCAGGGATGTATTGGGAAAGCCTGAAGTTTTAGTGTCCCCAAGTCCTGGACGCAATTCACGGAGACTCTTTTATCTCAATCAAGAGTGGAGCTGCACCCAATACGGACTAAAGGACTACAACTCCCAGAATGCCCTAGGACTTGCCAATTCATAAACTGGTTTCCCTGGGGCAGGAGAAATGAAGTTTCTTCAGCCTTTTAAAAGCCTAAAAGGGGGTGGGGGTGGGGCGCCTGGGTGGCTCAGTCAGTTAAGCTGTCGGACTTCAGTTTAGGTCATGATCTCGTGGATTGTGAGTTCGAGCCCCACGTCGGGCTCTGTGCTGACAGCTCAGAGCCTGGAGCCTGCTTCCAATTCTGTGTCTCCCTTTGTCTCTGCCCCTCTCTTGCTCACACTCTGTTTCTCTCTCTATCAAAAATAAACATTAAAAAAAAAAAAGGCTAAAAGGGGGTCAGAACCAGGATTCCTGGTTCTCATATAGGCCGGAACCCCCCAAACATCCAGGGCCCCATCTGAGAGCTAGGTCCAGCCACTATCAGACTACAGAACTACGATTCCCAGAATGCCCTGGTGCAAGCCCTCTAGCCAGGCCCGCACCCCCAAAAGCTAAGGGTTCAAAATTTCTATACTGAGAAGATTTGAGTGAATGAAGCTGGGGTTGGGAGTTTGAGCTTCTGCGGAAAAAAAGAGTCTGGGCCCCTCGGTGTCCATGTTCCCAAAGGTCAGAGCTAATGCTTGGAAAAGGACCTACAACTCCCAGAATGCCCCGGGAGAAGCCAGCCACCCCCAGGCCACCACCCTGCCACCCCCTCCCACCCCACCCCCTCCGGCAGGGACTAATGGCCATTGTAGGTTGGGGCCCGGGTCAGGAGTGACATGGGGACCAGCAATGGGGCCTACCTCACCCAGGAACCAGGTGGTGAGGAAGCCAAAAAGGACAGCGTCGTTGGCCTCACGGTCATACCAGGGCACCCCGATGTTGCAGGTGTCCCAGAGCTCGCCCTTCCAGCGCTCCAGGGCCCAGGCTGAGGCCCCCACGTCCAGGAGCACTACCAGGGGCCCCCCCTCGATCAGCCAGCGTCCAAAATACACCTGGGGGGGGGGCCCACAGGAAGACTCAGGCCTTGGGTCACACCTCCCTGGGCTCAGCATCTGCAGCTCTCCTGCCCGCCCACAGGCAGCAGTCTGGGCTTACCTCTGCTAATTTCTCCCCCGCTGCCTTATTTCTCTACATGCTGCTAGTTATTCCCACCACAATCTTTGTCCATCTCTGTTACATTCTCCCTGTCCCTTGCTTCCTTTCTATAACCACTACCCTCGTTCCCAACCCACTGTCTCCTTTCCCTTACCTATAACCACGCATGTCACTCGGTCCGGTCTCTGTGGCCCCCCACTGCCTTGCTTTTCCACCTTTAGCATTTGTCCACCGTGCTGCCTTGTTTCTGTGTTTGCTGCCACTTCTGTCTCCCCAGCCCTCATGTTAACCTTCTCCCGTTATTTCTTCCTTCTGCTGCTAATTCCTTCCACTGGATGCTTCTTTTATTGTTCTCACTGCCACATTCTTCCCCCCCTCCTGCACTCCCCCCCTTCCCCGCTGCCTTGCTTCTGACCCTTTCGCTATAAATTTGTCACCTGCTGTCTCCTTCCTCTGCCCTTAGGCCCATCTTTGGACTCTGCAGCCACCTTTCTAAAAGCGGCTGCCGTCTTTCTACCCCCAGGGGCTGTATTTTTCGATCCACTGCCGTGTTTCTAAACCTTGCTGTCACATTTATTCCTGCCGCTGCCACATTTCTCCGGGTGGCTGCTTTCCTCCTGAGATGATGGCCTTGGTTCTGGGCCGGCTGCCACAGCCCTGTGGAGGCGGCAAGCAGTCGTGTGCCTCCCAGACCTGGCTTTTCCCAGCCCAGGGAGCCTGACTCTGATGCCCCTCCCCCTCCCAGCTGTTGTCTGCCCTTTTGCTGGGGGGGGGGGGCTATTCTTAGGCCCCCAGCACGTGGGGAGCAGCTGCCATGGGGGAGGGCTGGGCTGTCCCTAGGGCTCCTTAGGGACACGGCCCCGGCCTCACTGGACTCTAGACCCCACCCCAAACCAGAGGCTGTGAATGAATGAAGGAACCACTGTACTTTCCCCTCCCAGACCCCAACGGGTCTGTCCTTCCGCCATGCGACATCACGGCCTTTTCCGTGGGAGGCAGCCACCTCTCTGTGCTCATCCTTCAGTCCTCATCCGGGGCTCTGGGACTCTCCCTTCCTATCTGTAAGTCCTGGCTCTGCTCCTCTGAGACTCTGCCCCCTGGGTCTACCGGCCTGTCTTTCCTCCCTCCATCGGTACTCTATCTTCCTCTCCCTTCTAGGTTCTTCCCCCCGGGAACATCAGGCTGCCTCTCTCTCTATTGCTATAGCCCCTGGGACTATTGCCACCTTTTGGAACAATCTCTCTCCATTCATGTCTCTCCCTTGGTCGGCCTGTCCACCTCACTGCAAGCTTGGCTGTTTATAATAATAATGATGATGATGACCGTGATCACAAAAGCTCATACACAGTCCTAACTGATGCCAGGAACTGGGCTGGAGACTTTATTAACTACTGCATCCTCCCCCACTCAAAACGAATAAGTTAGATGCTATTAGTAGGTTTATTAGCCAAGGTCACACAGGCAGGAAGTGAAGAAGGTGACTTTGAACTTCAGGCTCCAGAACCTCCATTCTGGCACTCCTGCCTCCCGCCAAGCCCACCTCCCCCGGGTTCCACCTGTCTCTGTCTTTCTGCCTGGCTCTTTTTCTCTCTGTGGGTCTGAGGATCTTGGCCTCTGGCAACCATCTCTCAGTCTGTCTTGTGTACCTGCTGTCGGTCTGTCCATTCGCCAATGTCTTACAGCCTGAGGTTCACCCACCCACCGCATGGGGTCCTGCGTCTATCTGAGTCTATCTGAGTGTCTGTTAATCTTACCTCCTCTGTGTCTGCCTGGGAAAGTACTCGGTCATCCCGTGTGTCTGTCCATGCCTCCCTCTCCCCGTGGGGCTACCCCCCCCCGCCCCCCCATCCCTCCTTCATCTGCTGCTCCCACCCTGACTCTGGGCACCCACCTCCCTACCCTCGGCCAGGCCATGTCCCACCTTGCAGCCCTTGCCGTTCATGGAGTCCAGCGTCCTCTTCAGGGCCGGGGTTGGGGGCTCGAGCAGTTCCACCTGGGTCCTCACGCCCTGCTCCGTGTACGGTCCCACCAGGTAGTAGTTGTCGCCCCATTCATCCCCTGTCACTTTCGCCTTCGTCTGCAGCACCGTGTAGATGCCGCCCACTGTGGGCCCAAGTGCATGAGGGAAGGCCCCAGCCGAGGTCCACGGGTCTGGGACCTGGGACAGGGTAGGGGGCCATGGGAGGTACTGGGGCCCCGGACCTCTGGCTTAGAGGGAGGAGGGGACTGAGAGCCCATCCTTCTGAGTCAGAGGGAGGGTGGGTTAGGAGTTCAAGGGCAGTACTCCTGGGTCTAAGGGAGAATAGGGCTGGGAGAATAGGGACTCAGAGGAAATAAGGGGCTCAGGCTAAACTTCTGAGTCTGAGACACAAAAGGGCTAGGGACCCGGGCTCCTGGGTCTGAGGGAATTAGGGGCTGGGGTTCCAAGGATGACAGAAGCTGGCAAGGATCAGCAGGGCTCAGGTCCCCGAGTTCACAGCTTATGGGAGCTGGGTTTAAATTCTCAATCAGGTTCTAGGTCACGGTAGGGGAGAATCTCTCTCCATGGCCCAATTCAGCTTCCCACAGTTGCCCAAGAGAAGCCTGAACTGTCATTCCTTGCTCCCAGGGACTCTGCTGACCTGTCCCCCAGTTTCCTCTCCCCAGCTGAGAACACACATGCAGGGCCCTGCTCTTCCCATGACTCTACTCCAGACCCAGAAGTCTGGGCTCACAGCCTCCTTACCTACTGGAGCCTGGGCCCTGGTGACACATGGCTCCCCATTCAAGGGCTGTCTGCCACGGTCTAAGACTCAGCCCCATTCTCTCCCAAGACTCAGCAAAGCAAAACCCCAGCTCCCTCCAACCCCAACTGGTTTTCCAAACCCAGAACTTTAGGACCTTCAGAGCCTGGGACGCAGAAATCTAGGCCCCCAGCCACTCCCATCCTAGGGCCAGCCCCTGACCAACTTAGGACTTCCCAGCCTTCCCTCATTCCAGTACGCATGTGTCTGAGGCCGCAGGCTCCTGTACTCCTAGAAACCCATAGCTCACACCCTCGCCTCCTTCAGAGTCCAGGCATTCAGACCAACTCTCTCCCACCCTAAGATCTAACAATTAGAGTTTGTAGCCCTTCCTGTCTTCACTTTCAAGTGGCCAGCCCCCAAATTCCACCACCACGACTCACGCATCCTATCCTATCTCCCCGTTGGCTCTCTCCCAGATCCGGAGGTATATCCCCAGACTCTTCCCCCAGGGCCACAGGTCCGAAACCCAGCCACTTCCCAGTTTTGCGCTCGAAAGTGCCAACCCCCTATCTCCTTCCCGGTTCAGGACCCAAGTCTCTGGTCTCTGGGAAACCTCCCTCCAGGACCTAGGAATCGTTCATTTTAGCCCCCTCTTCCCTAGGACCCAGCAATTGGACGTCTAGGTTCCTTGCATCTTAACAGTCAGGAGACCCATCCCCACCCCGCCAGGGTCCAGGAGACATACCAGGCCCCTCCCCAAGGACACAGGAGTCACAGGCTCCTCGCCCAGAATTCAAGAGTATCATGCCATGTAGCTCCGTCCCCTAGGACTCAAGAGTTCCGGCCCCCATCCCCGACTGCCCTCCTGGTGCAGGACCCATCGCCTGGCGTGCTCACCCTTGTTGGCCACCTCCCAGGCCACCTCGAAGAGCACTGTGTTCTCCAGGTCGAATTCATCCTCCCAATCCTCCAGTCCTGGCAGTGAGGACATGGACAAAGTGCGGTTTAGAGGCATGGCCGACGCGTGAAGGGGGCTCCAGGGTCCACAGGTGGGGGCTCCAGAGGTGTCTGGGGAATGCAAAGGGCAGGGCGCGGGGCCAGGTAGCTGGTGCCCGACGGGAAGCTTGCAACGCCCTCGGCTTCCTATTGCACGACCGCACCCCCGCCCCAGAGCGCTGGGCCCTAGGCTGGAGGCTGCCGCAGCGTCACTGAGGCCGGCGGGGCCCCTGCAGTGAAATCTTGCGGCCGCCAGGGGGCGGGGCCCGCCCCCCGGCCTTAGCCATTGGTCCGTGCCCCGGGGAGGGGGCTCCCGCGTCTCCTCATTGGTGGACAAAGTGGGGTTTGCTCTGCCCCCTCCCCCAGCCGTCAAGGGGAGCTCCAGGGGGCGTGGCTTGTCGCTGCGCTAGCGGATTGGCCCTCAGCTCTGTCAATCCTAAACTTGAGGCCCCGCAGTTAGCAGGGGGAGGAGAGGGTGGAATAAGGAGGAAAGGGAGCGTGGGGGACGTGTGGTTGCCCAAAGAAGTCTTAAGAATTTTGCAATCAGCCTCAGCAAGGAGGCCTGGGTAAAGGGAGGGGTCAGGAGGCGTTGGGAACCGATCCAGGAGTTCCGGGCACCCATTTACCAGCCCAGCCTCGGCGGCAGAGCGGGGCCTAAAAAGCGACACCACGCCCACACAAGGAGAGTTTGCATATTTATGAGGAAGCGCCGAGATCTTTGGAGGACCTGGCCGTCTAGAGGGACCAGAACGTCTCGTTTCTAGCGCGTTTCCGTTTCCGCTAGGATATTGGCGGTTGGTGAGCATCATGGCAACCGTGGTAAGCGCGGCGTGCGGAGAGCTGAGAGGAAACCCGCACTCCCGAGTCGGAGCGGGAAGGGGGCTGCGAGCCGGGACCCCTGCATCTAAGGGAGGAGGGGGCTGGGGACCCGGACTCCGAGATCTGAGGGAGGAAGATGCTGGGGGCCCGGATTCTGAGTCTGAGGGAGGAGTGGGGGGGACTGAACTCCTGGGTCTTCGGGAGGAGTAAAGAGGCTGATATCTTGGATTCAAGTGGCTATTCAAGGGCGCTGTGGTCAGATCTGACCGCATCGTGTTATGGGAACTCCAGCTTCCCATCCTCTGGGTGCAATCAGCAGCCAGTGCTCCAGTCCTTTTGCCCTGAAGTCTGATGAGGGGTGTATGAATGGCACCTGAGCATAGGAGGACGCCCAGGTGGGGACCCGGCCTGTGTGCTTGAGAGCGTGAAGTTGCTTAGCCTTGAGCCACAAGAGTGGTGAGAATCTGGAGGGTGTCCGTGGGGATGGGGAAACGGCCGGGGGGGGGTGTCCAGAGGGTTGGGATCGCGTCATGGGATTGTTTTGGCCATTTTCGTATTCCGGCACCTCATACTCGTGTGGAGCCTCAGTAAGTCATCACCTGAATGTTTCAATGGTTCAGTGCATGTGCGCTCTATGAAGGTGAGACCAGCCACCCTGGCCCTGGCCCCAAGTACTCGCCCGAGAAACTTCTGAATGAAGAAGGGGTGTGGCCTTAGCTTGGGGGTTGGACTGGGTTGCCCTCTACCTGGGTTCCGGGACTTGAGTCTGTGGCCGTTGCCATGGCAAAGGGGGTGGATAGGGAGGAAGGGGAAAGGTAATGGCCACACTCCTGAGACCCAGTTCCCAGGGACATGGATGAAGGTTTGGAAGTTTGAGGGGACGGCGGATGCTGAGTTTTAAAATGACCTCTGCTTAGGGCGCCTGGGTGGCCCAGTGGTTTAAGTGTCGGACTCTTGGTTTCTGCTCAGGTCATGATCTCGCGATTCTTGAGGTCGAGCCCCCCGTCGCTGCTGGCAGTGGGGAACCTGCTGGGGATTCTCCGTCTCCCTCCCTGCCCCTCCCCCACTCGCTCTCTTTGTTTCTCTTGAATAAATGAACTTAAAAAATCTTTTTAATGATTTCTGCTTCCATGGGGTCAGCGGGGAGCACTGCGGAGAGGCCTCTGGTGAAAAGGAAGGTGTGGGAGGGCGCAAGGTTATTTATCTTGGGATCGTTAAGGGTTGGGATTTCTGGGGGCCCCTGGGTGGCTCAGTCGGTTAAGCATCTGACTTCAGCTCAGGTCATCATATCTCATGGTTTGTGAGTTCGAGCCCCACATAGGGCTCTGTGCTTGACAGCTTGGAGCCTGGAGCCTGCTTCCGATCGTGTGTCTCCCTCTCTCTCTCTCTCTGCCCCTCCCCGACTTGTGCTCTTTCTCTCTCAAAAATAAACAAACATTAAAATAAAATTTAAAAAAAAATGCTAAAAAAAGGAGGGGAGGTTGGGATTTCTGGATCCACGTCCATTTATCGCCTCCAGTGGGGGCTGATGGGCTGTGTTAAGATGCGGGGGAGTATGTTCTGAGGCTTCTGATCTCCTCTTTGGGGCCAGTGCCCAGTGGTCTTGGTTCCAGCCTTCTGTGAAGGGAGAGTCGGTGGGAGGGAAGCTTGGGACCACGTGGAAGTGGGCAGGGCTAAACCCGGTTCGGAGACCGGAGGCTTTCACTAGGTGGGATGCCTGCATCTCCCCTCCTGGTGGAAGAGACACCTGTAGGGGGGAAGAAGGGTTGGAGGCAGGTGGCCAAGGGACTGGATCAGCAGGTTGGCTTCCTAGGCTCTCCTTTCCTTATTAGAATCTGTGAGGTCGTCGGGCTCAGTCAGGGGAGCGACAGGGTCTTGAGTTCGAGCCCCACGTTGAATATAGAGATTACTTAATTAAATAAGCCTTAAAATTTTTTTTGAAACACTCCAGTGCCTGAAAATACATCCTGAGACCCACCGCCCAGATTTATTTTTAAATTTTTTTGCTCTTTATTTTATTTATTTTTTATTTTAAATTTTATTTTTTAGTTTATTTATTTTTGAGAGAGAGAGAGAGACAGAACATGAGTGGGGGAGGAGCAGAGAGAGAGGGAGACACAGAATCTGAAGCAGGCTTCAGGCTCTGTGCTGTCAGCACAGAGTCCGATGCAGAGCTCGAACCCACGGACTGTGAGATCATGACCTGAGCTGAAGTCGGATGCTTAACAGCCTGAGCCCCGCAGGCGCCCCCCAGATTAACAGTCTTACTGAGATAATAATTCCCCTACTGTACAAGTTACCCACTGAAAATGTCTAGTTCAGTGTCTCTGGTGTGTTCACAATTGTACATTCATCACCTCAGTCAATTTTAGGACATTTTTGTTCTGCCCGGAGGGAAACCCCGTACCTCTTGGCCATGATCCCCCAGACCCCCCGAGATGCTCTGCCTCTAGGCCACTAATATGCTTCTGTCGCTATGGGTCTGCTCGTCCTGGACATTTCCTCTCAGTGATGGCAACCATCTGTGATCTTTTGTATCCAGCTTCTTTTACTTAGCATGATGTTTTCATTTTTTTAAAGAATTATTTATTCATTTTGAGAGAGAGCGAGAGCAGGGGAGTTGCACAGAGAGAGAGAGAGAGGGAGAGAATCCCAAGCAGGCTCCATGCCGCCAGCGCAGAGCCCGACGTGGGGCTTGAAATCATGAACCATGAGATCATGACCTGAGCCAAAATCAAGAGTCAGTTGCTCAACTGACTGAGTCCCCCCCCGCAAGGCGCCCCGCAACTTTCTTTTTATGGCTGGATGACATTCCAAGCGTGGACGTACCACGTTTTGTTTCTCCATTCATCTGTTCGCGCACATTTGGGACTTTTCCCCACCTTTCGGCTCTCGTGGGTAAGGCTGCCGTGGACATTTGTGCGAATCTTCTGGGGGTCCTCGAATTGTCCCAGGGAGGTATCTACGCTCCTCTCTCCGCTATATGACAAGAGATGGTGGCCGGCTCCTCTTTTCAGAGAGCTGGGGGCGCCAGAGGACTCAGCACCTGCCTGTTGAATGAACTCGGCCCTTGAATACATCATTCACCCAACCCGCAAACATTGCACCCCAGGTGTACAAGTGAGATGCGGGGTGTGCCCTTCCTGGGAGTCCCATCTCCTGGAGCCGATGGCATTGATCTGACAGTCTCCCTCCTATATGTGAGATCACACAGGGAGAGAGCGGGTTCCCGGAGGAGACTGTTCGTTCTGTCCGGACATCCAGGGACCCCAGAACTGGTCAGGCCAGGGCAGAGGTCAGGGGGCATCTCCCTTAGTGAGTGCTTGATCGAATTCAGTGAGGGGGAGCAGGGACAGCAGGCTGGGCTCTGGGACGTGCACATGCAAAGGGCCTAGTGACAGATCCAGGCAGCGCGGCACAAGGGGGCTCGGCAGCCGGGGCCAGACCACGTCCAGCTTGCTGCTGTGCCTTCATATCTGTCATTACGGTTGTGGGGGAGCGAGGCAGACTTCCTTCCTCGCCACGTAATTCCTGGGCACCAACTAAGGTGCTAGGGCCCCAGGGACGGAGCTGTGAATGAGACCGGCACGGCCCTTGTCTTTCTGGGACTCGGTGTACTAGAGTCAACCAGGCAGCGTTTAGTTGGTGACACACGAGAAGGATGAGAGTGACAGATGTGTGGGCTCTTGGCCTGGCCTCGGGGAGAAGGCCTGGAAAGGACGTCCACCCAGGGCGTGGGCAGGAGGGACAGAGGAGGAGCTGGTGAAAACAGGGACCACGAACCCTCCTCCTCTGATGTGTCTTCCTCCGCTCCCAGACAGCCACAACCAAGGTCCCAGAGATCCGAGACGTGACGAGGATTGAGCGTATTGGTGAGTGAGCGTGGGTCACAAACATGAACGTGGGTTCTCAAGGCCCGCTGCTGGGTACCACGTCCATTGCAAGAGGCTGCTTGCTCTCTGCCTCGGTGTCCTTATCTGCAAAATGGAGCAAAGGTAGTTCACCTCATCACTCAGTGTAAGATTGCATGAGGTCGTGCATATAAAGCACTTAATGTGCAGGTGCCGACCCTGTGTTCAGCCGTCCAAGGCCTGGGCGCTATTGGAGCTGAGGACCCAGCCGGCACTAGCTGCACCCAGTACCTGCCCTGAAGGTGCTTACAGTCTAGGGCTGGGGTCAACAGATCTTTTCTTTTCCTTTTTTTCCTTTTTTTAATGTTTTATTTATTTTTGAGAGAGAGAGAGAGAGAGAGAGAGACAGCGTGAGCAAGGGAGGGTCAGAGAGAGAGGGAGACACAGAATCTGAAGCTGGCTCCGGGCTCTGAGCTGTCAGCACAGAGCCCGACTTGGGCCTCAAACCCACGAACCGTGAGATCATGACCTGAGCCGAAGCCGGATGCTTAACCGACTGAGCCCCCCAGGCGCCCCAACAGATCTTTTCTTAAAGGGCCAGACAGTAAAGCTCTTCTCTGTGGAAAATATTCAGTTCTCCCGTTGCAGCGTGAAAGCAGTCACAGGCAGCATGTAAGTGAACAGGCGCGGCCGTGTTCCAATAAAACTTTATTTACAAAAACAAGTGCCTGGCCTCCAGGCTGTAGTTGGCCAGCCCGGGTCTGGTATGCAACATTGAAATCCCACGTCTTCACCTCTCACTGGCCGTGCGAACTTGGGCAAGGAGTCTACTGTCTCTGGGTTCCCTCAAGTTCATGTGGATGAGGGCCTGAGGTGGCTACTGGACCCCAGAAGCACTCCGGGGTGATAATAGCTGGGACTCCCTGTTTCTCACAGTTACATGGAACAAAAGAAGAACTGTGCGGCCACTTAGGCTTAAACATAAAGTAATTGTGACCTTTCGCTGTCACGGTCAGCTCCTGACCTGATGACGCGGTTAACCAGGTCTTGGTGATTCTGGGTCTGCTGTGCTGTATCCTAAGGGCAGCTCTAATTTATTGAGCATTTACCGCCACCGGCCATCCTCCCAGGGTGGTAGAGATGCGGGCCTCCCATTTGACCAAGGAGGAAACCAGGGCCGAGGGAAGGAGCCCCTTTCCTCAGGCCGCACACTACCACGAGCTGGCTGGTCACCAAGTCTTCTGGTTCTTTCTCCCAACACAGGTGCGCACTCCCACATCCGGGGTCTGGGGCTGGACGATGCCTTGGAGCCACGGCAGGTAGAGTCGAGGGCAGCGGGGTGGGAAGGCTGGTCTGGGGAGGCCTCAGGCAGGGAGAGGGCACCTGAGTGAGATCCGGGGTGACTTAAGGTCTCCCAGACCTCCGGCTACTTATTTATAAAATTTAGCCCCATGTAAAGGGTTTTTTTTTTTAAACTGTGTATTTAATTGTGGGTGGAGGAGGGGCAGAGACAGTGGGAGACAGAGAATCCCAAGCAGGCTCTGTGGGGTCAGCACAGGGCTCAAACTCAAGAACTGTGAGATCATGACCTGAGCCGAAATCAAGAGTCGGACACTTAACCGACTGAGCCACCCAGGCGCCCCCAGAGTCCTATTAATCTTAAAAAATTGGGGGCGGGAAAGGCTTTTTTACCTTTTTCCCGAGTCCTAGCCAACATCGTCCCCTTTGATCTCACTAGCCAGGAGGGGCTGGAGATGGGGTGGCAGCCCAGTAGGCAGTCGCCTGGTGTGCTCTCGCCTCCCACCCTATAGGCTTCCCAGGGCATGGTGGGGCAGCTGGCGGCCCGGCGGGCAGCTGGCATTGTGCTGGAGATGATCCGGGAAGGGAAGATCGCCGGGCGGGCGGTCCTCATCGCGGGCCAGCCAGGCACCGGGAAGACCGCCATCGCCATGGGTAAGAGGCCTCTCTGGGCAGGCGTTCTTCTGGGCTCTGCCAGAAGATCCTTCCTGTGTCAGTCAAGCTTGAGTTGAGCCACATTTAACCAACACCCCAAAATGGCAGGGTCTTAAACCCTCCGGTGCATTGTCTCACATAGAAGAATCTGGACGTAGTCCACTTAGGCCCTTGCTTCTATGTCAGGCTCACCTCATGTTCCAAGAGGGTTGCCTAAGCTTCAGCCTTCACGCCCATGCTCCCATGTAGGGGGAAGGAGCCTACTCTTCAGCCCTCTTTTGGCCTCTACTCTTGCTCATTACCCCTGAGCCTGGAGGCTCAACAGATCCTAGAGGTTGGGAGGGGGCCTTGGCAAGATTAAAGGGTCATGAGGTTGGCCCCCGGGGCAGCGCAGGTTTCTGATCCTCCCTACGCCGTCCGGGGCTTCCTCTGGGTTGACACAGAGTAGGTTTTGGGGGACCTGGGGCCAGGCTGCCCCCACCTACCCGGGCCACCTCTTCCCCAGGCATGGCGCAGGCCCTGGGCCCTGACACCCCGTTCACAGCCATCGCGGGCAGCGAGATCTTCTCCCTGGAGATGAGCAAGACGGAGGCGTTGACGCAGGCCTTCCGGCGGTCTATCGGGGTTCGCATCAAGTAAGCCGAGGCCCCAGGGCAGGGGATGAAGCCAGCTCGCAGTGGCCACGGATGCCCCCTGCCTTCTTCGGCTTGTCCCGTGCCCAAGGGCTGGTGGGAGCTGCATTGGGCTCTCTTGCTCACGCCCTTTCTCTGCCCAGGGAGGAGACCGAGATCATCGAAGGCGAGGTGGTGGAGATCCAGATCGATCGGCCAGCGACAGGGACGGTGAGTCTGCTGAAGGGTGGGGTGGCAGCCGGTCCCGGCCGAGGTCAGAATCCATGGAACGTTTGAGCTGCAGGTTGGAGCCCCCTGCGTGCCTACGGTCGCGGGTCAGTTGAGTTGACAGTTTATCCTTCTGCGAGCCACACCGTGAGCAGTTAAACCAAGTGGGGTAATGACAGAGAACCTCTGGAAGTTTCTCACCGTTGATTCTTTTTTTTTTTTTTTTTTTAATTTTCTTAATATAGTTCATTTTTGAGACAGAGCACGAGTGGGGCAGGGGCAGAGAGTAAGAGGGAGACACAGAATCTGAAGCAGGCTCCAGGCTCTGAGCTGTCAGCAGAGAGCCTGACGCGGGGTTCGAACCCACGAACCGCAAGATCATGACCTGAGCTGAAGTCGGACGCTTAATCGACTGAGCCAGCCAGGCGCCCCCTCACCATTAATTCTTAATGGTTATGCTTAAGAACCTGTTCTGTGGCATCTATTCAGCTGAGTGCCAAAAGGCGTTTCCTATGCAGCGTACATGCAAGTTGTGATTTGCTGCCTTTTTTTTTCTTAATTTTTTTTTTTTTTTAGAGAGAGCGAGAAAGAGTGCACGTGGGGGAGGGACAGAGAGAGAGAGAGAGAGAGACAGAGGATCCAAAGTACTGAGCTAACAGCACAGAGTCCGATGCGGGGCTCGAACTCACCAACCATGATATCATGACCTGAGTCAAAGTAGGACGCTTAACCAACTGAGCCACCCAGGTGCCCGTCACCCTTTTTTAACATTTATTTATTTTTGAGCGACAGAGTGAGAGTGCAAGTGGGGGAGGGGCAGAGAGAGAAGGAGACAACGAATCTGAAGACAGGCTCCAGGCTCCGAGCTGTCAGCACAGAGCCCGATGCGGGGCTCGAACCCACAAGCCGTGAGATCATGATCTGAGCCGAAATTGGGCACTTAACCGACTGAGTCACCCAGGCGCCTGCCCTGTCATCCTTTGTCACTCCCTTTTTATTAAGCTAAGAATTTAAAAGTCTTGTAAAATAAATATATGAAGAGCCACGTAAAGTAAGTGTGTAGTCTAGTAAGTTCTTCTAAGACAGATACCCTTAAAACCACCATGAAGGGGTGCCTGGGTGGCTCCGTTGGTTAAGCATCTGACTCTCGATTTCGGCTCAGGATATGATCTCATGGTTTGTGAGTTCGAGCCCCACATTGGGCTCTGTGCTGACAGCACGGGGCCTCCTTGGGATTTTCTCTCTCCCTCTCTCTCTGTCCCTCCCCCACTCACACTCTGTCTCTCTCTCTCTCTTCCAAAAAGAAATAAACATTAAAAAAATTTTATAAACGGAGTCCTGCAGCATTAGGGACTTCGCGTGGCTGACTTGTCTCACCTAGCGCAGTGTCTTTGCGTTTGTAGTTTTCTCTGGGTTGTAGTTCTCCTTCACATGTTTCAAGTGACAGTTTCTAGCAACGTGCTAAATAAAAGGACACTTAAACATGCTTCAAGCCTGTTGACCTAACGCATGACCTTCTGTTTCTGTGTCTTGTACTGTGGACACTGTCCCCTTTCACTTGCTCATCATTTTCAGCGGAAATCGATGTAAGATGCATAAGTCCGTTGACGAGCACTTTGAACACCTGTCCACAGTCTTCTAAATTAGTCCCCTCCGTCGGCAGTTACATTTTGAATTTTAAAAATATGGTAGGAGGGTATGTGAATGTAGAGAAAACAAGTCCCAAGATAGTTTTTGTTTGTTTCTTTCTTTCTTTGTTTAAGTAAATTCTACCCCAACATGGGGCTCCAACACACGACCTTGAGATCAGGAGTCACAGGCTTCATTGACTGAGCCAGCCAGGTGTCCCGCGCCCAAGATGGTTCTTATAATTCAGTTTTTACTGGGGCGCCTGGGAGCCTCAGGCGGTAGAACATGCAACTCTGCATCTCAGGGTGATAAGTTCAAGCCCCACATTGGGGGTAGAGACTACTTAAATAAATAATTGGAAAAAAAAATTTTTTAAGTGTTTATTATTGAGAGAGACACCAAGCGAGGGAGGGGCAGAGAGCGAGGGAGACACAGAATCCGAAGCAGGCTCCAGGCTGTCAGCACAGAGCCCGACGCGGGGCTTGAACTCACCAACCGTGAGATCATGACCTGAGCCGCAGTCGGATGCTCAACCCACTGAGCCACCCAGGCGCCCCCAATAAATAAATCTTTAAAAATAAAGACGTGAAACCAAAGTCACCTTTATCTCCCTCGTCAATCCCCACCCTTTTATCCTGCCACCTGTCCCTACAGAGAGAACAAACTGGAAAGAAGAGACAGGTGGATATGCTGGAAAAGCCAGAAAGACGTTGACTGTGTTATCTTGTGGGGAAGGGAGTGTGGCAGTTTTGTTTTCTCAGCTGTGTTTAGCTTAGCTCTGTTTTTTTCGGTTTGTGATCCATTAAGAAAACAAAAAAAACCAGCACCTGTTATTTGGATATGTAACAAAGACTGGGAGAGTGTGACCCCCATGTCGTGGCACCTCTAGTCTGGGTTGTTGTTGTTTGTTTGTTTTTTAATTTTTTTTATGTCTTTATTTAACTTGAGAGAGAGAGCGTGTGAGCAGGGGAGGGGCAGAGAGAGAGGGAGACACAGAATTCGGAAGCAGGCTCCAGGCACTGACTTGTCAGCGCAAAGCCCGACGTGGGGCTCGAACCCCCGTCGATCGCAAGATCGTGACCTGAGCCGAAGTCAGACACTCAATCGACTGAGCCCCCCAGGCGCCCCTAGTCTGGGTTGTTTTTCTAGACTTGATCTTTTAGGCAGGTTGTTGCGCGTTTCCTGGGTTTTTAGTCCTCGGTTTACTGAGGTGCAATTGACATACAAAAAGCTGCACATGTTGCAAGTTTACAGGATGTTAGGCGTCGGCATATGTGTGTACCCGTGAGGTCATCCGTGCTCATGACCTTGAATATGTCCACCACCCAGAGACGCTTCCGTGCGGCATGCCCATTTTGAGGCTGTGCTGGGGAGACGTTGGGCCCCCTCTGAACTCCTTGCCTGACGTGTCTCCCCTCCCCCCCCCCCAGGGCTCTAAGGTAGGCAAGCTGACCCTCAAGACCACGGAGATGGAGACCATATACGACCTGGGCACCAAGATGATCGAGTCCCTGACCAAGGACAAGGTCCAGGCCGGGTGAGTGGCGGGCGTGGGGAAGGGTCCATGCTGGGTGGCCGGGGGAGGGGAATCTGGGCCCTTTCCGGTCCTCACTCCCGCCTTCCTTCCGCCGCGCAGGGACGTGATCACCATCGACAAGGCCACGGGCAAGATCTCCAAGCTGGGCCGCTCCTTCACTCGCGCTCGCGACTATGACGCCATGGGCTCCCAGGTGGGCCAGGGCTCTGGGCGTGGCCCGGAACCCCATGTCCCCGGCATTCCTGGTTCTTCCCTGTACCCTCTGGGACAGCCCGGGCCCTTGAGTGGGGGAAGTCCTCCAGGACCCCCCGTCCTTCGGTTCTCTCGAACGCCCTAGCGAGGACTACCTTTTGGACCTGGGGTTTCTGGATTCTCAGCTGCATTTCAGGGATCCAGTCTCCCCGCCACCCCCCCCGCAGCCCCTTTGGGGCCCCCTTTCATGCTCTTCTCCGCCCTGGTCTCTCCCACCCCTCCCCCCGACCCACAGACCAAGTTTGTGCAGTGTCCCGACGGGGAGCTCCAGAAACGCAAGGAGGTGGTGCACACTGTGTCCCTGCATGAGATCGACGTCATCAACTCTCGCACGCAGGGCTTCCTGGCTCTCTTCTCAGGTGGGGCCCCTCGGGGGCGCGCGTGTCCTGCCGGCTCTTCTTCCTGGGGTCTCTGCCTCTGGCCCTCCTCCTCTCTGGGACGTTTCCCGGCCCTTCTGTCACTTTGCCACTCCAGTCGTGGTCTCTCTTCCCTCTGTCCCTGGTGTCCTACCTTTATCTCCGGCCGCCCTCCGGCGCCCTCCGGCCCTGGATCCCTGTCTCCTGTCTGACACGCCCCGTGCCGCCCCGCCTCCCGCAGGCGACACCGGGGAGATCAAGTCAGAAGTCCGAGAGCAGATCAATGCCAAGGTGGCCGAGTGGCGTGAGGAGGGCAAGGCGGAGATCATCCCTGGAGTGAGTACTCAGGGGAGCCGGGAGACGGGAGCACAGAAGGGTGGGTGGTGGGTTTGACCCTCAATGGCTCCCAGGTGCTGTTCATCGACGAGGTGCACATGCTGGACATTGAGAGCTTCTCCTTCCTCAATCGGGCCCTGGAGAGTGACATGGCGCCGGTCCTCATCATGGCCACCAACCGAGGCATTACCCGGTGAGCCCCCCTCAAGGGCCCCCCCAGGAAATGGGGTGCTCCAGACGGTGGGCAGAGCCACAGGGCGAACAGGCCATGTTTGTTGAGCTCCTTGCTAAAACCTTACACAAGGTAGGCAGGTGCTCGGGGCGGGCAGGCAGGCATCTCTGCTCCACGAGCAAGTTGAGGGACCCTGTTCTTTCTGTCTGTGCCTGTAACCCTTGAGGCTACGTTTCCCAAACTGTGTGCCGAGGCATCCCGGGGCGCCTCGGAAAACATGCAAGTGCTGTGGGATGTTTTAAAGTTTTTGAGGCAAGCACGGTGACCTGTGTTGGACACTGCGTAAATCACTCCCATTAGGTCACTTAGACCGAACTACGTAATAGAACAGAACTTCATGTTTCTTTCGGCCTAAGGATGCCACCAGAAAATTCTGGAGACACGAAATGCCCCAGGTTCTGGTAAAGCTTGGGAACCTCTGCCCTAGGGTGTTGCCAGTACCTCCTCCCCTGCTGCTGTCTTCTCTGCCTCATCTGCCCGGGGCGCCTCCCGGGAGAGGCAGCAAACCCACTCCCTGTTATTTGCACGTGACGTATTTGTGAGTCTGCGTACTCTCACTAAAATTTATTTGTAACCCCCAAATCCGTATTCACGGCACTTTTGTGTTCCTGTGCGGACATGCGCAGAGTGGCAAAAAATTTGAGTCCCCTGATGTGGACACTCCAAACTAAGGCCCGACACTCTGCCGTCTGTTTCAGCTCACATGCTGTAAATGCGTGTCCTTTTCGTGATCTAGTTATCCCATTTGTCGGACTTTATGCTGTTTATTGTTGATGGCACTTTTATTTTAAGTTTATTTTATTTATTTTTTTAATTTTTTAATTTAATGTTTTTTATTTATTTTTGAGACAGAGAGAGACAGAGCACAAGAAGGGGAGGGGCAGAGAGACAGGGAGACACAGAATCCAAAGCAGGCTCCAGGCTCTAAGCTGTTAGCACAGAGCCTGATGCGGGGCTCGAACCCACGAACGTGAGATCATGACCTGAGCCGAAGTCGGAGGCTTAACCGACTGAGCCCCCCAGGCGCCCCTATTTATTTATTTTTTAATTTTTTTAAATGTTTTATTTATTTTTGAGACAGAGCATGAGAGGGGGAGGGGCAGAGAGACAGGGAGACAGAGAATCCGAAGCAGGCTCCAGGCTCTAAGCTGTTAGCACAGAGCCTGATGTGGGGCTCGAACCCACGAATGTGAGATCATGACCTGAGCCGAAGTCAGAGGCTTAACCGACTGAGCCACCCAGGCGCCCCTATTTTAGAGAACGAGAGCAGCGGGGCAGGGGCAGAGAGAGAGAGAATCCCAAGGAGGCTCCACACTGTCGGCACAGAGCCAGACACGGGGCTCGAACTCCTGAACCATGAGATCGTGACCCAAGCTGAAGTCAAGAGTCGGTCGCTTAACCAACCGAATCACCCAGGCGCCCTAGTGGCTGCGTGTTTAAAAGGACCCCTGGCTGTCCTGTCCCTAAGCACAGGAAGGCTGGGATGTGCCTCAGAGAAAGTGTGTGTGCTGGATGAGCTTCCTTTGGGCATGTAGAATGCTGCTAGCCGTGAGTTCAGGGGAGTGAGTCATAGCGTATGTGAAATAAGAGGTCTATTAGTTTGTTTATTTTTGATAGAGAGCATGAACAAGGAAGGGACAGAGAGAGAGACCGAGGATCCAAAGCAGGTTCCAGGCTCCGAGCTGTCGCCACAGAGCTCCTCGTGGGGCTCCAACTCGTGGACCGCAAGATCATGACCCGAGCCGAAGTTGGGACGCTTTAACTAACTGAGGCACCCAGGCGCCCCCCCCCACTTTTTTTTTTTTTTTAACGTTTATTTATTTTTGAGAGAGAGAGACACAGAGTGTGAGCGGGGGAGGGTCAGAGAGAGAGGGAGACACAGAATCAGAAGCAGGCTCCAGGCTCCGAGCTGTCAGCACAGAGCCCAATGCGGGGCTCGAACCCACGGACTGTGAGATCATGACCTGAGCCGAAGTCGGCCGATTAACCCACTGAGCCACCCAGGCGCGCCACCCCTGCTTTTTTTAATGTTTATTTTGAGAGAAAGTGAGAGCACGTGAGCGGGGGAGGGCTAGAGAGGGAGAGACAGAATCCCAAGCAGGCTCTGTGCTGTTAACACAGATGATGGGATCGATCTCATGAATCCTGAGATCGTGACCTGAGCCAAGACCAAGAGTCAGACACTTAACCGACTGAGCCACCCAGGCGCCCCTGTATTCGTATGTAAAGATGTTTTATTTGGGGGGCGCCTGGGTGGCTCAGTCGGTCAAGCGTCTGACTTCCGCTCAGGTCATGATCTCACAGTTTGTGAGTTCGAGCCCCACATCGGGCTCTGTGCTGACAGCTCAGAGCCTGGAGCCTGCTTCGGATTCTGTGTCTCCTCTCTCTGCCCCTCCCTGCCTTGTGCTCTGTCTCTCTCTCTCTCTCTCTCTCTCTATTAAAAATAAATAAACATTAAAAAATGTTTTAATTAAAATACGGGGACACATAAACCAGGTTATGTTGTTGGTTGACAAAATGTTGGGACCCGAGGCTCGCAGGCACCTGACTCGATTTCCCCTAGAAGCAGCGGCTCATCATTTGTTGCCCCACTTTGTAGAATGTAACGGTCACGACTAACGAGGCCCCGCTCCATTCCCTGGCCGCTGCTGGCTGCCGGCTTGTCCCGGGCCAGGTGCCGCAGGGACAGGACCGGTGCCGTGTCTCCCCTACGGAGCGCTGCGTCACGCAGGGGACTAGGACCTTGAGCCAGTAATCCCGGACAGAGACACCTAGCTAAAACCACCCCAGCTCCGCGGGGGCAGTGACGCAGCTGAGGGACGGCCGGGTGGTGGGTGGTGACAGCGGCCGTGAGCTGAAGGTTAAGTGGTGTTTGCCCGGTGAGCGGGCTGTGGGGGAGGGGGTGGCTGGGGGAGTCGGGGGCATCATCCTGACGGCCCTCCCGGCCCCCTCCTCCCCAGGATCCGGGGTACCAGCTACCAGAGCCCCCATGGCATCCCTATCGACCTCCTGGACCGACTGCTCATCATCTCCACCTCGCCCTACAGTGAGAAGGACACGAAGCAGATCCTCCGCATCCGGTATGAGCAGGGCCGCCTGGCGTCCTGGGGCGGGACCGGGCTGCGGGCCGAGCGGCGGGGCCGGCGTCCACCCTGTTTGGCAAGTGGGGGCAGCAGGGTCACAGGAGGGGAGGCCTCTGGGCCGGGCGTCCAGGCAGTGGCCTCTGACCCAGGGTGGGGGGCCGCAGGCCCGGGCCAGCGGCTGACACTGGGGAAAGGACCCTGGACGGGGAGGGTCTGGAGGCCAAGGTTACAGGCCTGGGCTTCAGAGGCGCTTCTTGCCTGGCGTTCTCTGGGTCCGGGGACCTAGAGTCCCTACGTTCCCCAGGACGTCCAGCAGGGATGGGGTTCCCCAGGCGGGGTGGGGGGGCCAGCCTGGGGCCGGGGGTTCGCTGCCGTCGGAGCCCCGGAGCCGTGGCTCACCCCCCACCGCCACGCCGCCTGCCCGCAGGTGTGAGGAGGAAGATGTGGAGATGAGCGAGGACGCCTACACGGTGCTGACCCGCATTGGGCTGGAGACATCCCTGCGCTACGCCATCCAGCTCATCACGGCCGCCAGCCTGGTGTGCCGGAAACGCAAGGTCAGCCGGCCGAGTCAGCATGGGGGGGGGGGGATGCTCGCCGCTCCGAGGGCTTCGAGCAGGTGGTTGCATTCAGTCCCAGCGCGTCCGTTTGCAAAGGCAGGGGACTTGGGTCTGTCGGGTTTATACCTGTATCTCCTGGCCTGACAACGTAGGACATGCTTAGTACACGTCTGGCAACCAGAAGTTAACGCTGTTCAGTCCATTTTACAGATGAAGAAACTGAGGACTGGAGGGGTTGGGCCCACAGCCCGGGAGGTGGCCGAGGAGGGATGCGTGCTAACCCAGGCAGTCTGCCCCCCCTCCCCCCGGGCCCTGGCATCCCCACCTTGACCGACCACTCGGGGGCGGG
Source organism: Cryptoprocta ferox (assembly GCA_028646485.1). Lineage (NCBI taxonomy): Eukaryota > Metazoa > Chordata > Mammalia > Carnivora > Eupleridae > Cryptoprocta > Cryptoprocta ferox. The sequence goes on along the minus strand of CM053563.1, from coordinate 6,986,985 downwards.
AGGGGGCAGGGTGGGGCACTGAAGTCTTGCCATCCCCTCGCAGGGCACAGAAGTCCAGGTAGATGACATTAAACGAGTCTACTCGCTCTTTCTGGACGAGTCGCGCTCCACGCAGTACATGAAGGAGTACCAGGATGCCTTTCTCTTCAACGAGCTCAGTGAGTGTCCCCTGCTGCACCCGCCCCCAGCCACCCGGCCCCCTGGGCCACACTGACTGCAAGGCCTTCCTTCTCCCCACAGAAGGCGAAACCATGGACACCTCCTGAGCTGATGTGACCCGCGCCCCCCCCCCCCCCGCCCCCCGCTCTGTTTTCTACTGGAGTTCTGACACTGTGACTTTGTATAAAATGGTTCTGATATTGGACCCATCCTGAGCGCGCGTGTGTGTGTGTGTGTGTGTGTGTGTGTGTACACACTCGGACGGGTACCCTAAGGCCAACAAAAGACAACTTGAGTGCAGTTGGAGAAGCCTTTATTGGGAGGGGTGAAGAGCGGCTGCTGGCTCCAGGCATTGGGGTGGGGGATCCTTAGATGAACAGCAGCCCCGGAAGTGGGGGGCGGTCACAGGCCAAGGGTTGGGCCCTGGGACCCCCACAGTCGGAGCTGCTGAGGCGGCAGGGCCCACAGCGACAGCTGAGGGCCACGGGGAAGGAGACCATGGGGTCCACACCCAGCGGGCATCCGGGGAGCCGGATGGAGGCAAAGCGCAGTTCACGGTAGGTGCACACGGGCTGGGGCACTGGGGGCAGGGCCGCGGGCAGCACTCGAACCTGGAGGCCAGGAGGGGGGTGTGGGCGTCAGGCCCTCCCCTGAGCTCTCCCTCCCTCCCCCATGCCCAGCTCTGACTCCCGGTTCCCCCGCCCCTGCGGAGTGGGTGTAGGCCACCCTTCCATCCAGGCTGCCACTTCCCATCTTCTGTGGGCCTGGCCCTCAGTGATCCGCCCTGGAGCCGAGGTGGCAGCACCCATTCCCCGCCCGCCGCCCGCAGCTCACCATGCTGGGGCAGTAGCCGGCACAGATGGTGGTGGTGAAGGTGATGCAGACGGGGCAGGCCTCGTTCTCAGCAGCCAGGGTGGCGTTGATGGGCCGGCATAGCGGCCGCAGTGGCCCCCTGGATGCCCACACCCCAGCCACATTCAGCAGCAGCCACAGCAGCAGCCCCTGGGACGAGGCCAGTGTCTCAGGGCCTGCCAGACCCCGCAGCCTGGAGCCCTTGCCCTCCCATCCCCCACACGAACACAGTCGGGGACCCAGCTCCGCTGCCCGACAGCGTCCGTCCAGGGCCCATTCATCCCACTTGGATCCCCCGTCCCAAATACTCGGGAACCCCACCCCAGATCCTCCCAGGCCCCGCTCCACCTGTTTCCCTCCTGGCGGGAAGCCTGCTGCCCGTCCGCACCCTTCTAGAAGGAAGCCTCCTCCATCAGGTCACAGGACTCTCCCTCTTAGTGGCAGCTGTGGCCTGGATGGAGTTGCAGAGTGCCCAGGGGACCCCAGTCTTACCTGGAGCGCCTCCATTCTCGGTGCCTCCCCTATGATGTTTTCCTGGCCTTATACTTGCAGGGTGTGGGGGCGGCAAGGCCACTGGGGGTAGCGGCCTGATGGGGTAACCTGGACACTAATCCTTCCGGGGGCGAGAAGCGCAAAAGGTCAGGGAAGTGTGCGGGAGTGGCCCCTACTCCCACTCCCTGAGTGGCTCCCGCTTCTTGGTGCGCCCAAGGTGAAGCTGACTCCACTGACTCAATCGTCAGGTGCTATATCAGGTGCCAGCGAAGTCCTGTTGGGTCATACATAGGAAGCTGGCTACGGGGAACCCCTGGCCTTGCCCCCGATGGTGTAGCCCCGCCTCCGCCCATCATGGTGGGAGACAGCGGAAGGCTGGAGCTCGTCCCTCCAAGGACCCTCGAATGGTGATGGGCTCAGACCTCAACCCCACTCCATCTGCCACAGACCGAAAGCCATTCCTGTGCCACAGTTTCACCTCGGAGGGGGCGTGGCTTCAATGCTGGATTCTGTGCTCAGGGAGGTGTCCCACCTGTAGGCAGACTTGCCGTCCCCCCACAAGGGGTTCAGTGGGAGCCCCGCCTCCCGCACACTGGGGCCCCCAGAGCTGAACCCAGCGATGAGCTTGGTTAAGGCTATTTTAACTCTGTCGTTGACCAAGGTAAACTCCGCCCCCTCTGTCGCAGTGGGCGTGTCCCGCCCGTGAGCCCACCGCCCCAAAGTATATTTTCCAGCCTCAGCACCCATCCTCGTCCCCGACCCGGTCACCCTCGTCAGCGTGGTGTGGGATGCGTATCGCTCACGCCTAGTGGGCGGGTCCTGGCGTGATAGGCGGGTTTCCCGGCCTTAGCCCCGCCCAGTGTGCCCCCAGCCCGGGTCTTCCAGGCTGGGCTCCGCCCCCGCCCGGGGGGCGTGTTCTGGGCGGGGCTGGCGCTGCGGGCTCAGATTGGGGTTGGCTTCTTGCTGCCGTAGCAGGAGTTCTCCGTGCGGTAGGCCCGTGGCACGCTGTACACGCCCGGCACCGGCTTCCAGTGGGGGCCGCCCCAGGGCAGCTGCAGCGGACAGAAACGGGCGAGCCGGAGGAGCGGGTGCAGCGGGGGTCTGTAGGACTCCTGAGCCAGAGACACCGCCCCACGGTGCGGCACGGCTAGCGTCGCCGGGTGGACGTGGGGCGCGCGGATCCCTGGCGGCCGAGAGGAGCGCGGACAGGGCGGCCGCTGTGGGTCCTGGCCCCAGGCCTGAGGCGTCTTCTGAAAGCTCCAGGAGGTCAGCGAGTCCTCGCGGGGATATCCAGACAACTCCTTCCTGTTGGTGGCGAAGGCAGGAGAGGGAAGGCACAGTTACATCCTAGGGACAAGGCTCAGGTTCAGACCTTGGCTCCTGAGGAAACTGTAGGTGCGAACTCCCGCCGTTTCGAGGCAAGGATACATTTGTAGGAGTCGGGGACCCCTTGGGAAGGATGGGGACTGGGGACGCCTAGCCTCGATTCCTGGGGCCTCGAGGTCCTTACGGGCCGGAAATCTAGAATTTTCGAATCCTTGGGAAAGAGTATCTGGGAACCAAAGTAGGCCCCGCCCTTAGACCCTTGGAGCCCCGCCCCCGGTCCAGAACCCCTTCTTGGACAAGCCGCAGATTTCTTGTTCCTGAGAGTTGACTGACACTAAGAATACCTGGGCGCTAAAAGAAGCAGGGGCTGGGGCCTGGGCTTTTCTGGTTCTTGAGCGTGCAGGAGCTGAATGAAGGCTGAGGTTACTGAGTCGGACAGGGGGAGTCGACACCGGGGTTAGGTGTTTCGGCGGCGGTGCCGAGAGAGGACCCCAGACTCACTTCGGGTAGGCCCGGAAGTCCTTGGCCGAGGTGGTCAGATAGAGCTGACGGCGGTCCAGGACGCCCTGGTCAGATACTGTGAAAGGCTGGCCGGACGGCTCGGGGTTCTTTGTCCAGGGGATTAAAGCCTGAGGAGGATCGGGGGAGGGGGGATGGAGCATTTCATATCCATCCCAAGCCCGGGGTCCCAGGCTCAGGATCCCTCTTCCCTGGATGAATCCGAATCCGAATCCGAATCCTTCCTGACCAATCGCAAGCCAGAGCACTTTATCTTCGCTCCCTCAAATCAGAGCCCTTATTAGGGTTACTCCAAAATCTAAACATCGGTCGTCGAACACAAAGCCCAGCCCCCCAGCCACAAAAAAAAAAAAAAAAAAAAAAAAATTCCCAGCCCAGCTCTGCCCCCAGACTCAGCTCTCACGTCCCTCCCCTGGAATTCAGCCGCTGTCAGGACAAACGTACCTCTTGACTTCATCCTCTCCACGGAACCCTAGCCCCGCCTCCCGGCCCGATCTGATCTCAGAATATTCTGGGCCCGACCCCACGTACCTTCCGCTACCTTGCTCTGACCCCCGCCTCCGAGCCCCCTCCCAGCCCCGCCCCGGGATTTACTAGTCTTGGCCCCAGCCTCAGAGCTGGGATTTCCGTCGTCAGTCCCCTCCTCCTTCTGGCCCCACCTCAAAAAGTCCAAGCTCGGCCCCGAGGCTCTGTAACCTGATTCCATTCCAGACCTTTTAGCCCCGACCCCAAACTCAAGAGTTCCACGCCCCGGGGTCTCCCGAGCCCCTCCGGCCCCGCCTCGGGCGCCACAAGCGCTGCCCGAAGGTGGCAGCGCGTCCTCTCCGCTACCTGGGAGGGGCCTCCGCGGTGGTGGTCCGCGAGCTCCAGGGGCTGCGGCCCGACGTAGAAGGTGGGGCGCCGGTGCGGGCCGGGCCGGCCGGTGTACTGCGCCCTCGCCTCGCTGCTCTGGCGCTCTGGGATCAGCGGGAGGCGCCAGCCGCGGCGTCTGAGCTGCGGGAAGGCGACGCGGGGACCCAGCGTGAGGGTGCCGGGGGCTCCAGCTGTCGCCGGCGGACCTCTGCCTCCCAGAACCTCACCTTTTCTCCTAAATCCTTGATCCCCAAAGCCCGCGTGGGGTCCGAAGGCTCTGGGACCCTGGGCTGTGCGTAGGGCCCGCCGTGGGTCTTAGGCACGGAAGCCGAGCCAGAGGTTGTCTCCCATCTGCCGATGACCTCGTCGAAATCCCAGATGTGCAAACCCTGCTTTGCGGCCGGGGGCAGGGGCTCCGCGACCGTGGACTGGGCGGGGGTGGGGGTTGGGGAGGACGTCAGCTCAAAGGATTCAAGTCTGGCCCGCGAGTCCTGATCTCCCCCAGTCAGTCCTCAACCCTTTCCTCCTTCCACGTTCCAGGCATCCACGTTCGCTGGCCCCTCCTCTCTCAGACCCAGGACTCTGGGACCCTCCTCCTTCCGTCAGAGAGGAGCCCAAGGCCCCAAGCCCCTTTTCTCTCAGCAGGTGTCTGGCTCCCCAGGCCTCTCCTTCAGACACAGGAGTCGGGCCCCCCAGTCTCCTCGTGGCCAGGAACCCAGGGTCCTTTTACCTGCACAGTGGGCGGGGGAAAGGGAACAGATGGGATAATGTGGTGGGGGACACCACTGCTGGTGAGATGCCATTTGGGCCAGGATCCAGGCACCTCCGTCCCAGAGACTGGGGGCCATGGGGGACCGGAGCAGCGAGCTAGGGTCGGCCCAGCCATGGTCCCACCCCTGCGGGGTAGCCCAGCTGAGCAGGCTTGTTGTCCCAGTTGCCCCAGGTGACGGAACCCGCCCAGCCTGAACCCAGCCAATGGAAGGCCTGCAGGTGTGTGGATGGTTGGCTAGAATGAGAAGGAGACCCAGGCACAGAGTGACACGGACTTTGAGAGACGGGGCACAGAAATGCAAGAGGAATGGAGGAGGGAGTCCCAGAGAGAAGGATGGCCAGAAAAGGGGCGGAGAGGAAGGGGAAATAGAAGCTCAGAGTTTGAGAGAATTTTAGAGACACAGAGACCCTGGGTTGGGGGAGATAGAGACCACCCAGCGCATGAGGGCACCCATGAGAAACACCCACCACCCCGCTTTCCTACAGGGTCCCAGCTCTCTCAGCCCCCTCCTCCCTCTGCCGGGCCTGCCTACCTCAGGGGTAACGATTTCCAGACTTCCCCAGGGCTCTCCCTCCCTCCCTGCGTCTGCTGAAGGAGTGAGCCTGGGCTTTGGCTTCGTGCGTCCTGCCTGCCTTTGATTTGGTTGAAAACTTCCACCTGGATATGGGGGTGGGTGAAGAGGGAGAGACCCACAGACAAATGCACAGGGAAATACTTAGCGAAAAAGAGAGGGGAGGGGATGTGGAGAGAGCTTTGAAGAGAAAGAAATACATTCAAGAATGGGTGAGAGGCAGTGAATGAGAAACAGAGGTAAAGGGCTACTGACCCAGAGACAAGAGACAGGAAGACGGAGAGAGAGGGAGGTGGCAAAAAAAAAGAGGGTGGGGAAACCACAGATCTAGAAACACAGAGATGTCGAAACAGAGGCAGCCAGACACCGCCTGGCCCTGCCAGCCCTACCCTTCCCAGGGGCCCAGTGTGTGTTGGTGAGGGATGGGGGTGTCTGTGTCCTTAGCCCAAAGCTGGTCCTAAAAGCTGTGTGTGTGTGTGTGTGTGTGTGTGTAAAACGTATGGACTGATGATATAAGGTAATCCTGAAGGTGTGGGGTCCACCCCTGACTTCTCTTGTCACTTCCTCACTTGAAAGGCCACTTCATCAAGGCCTTTGCCTCCTCGGCTCCCATTATTTCAACCCCACTGACCCATTCTTCAGATGGGGAAAACTGAGGCGACTTTCTGCAGCCTGGCCCAGGGTCCCACTGACCCCACTTCTCCTCTTGGGTTTTCCTGGCCCACTCACAGCCTATCACTGTCCACATGACCCCAGATTCTAGCCAGGAGTCGGGTCAACTGGTCAGAACTTCATGCCATACTCGAGCTGGACGATTCTAAGGTCTATCTCTTTCCCGACACGGGTACACGTTGGGACAGAAAAGGGAGCAGAAACCTGACTCCAACTCCCCAACAGGGCCAAACTCTCTAGCCTCCTGACCTCCGATCAGTCAACCTTGTTTTTGTTCCTACTGTGATGGGTGGCTCACTACCCCAAAACAGAACATTCAAAGCCAACATCTGCCCCAACGTCTGACCAAGTAAGATTTCTCATTCAAACCCGAGCCCCCAGCTAGTCGCTTACGTGTTCCAGTTTTCACGCTCCCCCACCCACCTCTTGACAGATCACTTCCTTGTCACTCTTTCCAGTGGGCAAGATGTCCTTTGAGATCAAGTGGTTAGCAACTGAGAAGCCAAGGGCCTCCGATGGTCAAATCCACTAGAGTTGATCTGACAAATGGTGTATTAGCGCTGATAAACAGTAGACACTCAGAAAACTTGGGCTATTATTGTCATCATCATTACCCTCAAGTTCATCCAGGAGAACTCCTATTCATCCTTTAAAACCCCATTTGCTTTCACCACCTGCCTTGCATGGATTGAGCTCTCGAAATCAGAAAGCTGTGATTTTGTGACCATTTCACAAGTTCCCAAACCGAAGCCCAGAACAGCCAGGCCACCCCTGAGGTCCCTCAGCATCCGGCGGTCTTCTTCCTCTGCCTGCCCAGTTCCTGGGCATGGGCCTCAGGCCCGGCCAGTCCGGCTGAGGAGCGTGCAGACGCAGGCAGTGTCAATTCGAATCCATCGCCAGCCTACGCGGCCCTGGGCATCAGCGGTCAATGCCCGCACGTAGGACTGCTTGGCTTTACACTCGGATACCCAGTGCCTCCGGTCCACACCCCGGCAGCCCCCACCTCCCCCACCAGGGCCACCTTCCTCCGTGCTGTCGGTTTTGCAGCGGGTCTCAAAGAAGTACTGGCGGAGGGGACTGCCGCCGGCTGCAGGGACCTCGCCCAGCACCTCCACCTCACGCCCACGCAGGTCCACGGCTGTCCGCCGGTCTGTCACCCAGCCGCTGACCGCGTCACACACAGCCAGCTCTCCGCGGCGGCTCGCTGGTGCTGTCTCACTCGCCCCTCGCCGGCTGCGGTTGGCGGGGCGGCCAGCTGGCTCCCCAAAAGCCCCGGCCTCCAGCAGGAAGAGCAGAGGGGGCCCAGCGGGGGTGCCCCTAGACAGGACTACTCGGGGGGACAGGAGGTCCCACTCAGGGGCTAGAAAGGGGGGCAGTGGTAAGGATGGGGGATGGGGCTCCATTGGAGCACTGGGGAGGAGGAAAAGGAGGAGGATGGGGAGGGAGCAGGAGGGGCTGGGGGGCATCTCGCTGAGCACCTGAAGATGGAGGGGAGAGCTGTGTTAGAGAGGAGGGTAAAAACTTGGTGGGGGGAGGGGGACAGAAGTTGGGAACTGGTGCGGGGCGGGGGGGGGGGGCGGGGAGGAATGCCAGAACCACGGGGAGGCCCTGGTTCTAGAACCTCAGGAGGGGGGCCT
>CM053563.1:6874162-6978633 GCA_028646485.1 Cryptoprocta ferox | reverse complement strand
CCCTCAGACCCAGGAGTCCTGACCCCCAGCCCCTCCTCCCTCAGACCCAGGAGTCCTGACCCCCAGCCCCCTCCTCCCTCAGACCCAGGAGTCCTGACCCTCAGCTCCCTCCTCCCTCAGACCCAAGAGTCCGTACCCCTAGTCCCTGCTCCCTCAGACCCAGCTCAGACCCAGGAGTCCTCACCCTCAGCCCCTCCTCCCTCCTCAGACGCGAGACTCCTGACCAGCAGCTCCCTCCGTGCTTAGAGCCAGGAGTCTGGGCCTGAGATTCCCTTGCGTTGTTTTGCCAATTAAGTGTCAATCCCTGGGCAGATTCCCACCCTCTGCTCTCATCCCCACTTTCCCAGGAGCTCCAGGCCAGACATTAACCAGCTGGACTTGGGCAGCGATAAGGCCCGAGGCCCAGGGAGACAGTGGATATGGGGGGGCTCTCCCACAGAGTCCTGTCTGCTGGAATTTCCTGGGTGGGGACTGGGGAGAGGGTCTGTCCTGAGATCAGATAGGAGAAGTTCAAGGGATTCTAGGGCACGGAGACAGACGAGGGTGTGATTTAGGAACAGGATGACCTGCTCAGAGAAAGAAAATGAACAGTGACAGACAAAGGGAGACAGGGGAAAGGCACATAAACACGGGGGGGGGGGGGACAGAAACCCAGAGAGAGAAGGGGACAGAATCCCAGAAGGGGGAATGGAGACCCATCGAGAAGAGAGAGACCAAGACAAACAGGTCAGATGGGAGTCCTGGGACCCACAGAGCCCTTCACCCCTCCCCCGGAGCTATTTCAGGGGGAAAGCTGATACCCATCCGGGGGGGGTCATCCCATACCCCTCCCTCGGCCTAAATATAACATGGCAAGGTGGCAGGAAGGGTGTCCCCGGATTAGGGTGTTCCCCTCCTTTCCCCCATCCCAGCCAAGGCAACATAGAAGGCGGCTACAGTTGTTTATTGAGGGTGGGGGAGGGGCACTTCCCAGTCTTCCAGCATCTCCTCGGGTCACCTCCATGACCTCTCCACGCTTCCCCACCTTTTCCTTAAGCACCCAACACACCCAACACATCCATCCTACCCCCTACCAAAGAGACTCTAGGTAACTTCCAGCCTCTGATGGAGTAATACCTCTGATAGAGGTCAGTTTTCAAAGAAAACACTCTCTGTGCCCTTCCCTCTGGATATCTGTCCCCTCCTCCTTGGTTGCCTTCCCAGCTTCTGTGGATCTCTGTCCTCCCCCCCAACCCCCCTACACACACGGGTCTCTGACCCCTCCCAGGTCACTGCCCTCCTCTCTCCTTCTCTCCCTCCTCCCCCTGGGTGTTCTCTCCAGGTCTTGGCTCCTCTCTGCATGGGCCTCCTCCTCTTTGGGTCTCTGTGCCGGTCCCCGGCTCTGCCTTGTGTCTGTCACCGTGAGGGGTCTGTCCTCCAGGTCTGTCTCCAAATGTGTCTTTCTCTCCAATATCAGAAGTGACTACCTAAACGTTCGATTATTTTCTACCTTTACCAAACTCTTCCCACAATAATCTGTATTTTCTTCCATTGCTCTGTACAAAAAGGTGGTTGAGTTAAATCAGGGGGTTCCAAACTGATTTTTTTCTCTCTCTCAGAGAGGAAGCACGTGTGCTGGGGTGGGGTGGGGGAGGCGCAGAGGAAGAAAAAAGAGAGAATCTTAAGCAGGCTTCACGCTCAGCCTGGAGCCCGGCTTGGAGCTCGATCCCACTACCTTTGAATCATGACCTGAGCCGAAATCAAGAGTTGGACGCTCACCAGAATGAGCCACGGAGGTGCCCCCCCAAGCTGAATTTCTTAGCTGCATTCCGAGTTGCCAAGAGGGACTCCATTGAGGTGTGTGTCTCTCAAACCAGAACCCCTCTGATGCCTCACACTGCCTCTAAGTAAGTTGCAACTGAGTACCATTTCATTTGAGCAAAAAAAAAAAAAAAAAAAAAGGAGGGGGGCGGCAATAGCTAAAAATAACAACAACACTCTGTAAACCATTGGTTTTAATAAATTAATACAAGTAAAGTACTTTGAATGATGCTTGGCACATAGGAACCCTATATGTGTTAGCGATTGAAGCATCCTGTGTCTTCCTCTTCCAAATGCCCTTTGAGTACTGAAAGTCCTCTGAGAATGTTTGGCTTCATGACCTTGGGTAACACCCTCCCCTCTGAGTTTCAGGTACTGTGTTTGTGAGAATGGAGGCTGTAGGACCCAAGGGGGACCCGTGCCTACCAGCAGGCTGATGGGGTACGTGGGGTCAGGCAGCCTGCCCCAAGTCCTAGACCCTGGGGGATGTGCCATGAGACTTTGGGAAGCCACCCCCATGCTCTACGGCTCTGGCTTCTCCCCTGGAAACTAGAATGGGCCCCCCAGTTTGTCTGACAGCCTTCCTGAGCTGTGGGAGGATAGGGTGATGCGCCCTGATTTGGGATCTCTGTGATTCCGTGCAAGACAGACTCTGCGTATCTCTTGGGTTCAGAGGCGCTGACTTTTTCTTTCTTGGTTATCTTTCTTCGGGGCGCTCCAGTCTGTCTCTAAGTCTGGTGTCTGACCCTCTCTGGGTGCCTGACACTTTCCCCCATCTCTGTCTCCCACTCTTGATCTCTGTCTCCCTCTCTCTTTGGATTTTCTGTCTCCCACTCTTGATCTCTGTCTCCCTCTCTCTTTGGATTTTCTGTCTCCCACTCTTGATCTCTGTCTCCCTCTCTCTTTGGATTTTCTGTCTCCCTTCCTCTGAGGCTCTGTCTCTCCCTCTCTCTGGGTCTTTATCTTTCTCTCCTTCTCCCTAAACCTCTCTTCCTCTCTCTTTGGGTCTTTGTTCCCTCTTCTCTGGGTTTGTCTGAGTCTCCATTACTCCCTAGGTCTCTGTCCCCTCATCTGTCCCCCTAACATCCCTATACAGAGTACATATCGTTTGTCCCCTTTTCTCTTCCCTTGTGGCTCCGATCTCCACGTTTGGAAGCAAAGCTGTATGGGAGGACAGATTGAGAGGGTCTGAATGGCAAAATGAAGCAGGTGTGGGGTAAATGGAAGGAGCATCCACATCTTCCTAGCTCCTCCAGACGCCCTCTGCGTGAATAACTGAATCAATGGATCCAGAACCCAGCCCTGCCCCTTATAGTAAGTGATACCAGGCAAGCCAGTTCAGTCTGTGTCTCAGAGTCCACAACACCACACTTGCTTCCTGATACATGATTCCCCCCAAGTGCTGTTATTCTTAGGTCCCGGTGCTACCACTGAATGCAGAACAAACCAACATGGCCCTAGGGAGCCCATACACGCAGTCCAACTCAACCTAACATTCCTACAGGACTCACAATGACACAACCTGGCGTAACTCTACTCAGCACGGCTGTACAGGACTCACATGGTTATACGGTTCAATACAGTTCCTCTCAGCGTAGCTGCCCAAACTCCCAGCTCATTAACTCTACACAATTCAACCCAACAGAACCCTGAAAGGCTCATACGGTCATACATTCCAACCCAACTTAACCTAATGTGACCTAGAAAGCTCACATTCTACCACTTGACTCGTCGGATTTCTACATGACTCACAAGTGCACAGAATCTAAAATAACATAGCCCTACAAGACTCGCAAAGCCACACAACTTCCAGCGTGTCTCAGCTCAACTCCACAACACCATGCGTGAACACGCCATCAGTCCCAACAATGCTGTGGGTGACCACCTAACTTGATCCAAAATGGCCCCAGGGGACTCCAGAAACCACAGAATCCTGCACAACGCAGTTGGACAAGACTCATCTAGACTCAACAGCACAGCCCAACCCAACGAGGACCTAAACAACAAACCTATGTGATCAAATTGATCTCAACACTTACCACAAAAGGCTCTGTAAGTCTTGCAATATGAACCAGTGGAGTCTCTCCATCAACTCAGTATAACTCACTGCCGTTCACTGTCACTTAAGGAAGTTCCCTTGGGAGCTACCAAACCACAACTCAAGACCCAACAAGACTCAGTGTTCCCCAACTCTTTACCACTTAACCTAGTTCTTTCTATACCCAACCCCCTCCCCCTAACCTTCCCTTCTACCCCTCCCTCCCTCCCTCCAAGGAAACGTGAGGTCCTGCAGACCTCAACTGTCCCTCACACCTCGGTGACCATGTGTTTCCCAGGGGGGGCCCAGAGTGGAGGTGGGAGCTCAGGCATCTCTCCGTCCACCAACCCCCCATTGACCTTGCCCTCCAGTGGGCCACAGGGCTGCGTGTCCACGTGGCTGTACATCCCGGCCTCTTCGCCCTCTGTCTCCCGGTGGTAAAAGTAGCTGAAGTTGGAGACAATGACCGGCACAGGCAGGGAAATGGTCAGCACGCCGGCGATGGCGCACAGAGAGCCCACTATCTTGCCGCCCACAGTGACGGGTGCCATGTCTCCATAGCCAACTGTGGTCATGGTGACCACCGCCCACCAAAACGACTCAGGGATGCTGGTGAAATGGGAATCTTCCCGGTCGGCCTCCGCAAAGTAGACCGCGCTGGAGAAGAGAACCACGCCGATGAAGAGGAAGAAGATGAGGAGACCCAGCTCACGCATGGAGGCCCGCAGTGTCTGGCCCAAGATCTGCAGGCCCTTTGAGTGCCGGGACAGCTTGAAGATTCGGAAGACGCGCACCAGTCGGATGACTCGTAGTATGGCCAGTGACATGGCCGGCTGGCCCACGCCCCGTTGCCTGGCAAGCTCGGTGCCGAGCGCCACAAAGTAGGGTAGGATGGCCACAAAATCGATGAGGTTCATCACGTTCTTGAAAAAGGCCGCCTTGCTGGGGCAGGCCGCCAGGCGCACCAGTAGCTCGAAGGAGAACCAACAGATGCACAACGTCTCCACCACAAAGAACGGGTCATCGAAGGGCATGCGAGACAGGGTTCCAGGCACTGGGCTGGAGCCATTCAGCCGAGCGGGGAACTGCAGGGAGGAAGGGAGTCAGAGGGGACCACACCAAGACCGGGACACACTGGAACGGCCGCATTTATGGTTGAAATGTCCAGCTTCTGTACAAACTGGTCAGTGGTCGCTGCCCCCAGGCCTCCAGTGACCCAGCTGCCCTAGACTCCTTTCCAGAACCCTGTGGATCATCCCTGCGTGGCTGACTGCATGGTCCCTGATCTTTCACTGGGGGGCCTCCTGGAATGGTGCCGGAGTGCGATTCGGTCTCTTCCTTCCCAAAGTCCCACTGCCGCACTGATTTTCCAGATGGGGAGTGTCGCCAGCCTGGTCCCACTTCCTTGTGCTCTGCCCTCCTTACCCTCAGTCCAGACTCTGATGGTTAAAGACCTCTAACACCAAACCCTGGGGTCCCTGCTTTCATGGCCCTCAGCCTGACTTTGTGATGGATTCCTCCTACCTCAGCCTTCAGGCCTCACTCTTCTGTCTCCAGCGCCCTCCAGTCCATCCTTCTCTCGGTTACTGCCACGGATCCCTGATTTTTCAGTCTCTTCCTCCCTCAGCTTCATTTCTAAACGTACCTGTCTTCCCGCCCTCTGCAAGCCCGTTTCTCACCTGCCTCAACCCCGCCCAGTGATAGGAAGGGCCTCCTATTCAGATCCTCAGGCCCCGCCTCCATTAAACTAACCCTTCCCGGCCCCCCGCCCAGTTTTAAAGGTAAATTCCCCAGATCAGGCGCAGTCCCTGGGTTGCCCACCTCCCAAGCCTCTTGCCCCACCTGTGATTGGCCAGTCCCCAACAAGCCCCCCCCAATGCCCCGCCCGCCCAGAGCCAGGCCCCACCTTCCCGGGAGGCCCCGCCTCCCAGTGCCCCCCACCCCCGCCTTGTAATTGGCCAGATCCCCGTGGACCCCGCTCAGCTCCTCCCAAGCCCCGCCTCTCTCCACTCAAGACCCGCCCCCTCACCGGGCCAGCAGCCGCCACCGCAGCGAGCCCCGGGTTGTCGCGGTCGTTGCGGAAGTCGGGCAGCGTCTCGAGGCAGAAGACGACGATGGAGACGAGGATGACGAGCACGGAGACGACGGCGAGTACGCGCGCGGCCTGCGAACTCTCGGGGAACTCGAAGAGCAGCCAGAGCTGGCGCGCGAAGGCGCGGCGGGGCAGGGGGCGCTCGGGCGGCATGGGGCAGCCCTCGTCCTCGCGCAGGCGCGCCAGCGCCGCCGCGCCCAGCCCGTAAAAGGCCACCTCCTCCAGGAAGACGTCGAGCGGCACGTGCGCCGGCCGCCGCAGCCGCCCGCCGGACTGGTAGTAGTAGAGCACGGCGTCGAAGCTGGGCCGATGCCGGTCAAAGAAGTACTCGCGGCGCGCGCCGTCGTAGAAGCGGCCACGGCGCGCCGGGTCGCCGAGCAGCGTGTCCGGGAAGCGACCCAGCGTGCGCGCCCGCGTCTCGAAGCGCAGCCCGGCCACGTTGAGCACCAGCCGCTCGCAGCAGCCGCACGGCGGCGGGCACCGCGGCTCCATGGCGCGCGCAGCCCCGGCGACCCGCGGACGGACGTGTGGCCCCGACGCCCGACCCGACCCGGCCCGGCCCGGCCCCGCCTCGGCCGCCGCCGCCGCCGCCGCCCCAGCCTGGTGTCCGGTGTCCACGCGTAAAAATAGCCCGGCCGTCCGGCCAGGGCGCGGGGGAGGGGGCGCCTGACCCTGGCGGGGCAGAGGGCGACCGCGCGCCCTCTGCCGGGGCGCCGGCCCTTTCCCCCCAGCTGCAGCCGCGCTGCGCTTTCTCGGTGCGCTTCCGCTTTCCCTGTGTCTCGCTCTCGCCTGGCATCTCTCTATCCCTTGTCTCTCCGGGTTGCTGTGCGTGTCTCTCGTCTCTTTTTATCAATTTCCCAGCCCGTGTTGGAGTCACAAACTAACACGTCTTTCTTTCTGTTACCTTCTAGACGTCTCTGCGTCTGGCTATATCTTCACTTTGGGTGTCTGTTAAGGGGTGTATCTCTGAGTATCTCAATGGTCCAGTTATCTCTGAGTTTTGCAATTCTAGAAGACTCAGTGCTTGGAGGGTCTCTGTCAGTTGTCTGTGTCTTGGTCTCTCTGGATCTCCGTCTTTGACTCTTGTATCTTGGGGGTGTGTCTCTGTCTCCCCCCTCTGTCGGGGTCCCTTCTCATGATCTCTTAGCCCTCTGTGTCTCTGTCCCTGGGTTTCTGTGGGGGCTCCCCTTTGGGTCTCTTTCCCTGTATTTCTGAGTTACTGTGAGTTTCTGTCTCAGCGCCTCTGGAGGACTCCGGGTCTCTGGAGTCATATCTCTGAATCGCTTTCTGACCATAACTGTAGATGGGCTCTGCCACTGCCCTGGTGGTTGCCCTGTCCTGGAGACGCTCCAGCAGCTGCAAACCATGAGCATGTGCGCCCCACACCCCTTTCCCTCGCCAAGGTCTCCACCTGCGGCCAGACATTCTGAGACCCAGTGAAGGCTGAGCTGTAACCCTGGATAGTGCAAAGGGAGGCCAGGAACAGGTGGGGGGTGGGCTGGGGAGATGCCGCAGGGTCACTCGAAGGGACCAAAGGACAGACAGACGATGGCCTTCCAGCCACCGGTATCCTATGACACCGCGTAAAAATAGCCGCATCTGATAGGTTTGGGGAGCAGTGGTGGAGATAGGTTACCCGGACTCCAGGGAATCGGGTCCCGCGCGCCCTCTGCTGGGCAAGTGCGGAGACGCCCTAGGGTTGTGATTCCCTCCGAATGCCGGCCCCCTTCTGTGCAATCTCTGGGAAGCTATGTCACCATCCTTCTGGATTTTGTGTCCCTCTTTCTGGGTCTCTGTCTTACCTCTCTGTGTATCTATGTTTCTGTCATTCTCAGAGACTCCTTTTGGGTCTCTGAACTCTAAAATGAACCCTCCTCCCTGTAGCCCTGCCTTACACCCTCATACCTTACACCTTCCTTACACACAGGTGCTCCTCCTTGCCATTTCTAGACCGTTCTTCCTCCCTCTGACTTTTAATTTTTTTTTAAGTAAGCTCTACGCCCACCACCATGGGGTCTGAACTCACAACCCCAAGATCAAGGGTCTCATGCGCTACCCAGCCAGCCAGGCACCCCCTCCCTCAGCTCTTTTGAAGCGTAAGCTATCCACGGACACTTGCCATCCTTCCCTACTGAACTCAACCCTTCCCTTCTGGCCACTCCTCCTCTTTCATGCAAGATTTGAGAACCTGGCTTCCTATCCCTCCTTCTAAAACTCCTGTCATAGGGACGCCTGGGGGGCTCAGTCGGTTAAGCGTCCCCCTTCAGCTCAGGCCTTGATCTTGTGGTTCTGAGTTTGAGCCCCGCGTCGGGCTCTGTGCTGACCGCTCAGAGCCTGGAGCCTGCTTCGGATTCTGTGTCTCCCTTTCTCCGCTCCTCCCCCACTTGCGCACTCTCTCTCTCAAAAGTAAATAAACATTTTTTTAAAAAGGCAACTTCCGGTCCCACTCTTTTCCTTGGGACACCTGTGCAGGCCAGGCCAGATGGTGAGATCCGTGTGGAGAGGACCCTCGGTTCCTGGCCCCCCGCCGAGGCCAAGCTCACAGCTGATCGTAAATCAGGCTTGTGAGGGAGCCATCTGAAGGAGCATGTTCTCCTGCCCCGCTAACGCTCAGGGAGCAGAGATGAAACCTCCTCCAGGCCGCCCCCCCCAAGCCCTGCGGGGACTGCAGACCTGGGACTGTCATAAATGATCCTTGTTGTTTTCGACCACACAGTCTTTGGGTGGTGCGTTAGAAACGCTGCGGCAAAAGATCATGGAAACGTGGCCTCTTGGTCCACTGAACCCATCATGTCCACCCACCTTGCTCTCTCACCTACCCCAGCCATCTGCGATCTTTTTTTCTGTTGTTGTTTTGTTTTTGGAAGTTTTATGAAGCCACAATTCACATACCATAAAATCCACCCATTTAACCTGTATGACCCTGGGTTTTTTTGTGTATTCCTAAGAGTAGTGCATCCACCCCAATCCACCTGACAACATTTTTGGTAATCCCCACAGACACTCTGCACCCCTTCTCTCTCACCCCCTAAACGGGCCACCCGATTTCATGGTCATACCCTTGTCCTTGTCATTACCAGTAATGACATACCCTCCAAACTGTTTTTAACATCCGGTGCTCTCCTTTTTCCCATCAACTGAACTGAAAATGTGTTCGAGCCTGCCAACACATACAGTGCATTGGCCCTGTTACCTTTTCTTTTAATATTCATTTTTGAAAGACAGAGACAGAGCATGAGTGGGGGAGGGACTGAGATGGGGGAGACACAGAATCCGAAGCAGGCTCCAGCTCTGAGCTGTCAGCACAGAGCCCGACGCGGGGCTCGAACTCACAAACCGTGAGAGATCACGACCTGAACTGAAGTCAGATGCTTAACCAACTGAGCCTCCCAGGCGCCCCAGGCCTGTTACCTTTTCATTACTTCTGGCTCCCTCCACCTGGTCCTCTCTTCCCTCTTTCTCCTGTTTCTACTGTTCCATGGGGCACCGATAAAAGCCCTCACTTTCCCATGTCTTAAACTCCCTTGGGGGCACCTGGGTGGCTCAGTCGGTTGAGTGTCCGACTTCGGCTCAGGTCGTGATCTCACGGTCCGTGAGTTCAAGTCCCGCGTCAGGCTCTGTGCTGACAGCTCGGAGCCTGGAGCCTGCTTCTGATTCTGTGTCTCCCTCTCTCTCTGCTCTTCCTTTGCTCGTGCTCTATCTCTCTCTGCTTCTCAAAAATAAATAAATATTAAAAAAAATTTTTTTAAACTCCCTTGGCTTATGACCCCCAACAGGGCATAGTTGTAGCCGAACTCCAAGTCCTTTCTGGTAGATCCTTCTCTTATCTCCTCTGTACCTCCCCTGAGGGGCCTCGATGAGGGGGCTGGACCCTACATCCCAAACTCTGCCTGTGACCCTGGTACTTTTCCCTCGACAGTGTACCCTCTGCCTCCCCAAGATGGCTGTTACCCATCTTTGTTCTTAAATCCCCCACAGCACCCTGGCCCTCCTCACCCTCAGGAAGCTGATCACCTCACTCCCCATCCCACTGAAAACACAGAAGCTACCAGAACCCCTAACGATGTCCACCTCTTAATCCCGGGGACCTTTGAATCTGTGACCTCATATGGCAAAAGTGAGAGACTTTGTGGATGTGATTAAGTCAAGGCTCTTGAGTTGGGGAGATTCCCCGGATGATCTGGATGGGCCCAATGTAATCATAGGATTTTTATAAGAGGAAGGTGAGAAGGTCAGATTAATAGAAGATGTGAGGATAGGAGTGAAGTCAGATAGAGAAGATGTGACAATGCCAGCTTTAAAGAGGGAGGAAGGGGGGCGGGGCGCCTAGGTGGCTCAGTGGTTAAGCATCCAACTCTTGATTTCCAGCTCAGGTCATGATCTCACGTTCATAAGTTCATTCATGAGTTAGAGCCCCTCATCTGGCTCCACACTGACAGCACAAAACCAACTTGGGATTCTTCCTCTCCCTCATTGTCCCTCCCCTGCTCTCTCTCTCTCTCTCAAAAATAAGTAAAAGAAGGAGGAAGGGAAGGGCATCTGACAGGCTCAGTCAGTGGAACACATGACTCTTGATCTCAGGGTTGTGAGTTGAGCCTATTTTAAAAATAAAATCTTTAAGGGGCGCCTGGGTGGCTCAGTAGGTTGGGGCGTCCGACTTCGGCTTAGGTCACGATCTCATGGTTCGTGGGTTCGAGCCAAGCGTCAGGCTCCGGGCTCTGTGCTGACAGCTCAGAGCCTGGAGCCTGCTTCCAATTCTGTCTCCCTCTCTCTCAGTCCCTCCCCAACTGATCCCTGTCTGTCTGTCTGTCTCTCAAAAAATAAACATTTAAAAAAATTTTTTTAAATAAATTTTGAAATATTTGTAGACTTACAGAAGAGTTGCAAAGATAGCACAGGAGTTCGTAAATATCCTTCACCCAGTTTCCCCTAAAAAATGTTTATTTATTTATTTTGAGGGATGGGGGCAGAGAGCGAATCCCAAGCAGGTTCCGGCCGTCAGCCCGGAGTCCTACCTCACAAAACTGTGAGATCACGACCCGAGCCGAAATCAAGAGATGGATGCTTAACCGACTGAACCACCCAGGCGCCCCATGAACTCATGAACTCAACACTTTTTAAGAATACGGGTCATTTATACTGTAGATTGTCCCTCAATTGGTTTTTCTGGTGTTTTATCTTTTTTTTTTTTTTAAAGACAACCAAGAAACAGACTCTTTTTTTATGTTTTTTTTTTTAATTTATTTTTGAGAGACTGAGAGAGACAGAGTGCAAGCAGGGGAGGGTCAGAGAGAGAGGGAGACACAGAATCTGAAGCAGGCTCCAGGCTCTGAGCTGTCAGCACAGAGCCCGACGCGGGGCTCGAACCCATGAACCATGAGATCGTGACCTAAGCCGAAGTCGGACGCTCAACCGACTGAGCCACCCAGGCGCCCCTATCTGGTGTTTTATCTTGACTAGATAATGATTATGGAGGGTTTTTCTTGGGGGTGGGTGTGGGGGGTATACCACAGAGGTGAAATTCCCTTCCCATCATATATTATAGATGCATGATATGTCTAAAGGCAGGTGTTGGTTAATTTGGATCACTTGATTACGGTAATATCTGCTGGGATCCTCCACTGTTCTCATTTTTTCCGTCTGTCATCAATGACTGTTTGGGGGAGCCGTCTCTTTTGTTCAGTCAGGTTTATTGAGGTTGACTTGACATACAATACAAATGACCCTTCATCGCGTATTTTTGGGAGTTCCGGCCAGCGCATACAGTCACGTGACTGCCAGTACAACTCGAAATAGCGAATCGCTCTATCACTCCTTGAAAGTTGCCTCCTGCCCTTTCTGGTCGCAACTTCCAGCTCCCGGAATCCACTGCTCTGTTTTCTCTCCCTCTGTTGCTGCGGTATTGGCTTTTCTAGAATGTCAGATCAATAAAACCGTACAGCGTGTAGCCTTGTGAATCAGGCTTCTTTCGCTTAGCAAAATGCATTGAAGATCCTTTCCTGTCGTGTCTGTGAGTCAGTGGTATTCCAACACACGGACGGATGCTCATTTGTTTACCGATCCACAGTATAGACGCTGGAGTTCCGTTTCGGTTTTGGCGATTATGAATAAAGCCGCAATAAAAATCCATGTAGAGGGGCACCTGGGTGACTCAATCAGTTGAGTGTCCAACTTCGGCTCAGGTCGTGATCTCACAGTTCATGAGTTCGAGGCCCACATCAGGCTCGCTGCTGTCAGCCTGTCAGCGCCAAGCCCACTTCGGATCCTCTGTCCCTCTCTCTGTCCCTCCCCTGCTCATGCTCTCTCTCTCTCTCAAAAGTAAATAAAACATTCAAAAACGTCTATGTATGTGTTTACGTGTGAACATGTTTTCAGATCTCTCCAATAAATAGCTAAGAATGGGCGTGCTGCAGGGCGCCTGGGTGGCTCAGTCGGTTAAAGGTCTGACTTTGGCTCAGGTCATGATCTCACAGTCCATGAGTTCAAGCCCTGCGTCAGGCTCTGTGCTATCAGCACAGAGCCTGGAGCATGCTTTGGATTCTGTGTCTCCCTCTCTCTCCGTCCCTTCCCTGCTTGCACTTTGTCCCTCTCTGTTAAAAATAAGTAAACATTGGGGCACCTGGGTGGTTCAGTCAGTTAAGCATCCAACTTCGGCTCAGGTCATGATATTGCCATTTGTGAGTTTGAGCCCTGCATTGGGCTCTGTGCTGACATCTCAGAGCCTGGAGCCAGCTTCGAATTCTGTGTCTCCCTCGGTCTCTGCCCCTACTCCGCTTGTGCTCTGTCTCTCTCTTTTTCAAAAATAAACATTAAAAAAATAATAAATAAACATTAAAAAACAAAAAAAAAAGAATAGGCTTGATGGGCTCGTATGATTAAGTGGATGCTTAACTTTTTTTTTTTTTTTTGCCATCAGGAGACAATTGCATCATGAGACTCTTACTTTTTATTTAATTTTTTGTAACACAGGACTTTCTTAATGCCTTTTCTGTTTTTGTTGTAGGCTCCACACCCAACGTGGGGCTTGAACTCATGACCCTGAGATTAAGGGTCGCATGCTCTATGGACTGAGCCAGCCAGGCACCCCTCTCTTTTCTGTTTAAAAAAAAAAAAAATCTTCCTTGACTTCACCTCCCTCCCCTGGTATTACTGTCTTTCCCTGCTCCCGTTGCCACAAAACCTCTCTAAAGACTTTTCCCCACCAGGGGCACCTGGGTGGCTCAGTCGGTTGAGCATCCGGCTTTGGCTCAGGTCATGATCTCATGGTTTGTGAGTTCGAGCCCCGCGTCAGGCTCTGTGCTGACAGCATGAAGCCTGGAGCCTGCTTCAGATTCTGTGTCACCTTCTCTCTCTGGCCCTCTCTCACTTGTGCTCTGTCTCTCTCTCTCTGCCTCTCAAAAATAAGTAAATGTAAAAAGCCCCAAGTATTTAATTAAATAAATTGTTTTAAGTTTATTCATCTATTTTGAGAGAGACAGGGAGAGCAAGCAGGGGAGGGGCTGAGAGAGAGGGAGAGAGAGAGAATCCCAAGCGGGTTCCACGCTGTCAGTGCAGAGCCCGATGTAGGGCTCGAGCTCATGAACTGTGAGACCATGACCAGAGCTGAAACCAAGAATCAGACACTCAACCGACTGAGCCACCCGGATGCCCTTCTTACGTTAAAAAAAAAAAAAATCAGTTTCTTTTTTTTTTTTAAGTTTTTTATTTATTTAGAGAGAGAATGGGGGAAGGACAAAGAGTGAGAGGGAGAGAGAGAATCCCAGGCAGGCTCTGCACTGTGAGCTCCGATGTGGAGCTCAAACCTATCAACTGCGAGATCATGACCCGAGCTGAAGTCAGATGATTAACTGACTGAGGCCACCCAGGCACCCTGTTTTCTCCCCACATTTGCAGTCGCTCCTGCTTGGTCCCCTTTGCTGGGTCTTCCTGCTGTTTCTGAACTGTCAGGGGTGGGGAGCCTTGGGACTCAGTCCTCACACTTCTTCCGTTCCCCATTTTAGCTTCTCTCGGCTCCTAGGTGAGTTCAGTCGCATGGCTTCAAATACCATCTCTAACCCAAAGACTCCCAGATCTAGGGTTCCAGCCCCAGCCTCCTCCGTGACTGCCACATATTCCAATGCCACAAAGGCACCTGAGTGTCAAACAGACATCTTTGCCGTGTCCAAACCCAGAGCCGTGAGATCAACTGTGAGCCCTCCTCAATAACCCCCCTCCAGCCGCATCTCCCCTCTCTAAATCAAAGGCACCGGGGCGCCTGGGTGGCTCAGTCGGTTAAGCATTCAACTTCGGCTCAGGTCATGATCTCACAGTCCGTGAGTTCGAGCCCAGCGTCGGGCTCTGTGCTGACAGCTCAGAGCCTGGCACCTGCTTAGGATTCTGTGTCTCCCTCTCTGCCCCTCCTTTGCTCATGATCTGTGTCTCTCTGTTTTAAAATTAAAACATTAAAAAAATAAAATAAATCAATAAATCAATGGCACCATCAATCACCCAGTTGCTCAGCCTACAGATGGAGGAATAAAGATTATTACTATTATAGTTTTTTATATTTATTTATTTTGGGGAGAGCGCAAGCGGGGAAGGAGTAGAGAGAGGGGGGCAGAGATCTGAAGTGGGCAGCGAGCCTGACGTGGGGCTAGATCTCTGTAACTGTGAGATCATGACCTTAGCCCAAGTGGGATGCTCAACAGACCAAGGCACCCAGGTGCCCCAGGATTATTAGTATTATTATTTTTTAATTTTTTAAATGTTTATTTTTGAGAGAGACACACACACAGAGAGTGTGGGGGAGGGGCAGAGAGAGAGGGAGACCGAATCGGAATCAGGCTCCAGGCTCCGTGCTGTGCTGTCAGCACAGAGCCTCATGCGGGGCCAAACTCACAAACCGGGAGATCATGACCTGAGCGGATGCTTAACGGACTGAGCCTCCCAGGCACCCCGGCCTTAATTTTCTTTATTTTGTGAATACATTGTCACAAACCCCAATTTATTCTTTTTAAATGCCTTTATCATCTCCCCAGGACGACATAGACTCCAAGAAGAAAAACACCTTCCCTGAGTCATGTGCTATATCTCCAGAGCCCAAGCAGTGCCTGGCATTCCACTAGGCGCTGGATGAACAGTTACTGATTTAACAGGTTAGGCATCAATGTAGAATCAATCACGTGCGGACTCTTTGCCAGGCGGCGGAGGGGTATTTTGTCGTACACACAACACACGCATGCGTACAAGATCCGGGAAGTGTGTTAGGGAAAGAGGCGGAGCATCGAGGAGCCTCGCGCACAGAGGCGGTTGGAGCCCAGGGCGGAAGGTGGTGGGGGCTGGGGCTTGGTGTGGGACACGCGTGCGCACTGCGGCCTGCAGCCCTCCGCGGCAAAGGAGTTTAAGGAGCCCGTGGGCGGGGAAGTGACCTCGCGCGTGCGCAGTGTCCGCGGCGCCGCCAGCTCCCTGTGTGTGGGTTGTGTTAGATCGCTCCGCGCGTGCGCAGCGCGGACGGCGGAGGGATTTGAGGCGGCTCCACCTCTTGCCCCTGTCGCGAGCCGAGGCCGCGCGGGCTCGTGAGCAGCGGCCTGGTGCGCGCGCTGGGCGGGCGACGGAGGGAGACCGACGCGGACGCCGCCGGAGTCGAAGCCAGACCGGGAGTCCCTGCTGCTGAGGGGCCGCCGCAGCCGCCGCGAGCCCCCGGACCGTCGCCAGGCCGAGGAGGGCGCCGCGCGGCGGGTGAGTGAGACTGAGTGGCCTTACCGGGTGCGGGGCCGCTACCCACAACCCCCTGCGGTGGGCCCTAGTCTTTTCCCCGCGGCCGGGCCCCCTTCCCGCGCCACCGCCGCAGGACCTTTTTGCACCCCTTACCCAGAGTCCCCTGGGCACGGAGGCCCTCTTCCCTCAGCTCTCCCGCGGTCCCTTACCCACAGGCCCTTGCGGTGTGTTACCTTTTTCTTCCTCGTCTCCGCGGCCTCCTGGACCCTTACCCATAATTCACTTCGCCTTTGGGGGCCTCGATCTATTACCCACAAGCCCCTGGCTCGAGGGGCTTGTTGCTTATGAGCTTCTTCCCTTGATCGGGGACTTCCTGCGACCTTCGCCCCCGTAACCTGTTCTCCAAGGTGGGGGACCACCCACGCCGCCATTGCTTTGGATCCTTGAGCGCACCCCCCCCCCCCCCCGCCTCCTTGCTCGGGACCCTGAGACTCTACTGCTTATCAACTCATTTTCAGTCATGGTTTCCCTCCGCGGCCTTGCCTCGCCCTCACGCAGCCTTCCCCGAAGAATTTTTATATTTCTCGTTCAGATTTCGTCCTTTCCCGTGTGCGGTCCGATAATTCCGTGTTCTTACAGAACTTACTTTAATACTGAGATCTTACTCTTTTCTCTTTTTTTGGGGGGGAGTTGGGATCGTAGGGGCTTCATCCTCTCCCGGTCACCCTAACATAAGGATGCCCTTCTGCTCTCAGACTTGGCAAGATGACCCAGTTCCTGCCACCCAACCTTTTGGCCCTCTTTGCTCCCCGTGACCCTATCCCATACCTGCCACCCTTGGAGAAACTGCCACATGAGAAACACCACAATCAACCTTACTGTGGCATTGCGCCCTACATCCGAGAGTTTGAGGTGAGTTGGCCTGGGGGGAGCTGTATTTGGGAGACCGGTTTCTGGCCACTTCCTATCCTCCTGTCTTGATTATGCGTCCCTGGTAGGGTTTTTGCGAAAATGTGGTTAGGGGCAGCTGAGGATTCAGGTTCTGGGGTCAGGCAGTCCTTGGCGCACCGTGTATCAGCCCTGTGACCTTGGGCAGGTGGTGTGTTCTCTGAGTTGATTTCTTCATTTTTAGCCAAGGGATCGTAGTATTTTCCTCCCAGTGTTGGTGGAGAATTACCCGCCAGACTCGTTACAGGGTTTGGCACCAAGTAGTGGGCAAAACTTCAACATTACCATGTTGACCGGTTTTGTTATTAATAGGATGATGTTCAAGTGGGCTTGAAGATTTCAGGTCTGTAACTGAAGGGAAAACACAGATACGTAACTTGGGCCCCTGGGCCTCCGTTTTCTTTTGTTTTGTTTTTTTCATTTGTAAAACTGGCACAGCAGCGTCCACCTTGTAAGGTGCATCAGAGCACACCTGAGAAATGCTGGCACACAGCCAGAAGTCAGAAGCGGAAAGTTCTGGCGTCAAGTAAGAAAGGGCAGCTGAAGGCGGAGGCAGCTGCAGAGCAGAAGTTAGTGGAGAGATAACAGTAGGCTGGCTCTTTAGTAGGATTTGCCACCCTCGGTGAACCGGTCCTGGGAAGTGTTATTAGCTAATTAAAGTAATTTTAATGGCTACAGGCCAGTGGCACCGTTGATGTGGGTCATGTGACAGTTTCCGTTGACTGGGTGGTTTGGGAGACCTTCAGGAACTGCCCTGGCCCTCAGGAGGGGTCCAGTCGGTGGTTCTGAACTGTGCTGTCCACCCCTTTTGAGTCAGCCCTGGTCCCAGTCTCTGTGATAAAAGACACCTCTTTTGCAGGTCGGGGTTTTTGATAAACACAAACGGATCATTCTGATTTTGCTCATATATTTGAAGAAAGATCAGAGAGTAAAAAGTCAAGTTTGTATTTTTTAACTCGTTTTATTTATATTTCTTGAATATGTTTGTTTTTGAGAGGAGTGACAGAGCGCGAGCGGGCGTGTGCCCAAGCAGGGGAGGGGCAGAGAGAGAGAGAGAGACGCAAAATCGAAAGCAGGCCTCAGGCTCCGAGCTGTCAGCACAGAGCTCAAACTCATGAACCATGAGATCATGACCTGAGCCGAAGTCTGACACCTAACCGACTGAGCCACCCGGGTGCCCCAAGATCAAGTTTTTATTAATTTCAGTGGGCATGAAAGTACTCTATCAGGTTGCTGTAGAAGTTTCTGAATTCTTCTGATTATTCTTCTGGTCACAGACCAAGAACAGTTTGTGGATAGCATTGGTCAGTGGACCATGTTTTGAGCTGCTCCCCCACCTCCACTGGCCTGGGAATTGTCCATATTTGCTTGTTAGTGAGTGGCTGAGGTACTTCCTGTTTTCTGGGTGGGTGTCCCTTGCACTTCACCCCGTTCCTCCTACCCTGTCACCTCTCTTCTTGTTCCCAGGACCCTCGAGATGCCCCTCCCCCAACTCGAGCAGAAACCCGGGAGGAACGCATGGAGAGGAAGGTATGTAATTTTCATCTCTTGGCCACGTGTCTTTTTGCCACTTTCTCTCCAGGATGTTCCCTGACATCAGGGCACTTTTGTCCGCATTCAGTTGTCCACCTTTTTCCTGACAGAGACGGGAAAAGATTGAGCGGCGACAGCAGGAAGTGGAGACAGAGCTAAAAATGTGTAAGTCTCTCTTCCTCTCCCGTCTCTTTTTCTTCAGAACATCTTGCATTTCTCTCCCACTAATCCAGCCCAGGACTCTAATTTGGGAAGGTGGGGTGGGTCATGTTTTTAGTCCACAAAATTGGCCAAGCACTGTGGTTCAGGCACGTAAGAAGTACAGCGTGGGGTCAGGGTTGGCGGGAAGGGAGGCCTGGTACCTTGTGCTGCTCACTGCACGGGGGAGCACACTCCGAGAGGCTCCCACCACCAGCTGGGTGTCATGGGCTGCGGGGCAGATCCGTTACAGTCTTAGTAGTTAACCAGACTTCACAGAAGTCACGTCAGTCTCAAGCGCCCCTGTCTTGTTGGAGTAAGGACGTTGTAGTTGGAAGACTTCGGTTTTCCTTCTACACCGGTGAGGCTGGTGAATCGTGTCATTTTGAACGTTATTCCTTGGTGTGGAAGGTTTCCTCAGGGCTCTTATGCAGATGTCGAACATCTAAAGACCTGGCTATGTAGCCGAGAGCTCTCTGAGCACTGACTCACTAGAGCTATCTTCTGGTCCCTTCTCAGATGCCTCAAAGGCATCTCAGACCCAGTGTCCAGATCGCATTCAGAATTTCCTCTTCCCACCCAAGTACCTGCTCTCCTTGGATGTTTTCTTCACTGGAACATGGCCAATGTGGCCTTGCAAGTCATGATCTCTATTATTGCCACCTGGTTTGTTTTTACCATTTTCTTTCCTCCTTTCTCCAGTCTGTCACCATGACCTGCCCCTTGTTACTCTCTGAATGTCCCAGATCTGACCCTTCTCTCCATGTTTCTCACCACTCAGGTTTCCTCTTGCCTGGACACTCAGTAACCGGCTAACTGGTTTACCTGCATGTCTGTCTCCACCAAGTTCTTTGGGTCTTTTTAAAGGACAACTTCGTATCGTTTTCTGCTAACCGCATCCTACTGCTCTTGGCATAAAGACCAGAGTCTCTTTCGTGCCCCTTGTTCCAGGCTCGTTGTGCACCGTGCTTCCTTCCCGCTCTAGCCACAGTGGCCTCTTCTCACGCCTCGTTCTTGCTGGATAGTCACCTGGCATTGGGCTTTTGTCCGGGCTGTTCCCCCAGTCTGATGACACCTTGATTTATGTGTAACAGCTCTTTGTATCCCCGTTCATCTGTCGCTTCTCAAGGAAGCCTTTCGGGAGTTCCTCGCTCAGGTCAAGTCACCTTGTTCGCTGAAAGCCCTGAGTCCTGCCATAGGTTGGTCGCTTCGGTCTGCAGGGGGTTTTGAAGGTCATCTCCATCTCCACACTGTGGGGTCACATCTGCTCTAAGAGAGCAGGGTTTGGAGATTTGCTCACCACCGTGGCCCCAGCTCCTGGAGGGCTTGGCACACAATTGTCGGCAGCAGTTAATTTGGGGAGTCTTGGATGCATCTCTAGGGCACAGGCCTTGCAGTCTGACCCATGTGCGTTTTAACCTTGATCCTGCCGCTTAACTGCCAGGTAGCCTTGGATAAATCACTTCTCCCCTTGGAAGTCATTTTCCACACTTTAGAGATGGGATCTTGGTATGTTAAACGACATCGTGAAGATGGAGTTGGTCGAGTTCAGAGTGTGGGAAAGGATATAAAACAAAGTTATAATCCATTGTCTTTAACAAATAAATGACAAGGAGAAAGAGCAGGGAGCCCTTTAAAAGGCTGATTAAAGAATTAGAAGATCAGTCTAGCAAGTGATGTTTGGGGAGCTTGTTTGGATCCTTATGTAAATGATCTAACTGTATCGGGGCGCCTGGGGGCTCAGTCAGCAAGTGTCCAACCTCGGTTCAGGTCTTGATATCCGGGTTTGTGGGTACAGAGCCCTGTGTCAGGCTCTGTGCCGTCAGCTTCAGATCTCTGTCTCCCCTGCCCTGCGCACGTGCGCTTTCTTTAAATAAGCTTTAAAAACAATGAGCTAACTATAAGAGTCCAGTTTTGAAAGTGATGGATGATATTTGAACCCCGGGTTTCAGGTTTAGGATCTGACCTTAACCTTTTAAGGTCTAGTAAGAGTACAATGGTTATGATTTCCTAAAAAGTCTTTGTTAGAGACTGGAATGCTATATCTGGGGTTGGATTTAAAATATTTTGGTGGGATGGGGGTACAGATGAAATGAACATGGCCATGTGTGGATAACTGAAGTTGGTTCATAGGGCTTCAGTATATTGTTCTCTGCTTCCCTAAGTGTTTGAACTTCTGCATAGTTGGAAAGAAGAAAGAACGGGTCAAGTACATTAGGGTTTTCATGGCCCCAAGAGCGTCCATCTCTAACTACCGAAGTTGGCTCTGCCTTGTCACGGGTAACTGCTACCATTTCAGGGGGCCTGTCCTTGTTAAGCAATTGGTGTATTTCACATTGTTGGCTTCTCACAGCTTCCAAGTGTAGTGAGGAGTTATTACTCCCATTTTTAAGATAAGGAAAATCGGTGGGGCGCCTGGGTGGCTCAGTCGGTTAAGCGGCCGACTTTGGCTCAGGTTACAATCTCACGGTTCGTGGGCTCGAGCCCCGTGTCGGTCTCTGTGCTAACAGCTCGGAGCCTGGAGCCTGCTTCGGATTCTGTGTCTTCCTCTGTCTCTGACCCTCCCCTGCTCGCACCCTGTGTCTCTGTCTTTTAAAAATAAATAATTACAAAAAAAGCAAACTAAAAAAAAAAAAAAAAAGAAAACCGAGGCTCGTTGAAGCCCAGTATAGTTCCCAAGAATGAGAGTTCCGAGATACTTTTCCCACCATCTGAAAGTCTAAACAGGCTTCCCCTCTCCATAGTGCAGTTCTCCAAGCAGCGTTTCTACCTAGATAGTCCCTTTAACTGGGGGTTTCCCAAGGGCAGACTTGCCAGCACAGGGGAGTTCCCTGGGTTTGTGTGCACAAGTGCGCCAACCGCTGAGCTGCTGACCAGCTTCAGTTTTCTGCTGCCCCCTTCCTGCTGATGTCTTCCTTTTTCAGGTACGTGGGTGCTCTCGGCTCCGCTGCACTGGCTTTTGCCATTAGTCACACTCAAGGGCGACCCCTTGAGTAAGCAAGAACTGCAGAGAGTCCTGCAGTGTCCCTCGGGCGCTGCCGGGCCCCTCCATGGGCCCGTCAGGAAGTTCAGGTCTCTGCTGTTTGGCCTTCGTTCGCTCCCCCTACCCCCCTGCAATCACTGTAGCTTGAGGATTCCTGCTCTGCCTATAAGACCACCTGCTGCCTGGGGTTGGCAGATGCATTTCCTGTTGCCACTGTGATAGTTTCACGTCCTCAGGCAAATGTCCTCATCCCAGCGAGGCCTTTTCTCACCTTCCCATCCCTGGGTCTGTCACTGTGTGATAGAACTAGACGACTTCCTCACCAAGTTCATTGTCTGCCTCCCCACACTAGTGTCTGAGCTTCAAGAGGGCAGGGCTCTTTTTTTCTTGTCACTGTTGATCCCCGACAACCTGTGACGGTGCTGGGCACTTGCCAGTACTTCACCAATACCTGTCGGATGAATGGACGAGAGCAGTCCGGTGCAGATTGAGAGACCAGGGCACAGAAAACTACAGCTCAGAAGGATGAGGGATGGTGCGGAACCAGGGTGAGGGGGGCGGGGAGGGGTAGGTGCAAAGATGGGGTTGTCTTCAAAGGCTACCATCAGTTTCCAGGTAGTTATTCCTTTGAATTCGGGCTCAGTCCTCTGGTTTTTAATACATTCCCTAAAGTCCTCTTGAATTTCATTTGTGTTTGCAGCTAGTCCCCTCAGATCTGCACATTTATTTCTCTGGTTTCATGCAACACCCAGGCTGTCTTCCTGAGAAGCTGGTGTGGAGGTGTTCAGCACGGAGCCTGGTAGAGCACCCAGCCTGTGAGGTTGGGCTGGGCCTCTCTGCTGCGCTGACATTTCCCCTCTTCCATGCTTCAGGGGTTGGTGTCGTTTCTATTTGCAGAATGAGGATTCATTTTCAGCATGCAGCACAGTGTCTGGGCCTGATTATGCGTTCAATAAATTATTAACGTTCTTTTCCTTACGTTCTCCTGGGCTCCGGCTGCTCACGCTAAGAGCAGCGCTGTGTCTGACGTGGGAGGACCGCCCGCTCCGCAGTCGTCGGGTCCCCTCAGGACTCTGGCAGGAGCCTCGACCCACTGTGTGTGCTTGGGCCCTGACACTTGGTGAAAAGGACTTCTTCCCAGGCCTGCGCCATCAGAATCCCTCCTGAACTTAGTTTTATAATAGATTCTGGTTCCTTTCTGTGGAAATGGCTGTTCCTCAGCGGCCTTGTGGTAGGAAGGCTGGGAGTAAGAGTTTGTCCAGCATCCCGTGCGCTCCAGCCCCAGGCCTGGGTTTCTCCTTGGAGCACAGAGGTCACGAGGCAGAAAGCAAGGTGTGGCCCCTGCTAGGCTCTCTCCCAGTCTTTGAGTTCAGGTTTCCCTGTGGGCTGTCGTTGCAAGCTGTGCCATTGGGCGGCAGTGTGGCCCTGCAGGCCAGGGAAGAAGGCCGGCACCCACCATGCTCAGGCTGCCTCTGGGTGCCCGGCCTTCGCCTGGAGGGGACTGGGGTTTAGTGTACGTAGGTCTGAAATGGTGTCAGGCTGCCGGCCCCCACCCAGCGTCAGCTTGAGGTCAACCTGTCCCCTCCCCCCATCAGCCTAAACTGGTTGTTGACATTTTTTACTCACACATTTTTTTCTTCCTCACAGGGGACCCTCACAATGATCCCAATGCTCAGGGTGATGCCTTCAAGACTCTCTTTGTGGCTAGAGTGGTGAGTCCCCAGCTCCCCAACTCTGGAGCCCCAGAGGAGCCGAAAACCCTGGGCTGCTGGGAGAGCGTGGGTGTGGGACAAAGGACAGTAGGCTAGGTCCTGGAATGTTCTGAGGGCTTTGGGATGGCTAATTTCTCCCACTTAACTTTGTATCTGTCTTTTGGTAGAACTATGACACAACAGAATCCAAGCTCCGGAGAGAGTTTGAGGTGTACGGACCCATCAAAAGAGTGAGTGGACTGGGGCTGGGGGTATTTGAATTGGAAAGGGGTGGTGGGGAGGAAGAAGGCTGGCTTCCAGCCCCGAGGATGCGTCCCGGCATTCCAGGGCTTCAGAGTCCACGGGCTGCGTTTCCAGTCTGACGATGCTTCTCCGCAGTGCATTTTGGGTGGCAGGAGTAAAGTTAAGACGTGGAAACCAGCCAGGCCCGTTTGTTTACCGTTGTCTGTGGCTTCTGTTGCTGTAAGGCAGAGGCGGGTGGTCGGGACAGAGTGTCAGGTCCTCGGAACTAGAAGTGTCTGCTGTCTGGCCCATTAGGGAAGATGTGGAAGCATGTGCCACCTCCTGCTGTGGAGCCAGGCTCTGTGTCTCACTGACGCGCCGTGATTTCACGGAAGAGTCCCGAGGGCCCTGAGCAGCAGTGAGGGCTTGCGATCAGCGTGCGTGTGCACGCTGAGCCTGGTGCCCGGAGGGCGTTAGTCGC
This sequence comes from Cryptoprocta ferox, assembly GCA_028646485.1. Lineage (NCBI taxonomy): Eukaryota > Metazoa > Chordata > Mammalia > Carnivora > Eupleridae > Cryptoprocta > Cryptoprocta ferox. The sequence goes on along the minus strand of CM053563.1, from coordinate 6,954,930 downwards.
CCTGGGCTTTCGTGGACAGGGACGGGGTGTGAGGCATCTGTTGCTGGCACCTTGGGCCCGGGCACCACACAGGCTCTGTGGTTGAAAGGGTGGGATTTCCTTGTCTGAGAACTAATCTCTACGCCTCTCCCAGATACACATGGTCTACAGCAAGCGGTCAGGGAAGCCCCGTGGCTATGCTTTCATCGAGTACGAACATGAGCGAGACATGCACTGTGAGTATCTCTGGCCTGAGCCCTGCCCTCTGACCCTCTCTCTTCTTTGCTGCCCACCCCCCTCCCGTCGTCTGTCCCCCACCCCCTGCCCTGCCAAACCTGACATTAGCAATGTCTCTTCTCCTTCTCCCTCTGTTTCTGATATATCTTTTTTTTTTTTATATACGTGTTTTTTAAAAAACAAAAACCAAAATCCCCCACAACGTGTGTGTGTGTGTGAACCCGGGGAGGTAAGTGTCACACGTTGAACCTCAGGGGCAAGGAGGGAACTGGGTGGGAGCTGGGGCCAGCCGGATGTGGGGGGGAGGGGTCGGGTGTTCGGGGAGCCTCTCCCCATCTCCCCCCCACCAGAATTGGGGGCGGCCAGGTCAGAATGAGGACTGGCTATTGAACCTGCCCTCTCTTCCCCCCAGCAGACCTGGGGCTGGGCCACCCGACCCTCCGCCTCCCCACCCCTGGCCCCCCACCCTGTTCCTCAGTGGGCAGTGGGCCTGTAGGCGTGTTCGGCGCCTGCCCCCACATCTCCAAAGCCCCCTTTGAGGCCGCGGCGGCGTCCACATGGGCAGGGATGGGTGGGTGGGGGCGGGCAGGGCTGCGGCGTGTCCAGGGGCCGCCGTATTAATTGACTGTTCTTATTGTCACTGCAGCCACCACGCAGCTGGCTTGCAGCTGATGCTTACGCTCCCCTTACAACACCTCAGTGTATGGTTGGTATAAGGGTTTGTATCATGGGTAAGATCACTCAGCACCGCACACTAGCCCAGCTCAGCCAGGCAGCGCAGGAGCAGTGAGGCCTCCCTCCTCCCGTCCCCAGTCGCCCCCTCAGCCTCCCCGCACCCGGAACCCTCTCCTTGTTTGGGTGCCCTTTGTCCCTCCTGCCACCCCTGCCCCCAGTCCATAGGCTCTCCGGTAATCTTGTCGGTCCCAGGAAGGAAGGACGGACCCTGATGGGAAAGGCGTCTGGCCTCTCCAGTTGGGCTCCACCCAGCCCCTGACTTAACCTGGCTTCATGGTGGCAGTGGGAAGGTTACAGGAATGCTGAAGACAGGATGCAGTGGGGGGAGGGCTCCGCGTGGAACCCTTCAAGCCTTTGCGCCCTGCCCCCGTGCTTCTGTGGGGCTGTCACTGTGGTGGCCCTGGAGAATCTTTCTGGTTGCTAGATTCAGGGTGCTGTGCCCCTTTTCTGTCCGCCTTCTCCTGGTCGAGGCCTCCCAAAGGGCCGTGGCGCCCAGCGGCTCTGCAGAGTGCACGGAATTGGGGATTGGAGTGTGGGAGGGATGAGTGACAGGCTGCCAGGGGCTGGAGGTATCGTAGGTTCTACTTAAAGCCCTTCCGCTGTCTGTAGAGACCTAAGAGAGGGAGAGAAAGACGAGCCTAGAAACACACACGTCCCGTGGTGTCTTTGCTGGTACTCCGGGGTTGGGCCTCTTCTGGGGTTTGGGACACTGAACCAGAGCAGGGTTCCTTTGCCTGACTGTGGTCCCAGTCCTTCAGTCCCGTCCCCCCACTACCCTCCCCTGGGTGCGGGCCCGAGCGGCCCCTCCTCAGATCGTGGGCTGTAACGCCATCTCCTGGACCCCCGAGGCCGCCCCCTTGGGCGGCAGCCTTTGAGCGGCAGGTGGCGGGAGGGAGCGTGGAGCTCCGGTTGGAAAAGTCCTTCTATGTGCTGCGAGGGGGCGGGGCGTGTGCCTAGTTCAGCGTGGACTTTACCGGGACAGGTGAGGGCGCACAGGTTCGCTGAGGCCTCCCCAGCCGCCTTTTTTAAATGCAACAAGATAGTCCCGGGGCTTTACCAGCTCCTAGGCTTCACCTTAATTCTTGTCTCCCCCTCTTTCAAGGCCTCCATGAGGTTTCTTTGGGGTCCGCCACTTCCTCTGCCTGCCTCCAGGTGGTGCAGGAGACGTGGTTCCTCTCCCTCTCCACCGGCTCCCTAGCACCCCCCACTTCCCTCCCCGTAGCTTTAGCTGACCCCATGGTGGTGGGTGTGGGGTCTGTGCGCGTGCTCAGGTAAGCTGGGGGCTCCAGGTAAGCGGTCCCGTGTCCCCCCCCGGGAAGCCCGCCTCCTCGCCAGGCCCCCAGGAGTTGCCGAGCCCCCCCCATCCCGCTCGGTTTGGACACCCGCAAGGCCGGCATCGGTAAATGGCACCTTTTTCTCTTCCTCTGGTTGTTATTTGGGGGGGAGCGGGCTGGGGCGGGGCAGGGTATTGTGGTTGGTTGAGGACGACTCCCTAGGCCAGGGCTGGGGGTGGGAAACGGACTTTTTTTGGCCTTCCCGACGCCCCGTGTGAGACAGGCCCTGGGTTGGGCCTGCCCGTGGCTGTGCCCTGGCCACGAGCAGGAACGTGCCTCACCCCGCATCTCCCCCTCGACTCCTCGCTCTGCCGAGAGGCTCAGGCTGGGGTTGGCCTCCCAGCGTGTGTTGAGCAGGGGCTGTGGAGGGAGAGATGGGACGGGGGCTGGGATTGGGTGGCAGTCAGTCGGCTCAGGTAAGGCAGGAATTGTCAGGAGCACCGCACGCCTCCCATGCCTCCCTCCACTTTCCCTCTCCCCCACCTGCTGTAGGGGGCCCCTCCTGGCCCCCTGGGAGCACCAGAACCCTACCCTTCTGCTCCCTGCCATCTCCTGAAGATTTCTCCCACCCTTTTCTGGTTCATTTTCTGTTCTGATGTCTGTTCCCCCACGCTCACCTCTGTCCCCCAAAACACAAAAATAATAATAAAACCGGTGTGAATTGGGGTGCAGCGCGGCCCAGCTGGGCCTCCTCCCCCAGCACGGTGTTTTAGGGTGCATGCCTGGGGTTGTGGAGGAGCCCTCCCCCACAGCAGAGTCCATCCTAAGTTAACCTCCAGTTTCTTTGCAGCGACTTTGGCCGCCTGGGCAGGAGGGGGCTGCTCTGTCGAATGGGAGTAGGCAGGGCCGGAGGCCCAGGGGGTGGGGTGGCGTGGCGGGTGGGGCAGTCCTGCTCCCCCCAGTAGCAATTGGGGGGTGATGAACAAGCGCCGAGATGGAGCAGGCCCCTCCTGGTTTGGGAGAGGGTTGGTCTGACTGTCAGTTGCCTGGCTGTCTGGTGGGCGTGTGCGTGTGTGCGCGCGTGCGCACAGAGTGCGTGATGGGGACGTGGGGGTGGGGATGCCACAGAGCCGGGCCCTGTGCTGACTAGAGGACCCTCTGGGGACTCTTCCCCCTCCCCCCCCCCACGTCTGTTGCAGCCGCTTACAAGCACGCAGATGGCAAGAAGATTGACGGCAGGAGGGTCCTTGTGGACGTGGAGAGGGGCCGAACGGTGAAGGGCTGGCGGCCCCGGCGGCTAGGTGAGCACTCCCTGCCCGGCCTGGGCCCCGGTGGGCCTGCACTCCCTTCTGCATCCTCTGGTCCTCTGCTGCTCTCTGTCAGCCTCCGTCTTCCTGCCTGCGTGGCTGCTCACCTCTTGCCTTCCTCTCTCCAGCCTGTCTCCTCGTCACCGTCAGCAGTCTTGGGGGCCGGCTTCTTCCGGTTTCCTCACTAGCTGGTGGATTTCCTCTCTTTCTGCCTCGTTCTCCTTATCCTGGGAAGTGGGGATAACCTCCGAGTTCACTGAGATCAGCATATCAGGTGCCCAGCTCGGCAGGGAGTACCTGGTGGGGTTGTAAACGTCACCCTCATGTCCACTTCCTCTTTGCTCTTGCTCTCTGTTGATACATTGGCTCAGCAAATGCCTGTTTGATTACTAGCTGTTTACCGTGTTTTTACTTTTAATTTTTTTTAACCTTTTTTTTGAGAGGGAAAGAGAGCCACATGTGTGGGGGGAGGGGCAGAGGAGAGAGAGAATTCCAAGCAGACTCCCATGTTGTCAGCACCCAGCCAAACACGGGGCTCAGTCCCACAAACCATAAGATCTTGACCTGAACCGAGATCAAGAGTCGGATGTTTGGCTGACTGAGCCACCCAGGCGCCCTTACCGTTGTTTTAGTTAAGAGCAAGACGTACATATGTAGACAGTCTCTGTCTGATTGTCATTCACAGTGTCAGTCAAGGTCAGTTTGGTTGCAACTATCAGAAATACATTTGAGGTTTTTAAAGCCCAAAAGAGCCTTGGGTCCTTTGGAGCCCAAAGATGTGTGATGCCAGTGGGCCTGAAGGGGACCTGGTAGCCAGACCCTAAAGTTGCCAGGAGCCGCCTGTGGTATCTGTGCAGCTTGCTTCCGCCTCGCCTGCTGTCTGTGCAGAGTGGCCGCTTCCGTGTTTTCCTGCAGTGCACTGGCCCAGGGTGCGCCCTGCTTTATACTCAGTCTTACTGCGTCTCTGCGTTTGGGGGTTGGCGCATCTCGGGCTCAGCGTTGGGCCTGGACCTGGGTCTGAGGTCCTGCCATCCAAACGTGCCTGTTAAGGACGGACTCCTGTGAGGATGAGTGACAGCTGCCCGAGAAGATGGTCCTCCCCGGGGAGACCTGTCAGGTGGACGCAGTACTCTGCTCTTCTTCCTGCCTCCCGCCTGCTCTTCCCACCCCGGACTTGCCCGCGTGGCAGAGACCATGCACTCGCCTGCTGGCCCTCTGATCACTAGATAGGCTTTTATCTTGCCCTCCTTTTTCTGGGGTGGAGAGAGTTCTTCAGAGTGCGGTTTCGTGTCCTGGTAGAGTCTTGGAGTCCCGGAATCTTCTCGGTCGGTTGGCATTCAAACTTTGTGATAGCAGTACCCAGTACTTTCTGAGCCAGCATGCGTGTGTGCAAAATTTTAACCCAAACAAAAGTTTTATGAACAGAAATTCTCTTTTTAAAAAATGTTTTTGAGAGAGCAAGCGTGGGGGAGGGGCAGAGAGCGGGGGAGAGAATCCCAGGCAGGCTCCATACTGTCTGCGCAGAGCCCTCCATGGGGCTCAAACCGACAGACTGCAGGATCATGATCTGAGCTCAAGTCGGACGCTTTACCAGGCTAAGCCACCCAGGCGCCCTTTATTTTGTTTTTTAATGTATTTGGGTTGCAGCTCATCAAATTGATGATGCGATCCATTGCTGGGTCGTGACCCGACAGTTGCAGACGCTAGTCTGCGCCATACCTGTGATGGTCTAGATGCCTGGTCAGTTGCCTGTGCCTCTTAGAATGTTCTCTGAGCAGCCTTTTTCCTTTTTCACCCAGCACTGCTGAAAGTCCCTTCCTTACATGGAACTGAGGCCTGCCTCACTGACGCTTCCCCCTAGTCCGCGTCGTGTAGAATGGTGCACGAGAGGGCAGGTTCCAGAGTCGGCTGGGTGTCCTGTCCCAGTCGGGCACTTTCGTTGCCAAGTCCCCATGTGGGCAAGTGGCTGAGTTTGTTTTCCCGTCTGAAGAAGGCGCTCTCTCTTGCTCCTTAGTAGTCCTTTGCTGTACATAGACACTTAATGTTCTGTGCTGGTGACAGTGCGCAAAGCCAGACGTAGTGCTGACTTTCACGCCGTGTGCCAGCCTCCCCCAGAGGCCGGCGTTGCCCTGCTCGCAGGGGTGCACGCACTGAAGCTCTGCCAGAAAGTTTAGGAAGGAAATGTATTCGGTCTGTGAGTAAACAGTGGGGAGCCACGCCAGGGAGGCTTGCTGAGGAACTGGTGTTCAGGCGGACGCCCAAAGCGGGAGTAAATGAACCAGACAGGGAAGAGCAGTGACTGATCCCCCAAAGTGGGGCAGAAAGGAGACAGGAGAGCATGAGGGGATTGAAAAGCACCCCGAAAGTGAGGACCCGGGGGCCAGCGCCTGGAGGCTGCTTGGTGGAGATTCTGGACTAAAGGCGGGTGGGAAGCCATTGGAGATCTGAGGCTGACCGCGTTCATTAGTTAGGTCCCTGGCTTCGCGTCCTGTAAGGAGGCAGCTGAGCAGACAGGGTTTGCGAGGCTGTGTGGGCTTGGAGGTGAAGGATGCACTTTGGAGACTGAGTGCAGGTGTAGACACGGCTGTCCTGTTAAAGTGCGCTGGGCAGAGGCGGCTGCAGACTTTCCGTTTGCTCTTTGCTGCCCCTTGTCTCCCTACCCTGAGTGCCCTGCCCAGTCTGACTCTCTCTCCGCCCGCCCCGCCCCAGGAGGTGGCCTTGGTGGTACCAGAAGAGGCGGGGCCGACGTGAACATCCGGCATTCCGGCCGGGATGACACTTCCCGCTACGATGAGAGGTGAGACTGGGCAACTGGTTTCCTGGGACGCGGGCGGGTACGTGGGGGAGCCCCGGCCGCAAACCTCTGCCCACCTCATCCAGGCCCGGCCCCTCCCCGCTTCCCCACAGGGACCGGGACCGGGACCGCGAGCGGGAGCGCAGGGAACGAAGCCGCGAGCGAGACAAGGAACGAGATCGGCGACGCTCCCGCTCTCGGGACCGGCGGCGGCGCTCGCGGAGTCGGGACAAGGAGGAGCGGAGGCGCTCCAGGGAGCGTAGCAAGGACAAGGACCGGGAACGGAAGCGGCGAAGCAGCCGGAGCCGGGAGCGGGCGCGACGCGAGCGGGAGCGCAAGGAGGAGCTACGTGGTGGCGGAGGTGCTGGCGACATGGCCGAGCCCTCTGAGGCTGGTGATGCTCCTCCTGACGACGGGCCTCCTGGGGAGCTGGGTCCTGATGGCCCTGACGGGCCAGAGGAGAAGGGCCGGGATCGAGACCGGGAACGACGTCGGAGCCACCGGAGCGAACGGGAGCGGCGTCGGGACCGCGACCGAGACCGGGATCGCGAGCACAAGCGGGGGGAGCGGGGTGGTGAACGGGGCAGGGATGAGGCCCGAGGTGGGGGTGGTGGCGGCCAGGACAACGGGCTGGAGGGTCTGGGCAACGAAGGCCGAGACATGTACATGGAGTCTGAAGGGGGCGATGGGTATCTTGCTCCAGAGAACGGGTATTTGATGGAGGCTGCGCCAGAGTGAAGAGGGCCTCCCCCCCACCCCCGTTTTGTTTGGACACGTTCCTATCCATCCCTTTGCTGTCGTCCTCTCCCCCAGCCTTCTTGGCCACCACCTAAGTTTGCCAGCCCAGGGTAGGAGTTGTGGCCCCTTACTGTTGTGACCCCTTGGATTTAAAATAAAATTAATTTCCTGTTGATAACGAGCAACTTGGTTTCTTCACTGCTCTTGATGTTTTCCGCAGAAGGTTGTCTCCTTGCGACAGCCCTACTCTGGTCTGTGTCCCAGGACTTGCCAAAAACGTGGGCTTTCTGACCTGGGGCTGGGGCTACCCCCGCTACCCCAGAGCTGTTTAAAGTGGGATAAGGAGGTGCCCGGTAAGGATTTCCTCCATTAGGGTCTCAGATCCCTCCGTGGTTCCCCCCCCCCTTTATTTTTGGTGTACTGTTTTTTCCACGGCCTTGTGCCACTGTCCCTGCCGCCGTCCCTGCGAAACCCTTGCCTTGGTGGGGGTGGGGCCCAAAGACACCAGGTTACTCTGTGTAAGCCGCGGTCTGTGTGGAAGGGGAGCTGCTGTTTGAGCTGGAAGCTGGAGAGCAGGGAAGGGGGAGGATGGAATGTGAGCACAAGCTGGAGGAGGCGATGGGGCACAGCAGGACAGCTGCACAAGGCCAGGAGGGCAAAGGGCCTGCGGCTCCTGATGGCAAGTTCGCCATGAATGTTTTTATTTTATTTTTATTTTTTGAGAGGGTGAAAGTGAGAGACAGAGGCAGAGAGAGAAACGGGGCTCACCTGAAGCGCAGCTGGTATTTTACCCGAAGTGGAGCTTGACTGCACTTGAAGCAGGGCTCAAGCTCACCCGATGTGGGACTTGAACTCCTGAACAGTGACATCGTGACCTGAGCTAAAGTCAGATGCTTAACAACTAAGCCACACAAGCACCGCTCTTTATTTTTTTAAGCTTGCTTATTTTGGGGCGCCTGGGTGGCTCAGTTAAGCAGCTGACTTCAGCTCAGGTCATGATCTTCCAGTTCTTGGGTTCGAGCCCCACGTCAGGCTCTGTGCTGACAGCTGAGAGCCTGGAGCCTCCTTCACATTCTGTGTCTCCCTCTCTCTCTGAATGTCCCCTGCTCACGCTCTGTGTCTCTCTCAAAAATAAAAAAACGTTAAAAAAAGTTTAAGCTTACTTATTTTGAGAGACACAAACATCGTGTGAGCTGGGCAGGGGCAGAGAGAGACAGAATTCCAAGCAGGCTCTGCACTGTCAGCACAGAGCCCAATGCGGGGCTTGAACTCAAAACCATGATGGGGTGCCTGGGTGGCTCACTTGGTTGAGTGTCCAACTTCAGCTCAGGTCATGATCTCACGTCTCGTGGGTTCGAGCCCTGCATCAGGCTCTGTGCTGACAGCTTGGAGCCTGGAGCCTGCTTTGGATTCTGTGTCGTCTCCCTCTCTTTCTGCCCCTCCCCTGCTCACATTCTGTCTCTCTCTCTCTCCCTCAAAAATAAACAAACATTAAAAAAAAATAAACAAAACAAAAAAAAACATGGGATCATAGCCTGAGCTGAAACCTAGAGTCAGATGCTTAACCAACTGAGCCTCCCCCCAGGTGCCCCTCTTTTTTTCTTTTAAATATTTTTGAGAGCGTGCGCATTGAGGGGGGGGGAGAGGCAGAGCCCGACGTAGGGCTTGAACTCAGGAACCATGAGATCATGACCTGAGTCAAGTTGGATGCTTCACCGACTGAGCCCCCCAGGCGCTCCCACCGGGAGTGTTTTTACTTCATACACGGCTATGACTGGAGGATTAACAGGAAAGGGGAGGTCCCAGCAGCAGTTGAGATTGCAGCGGCCTCTGGACAGATCACATAAGGTGATGGTGAGGACACTTCAGTCTGGTGACCACCTGAGAAGGAAGCCAGTTAGCCTTGCAGAACCCTGGAGCAGCTCCAGACCACAACTACAAGTACAGCAAGGATACAGACTCCAGAATCTGTACACGGGGCAGTTTTCCTTGTTTCAGCACTCAGGATGCTTACGAGCGGGGCAGGCATTTCCTGCCCAGGCAAATACAGGAGGTACTTTGGTCTTTGAAAAGTTTCTCCGTCTAATGGCAGACTTGGCCTGATAACCCAGAGGCAGCCCGTCTATTAAACACACACGTGGATTATGCTTTTTTTTTTTTTTTTTTTTTTAGTTTATTTTTGAGAGTGCAAGCGGGGGAGGAGCAGGGAGAGAGGATCTGAAGCAGGTTCTGCGCTGACAGCACAGGGCCCAATGCCGGGCTCAAACTCACTAACCATGAGATCAAGACCTGAGCCAATGTCAGACGCTTAATCGACTGAGCCACCCAGGCGCCTCTCTAGAAAGAGTAGGACTTGCATTGCTGAAAACCAAGCACATGGATTACGCTTTTAACTGCTTCAGTCTTCACAAGCATACAAAGATGACAAGCCTTTGAGAAAATCCTGCAACCGGAAACCACAAGGTAAGTGGGAAACCAGGCCCTGGATGGAAGACTTTAGAGGATAAACGAGAACTCAGTGCCTCTAATTAGTATATTCTTGTAGATCTCCCAAATGCTGCAACTGCACTTCTGGACTTGGCTCTGAAGAACAGTGTTCCAGGCTAGCATGGCACAGGCCAGTTACATAAAGACCGGACATGATCTGTAAAAGGAGCCTGTGCCAGGCATTGGGAACCTGGACTCGGCATCTGATACCTAAGAAAGGGAAAGCCAACACCCTCTCTTTTTCCTTTGAGGACATTTGCCAGTTTAGTTTGGGGAACAGATTCAAAGTGGCAGTCCACTGGGCTGAGTTCACAGAGGTCACACTACGCAGGTTGGACTCAAGCGCAAAATTATGCTGAGCCAGATGGGGCACTGAGCCCCCAGATCTACACGCAATCCCTACCCAAGGCATTTGCCAACTGCTAAACTGCTTGCTGTCAGTACAAGAAACCCCCCCCCCCAAAGGGGCTCATGGGAAAGAACTAGTTGGAAGCTACAGTGTTGAGCAGAGGTGGCAGCAGCCTCGCAGGTCTGAGGGAGACGGGTTGGGGGTCACACCCTGCAGGGAGCAACAACCGTGCGGGAGATCCCCAGAGCACCACCAGATTGGAGTAAGCCACAAGTGAAACAGCAGGCATAAGGAAACTTGAAAGCAGACCTCGTCAGGATTTAGGTGTTCTGCATGCCAGGAGACAACTTAGCCCTTTGGAGGAAGGTCTCATTCGGAGCCTCTCTGATTTTTAGTACACAATGCTCAGCATCTACTCAAAAATCATTAGGCACTCTAGAAAAGAGGAGGGCTTGCATTGCTGAAAACCAAGGGAAAAACAACCAACAGACCCAGGAATTCTGACCCAGGCATTCTGATGTTGTTCTGTGTGTTCACAAAACAAGGCAAGGATTGGAGAGCTATTTTCTTAATGTTTATTTCTTTATTTAGAGACCTTGCTGGGGTGGGGGTGGGGCAGAGAGGGAGAGAAGGAATCCCAAGCAGGGTCCACGATGTCAGCGCAGAGCCTGACCTCACAAACCATGAGATCATGACCTGAGCTGAAATCAAGAGCCAGATACTTAACTGAGCCACCCAGGCGCCCCTAGGATGGTGAGCTTTAACTGAGAGCTGCAATCTTTAAAAGAAAAAAAGTCAAATGTAAACTTTAGAGCTGAACACAGTAACAAGTCAAGAATTGAGGTGCACTCTGTAATCAATCAGATACTGCACGACCTCAACTGTTCCTGTTACAGACATTAGAAATACTGGGGGGGCGGGAAAGAATTAGACAGAAGTTCTTGAAAATAAAAGAAATCTCACGACCTTTTAAGGAAGTTAACAGGATATACATTACCAAAACAAGGGATTTAAAAGAAAGGAAACTAGATGTGGTTCAGAGCAGTGGAGGAAAGTCCCAGTTAGGCAGTTTCTAGAGAGCACTTCCGTCCCGATTGGGGTCAGAGGACTCAAGTTTTCCAAGCAGTTTCAGGATAAAAAGAAGGCTCAATAGCTAAACTAATGGCACTCCTCATTTCACAATATACATAAATCAAACCATCATGCTGTTTGTACGCCTTAAACTTCTACAGTGCTGCATTGTCAATTATTTTTCAATAAACCTGTCTAAAAAAGAATCAGTAAAATCCCTTGTGATGGAAAATTTGGGAAATTAAAGTGATGGAAGAAAAGCACATAGAAAAGAAAGCACAGGAAAAAATGAAAACAGAAGCTGTCCGGGAAAGGAAATGTAAGGACAAGGCACTACTTGGGCTCTGTAGGAAACAGTAAGTACTTAGACATACCATGAGTACTTGATGGATGGCCACAGAATCTAGTAGCATGAAACTACCATGGGAAGAGGGTGGAAAGGTTGTAAGAGCAGAAGATCAATATGAAATTTATTACTAACATCTAACATCGCTAAGTTGAGAAATAGCATGTTATTTAGATACAGAAGCAACTAGAGATTGAACATCCATAAGTTGCCTCTTTCAGTGGGGAGAGTTAGGATGGGGACAGGGGCAGGTGCTTTTCAATACCAGCCCTTCTGTATTATTGGATTTTGCTTTTAACTGTAAACATGTTTTGTACTATGAAGGACAGAGGGAGAGACAAACTTGACCTAGCTCTCTCCCTTTGCCAAAGCCCTTTCCTGGGTTCCATATCCCCATCTAGCTAATGGTGCGGGCAGGCAACAGTCAGACTTCTCCACAGTCTTGTCTACATTTCCTACATTCCTTTGGCTTCTTTAGAATATCCGATAGCCTTGCCCACTTCCCCCTTTAAAAGCACCCTCTCAACAGTTTCTCCCACCTAGTTTCCCTACTACTTTCCTGGCCTTTTTTTTTTTTTAATAAAATTTTAATGTTTATTTTTTTATGTTTTTTAATTTATTTTTGAGAGACAGAGACAGTGCAAGCAGGGGAGGGTCAGAGTGAGAGAGAGGGAGACACAGAATCCGAAGACAGGCTCCAGGCTCTGAGCTGTCAGCACAGAGCCTGATACAGGGCTCAAACCCACAAGCTGCGAGATCATGACCTAAGCTGAAGTCGGACGCTTAACCCACTGAGCCACCCAGGTGACCGCCTCCCCCCCACCCCGGGCTTATTAAATCTTCTTTCTCACTTTGAAATGTTTGCAGTCCTAGGTCCTCTTCGTTCTAGATTACCTTGCACTCAGCGTTCTTGTCCACTCCTCTGGTTTTATTCACCACCTTTGCCCAAACTCTCAGTACTGCTTTCAGACTTAGATGCGGCACAGTCTCCTCAGATTCAAAATATATCCAATGTTCCTCCTCCAGCATAGACCATCTTAACAAGGGGCCCCACCAGCACCTTAATATCATACACAGTTAATCACCAGGACGTGTCCGGACGTTTCCAAATCTGTCCACCTATCCGCCCTGCCTCTGTCCTGGTCCAAGCCATCATGGGATTGCTGGAAGAGCCTCCTGCTTCCCTCTGACTGCCATCCAGTCCAGTCCCCACACGGTGGCTGCACGGATCTTAAAATACACATTGGAATATCACATTTTACTCTTCGGCCTTACCATGAAGTCCAAAATCATCATCATGTGTATGCCAACACACAAGGCCATGCATAACCTGTGTCCTGCCTACCTTTTCACCATCATGAACCACTCTTAACGTTTACCGCGTGGGCTCTTTCCTGCCTGGAAAATGATCCACGCCCCACCTCCTGATGAACTTCCGTCCAAGGACTCGGTCAGTGTCCCTCCTGGATCATCACCTCCTTACTCCCAATTTCTTACCACCGTCGCAGTTGATTGCCTACTCCCCCTCCCCCATGGACTAAGTTTCTTCAGAGCAGTGGGCTTGTCCTGCTCACCAGCATGTCCAGATGTTTAACATAACATTTGTCCAACGAACGTGGAAAAAAGAGAAAGGGGATGGACAGATGTGGCGGGCAGGGCAGACCGAAACGGAAGGAGTGCAAACAGAAGCCGCAATAGGAGGGGTCGCAAACCGGAGAGCCCTTCGGCGGCTGTGGGTAGGACAGCCGGACAGCCAGACAGGCGCGGCAGCAGGTGGGGCGGCCGCGTCGCGGGGAGCGGAGCGCACGTCGGGCCGCGCCCCCGCAGGGGGCGCCCGCCGCCCGGGGCGTGGCCTCGCGCAGCCCCGCCCTCCTCGCCGGAGACCGGGCAGGCGGGCAGCTGGCGGCCGCGGCGCCGACATGGCTGCGCTGGTGGAGCCGCTGGGGCTGGAGCGGGGTAAGCGCGCCAGGGGGCCCTGCCCACCGGCCGCGGCCCGCGGCCGGGACCCTGGTCCCCGCCCCTCCCGGCCAGGCCCCGGCGGGTGGGCGGGCAAATCGAGCGGGGGTGGGCGGGGCGGGGCGCCGCGAGGCGGCGGTTCGCGGGTGTGGGAGGGTCCGTGGGCTAGCGGGCCCAGGAGGGGCGCCCACCGCACAGCCCTGCCTGCGTGCGTGTGGGGATTCCGGGGCGCGGGGCCCCTGGCTGGCCGCAGTCTCCCTTGCCAGCGGCAACTCTGCGGGTGCCCGACTGGGACTCGGCTGTCTTTCCCGGGATCTGTCTGCGTTCGCCCTTACTGGTTTCTGGCCGCATCTCTCCGTGCTTCTCCGTGCCTCTGACTCCGTGTCTTTGCGCCCCGCCCCCGCCCCGCAGACGTGTCCCGGGCTGTGGAGCTCCTCGAGAGGCTCCAGCGCAGCGGGGAGCTGCCCCCGCAGAAGCTGCAGGCCCTTCAGCGAGTCCTGCAGAGCCGCTTCTGCTCTGCCATCCGGGAGGTGAGAGCAGCGCGGCGCCGGGACACCGGCTGGCGGCCGCCGTCCTGACCGTCTGCCCGAGCTCAGGGACTACGCCTCCCAGCAGCGCCGGGGGCGGCCCGCCTTGGGGTGCCCGCGCTTCAGCTCCGGGTTTCTTCGGGAGTTGTAGTTTCCTCGGGTTCCAGGTTGCGGGGGCGGGGCGGATCCCCGGGTGGGAGGGTCCGCGGGCCTGGACTCCGGTGTAGAAGGGAGGGGGGGGGGCTGGTGGCTCGCTGACGCTGCTGCGTCCTCACCAGGTGTATGAGCAACTCTATGACACGCTGGACATCACCGGCAGTGCTGAGATCCGGGCCCACGCCACGGCCAAGGTAGGTGTCCCCCACCCCATCACCCACGCTATCCTCTGAACTGCATGGTCTGGCTTCGTATCTTCCTAAAGTCAACCATGCCTGTTTTCCTCCCTCATGAGTTTTGCCGAATCTATGTACCAGCGTTCCTGTTATTTACTGATCTTTTAAGTAATCTCGCGTTTTACTTAAATGCCATATAAAGGCATCTTTGGCAACCGCAAGTGGAAGCTAGTACCGCATACCTGACAAGAAGATACTCTTTAACACCTATACCGCGAAATAGCATTAAACACTGAAATCTCACCAAACTATAGTTGTATGCTATTTCTTCCCGCTCCCTGGAGGCTCTCAGTTCCTTCCAGGCCTTGTTTTTCTCTATTAAAAATTGAGATTGGCAGGTGTTGAGTGTTTAAGACACACTCACACCAAAATGGAGACATTCTCTTTGATGTCTGAAGCATCGAAAACAGAAGAACTAAAAGGGACTAATTACAGGGCAAGCTTGTGGCGAACTGAGGCAGGTGCATGGGGAAAGTGATCTGGCCTCAGTCGCTCTCCCTGGCCCAGATCCTCCCCCCAACTGGAGTCCCCCCACCCAGCAGGGAGGGGCCCTCACCTCCCCATATTTTCTCTCTCCCAGGCCACGGTGGCTGCCTTCACAGCCAGTGAGGGCCATGCACATCCCAGGGTAGTGGAGCTGCCCAAGACAGATGAGGGCCTGGGCTTCAACATCATGGGGGGCAAGGAGCAGAACTCCCCCATCTACATCTCGAGAGTCATCCCTGGAGGCGTGGCTGACCGCCACGGAGGCCTCAAACGCGGGGACCAGCTGCTGTCCGTGAATGGTGTGGTGAGTGGGGACTGAGACTGGGCTCCCAGTGTGTTCGAAGTAGTACGGTCCCTGCTTTTGACATTCATTCGACAGGCACCGTTAGAGTACTGGCTCTTTGTCCGGCCATGCTGGGCACCGCTAGAGACGCTGAGAGAAGTTTGCCTCAGCTCCTATATTCAAGGACTCCTTTTTGGTGAGGGAGATAGACTCTGACTGAAATAATCTTGATCCAGGGAGATAATAATAAGGAAGCACAAAGCATTATGAGAGCCCAAATGAGGCATCAGACCAGCATAGGTGAGGAGAGGTTTTGCAGAGGAAGGAACATTTGAGTTGGGTTTTGAAGGATGCTGAGGAGTTCTCCAGGCAAATAGGGTAGAGAAGAGTATTACCAGCTGTGAGTGTTGTAGGTCGTAGGGAGTGTAGAGTGTGACTCTACACTCATCTGAGCTGAACAGAAAGGGCTTGGTTCTTTAGATTTTTTTTAAAAAGTTTTTATTTATTTATTTAGGGAGAAAGAGAACACGTGAGCAGGGAGGGGCAGACGGGGGATGGGGGAGAATCCCAAGCAGGCTCTGTGCTGCCAATGCAGAACCCGACATGGGGCTTGAACCCATGAACTGTGAGATCATGACCTGAGCTGAGATCAAGAGCTGAACACTTTAAAAAAAAAAAAGAGAGAGAGAGACACAACCAGCTGAGCCACCCAGGCGCCCCACAAAGGGCTTGGTTCTAATGGAGGATTTGAGCATGTAGTTAATTAAAAGCACTGTGGTTAGAAACAGATTGAGGCACCACTGGAGGGGTCGTGGGGCCAGCCACTCAGGGCCCGAGAAGCTGGGACTTCGTCTCAAGAATTCTGGGGAGCCATGGGAAGGCTGTGAATAGCGGAGGGATCGGCTCAGCACGGAGGTGTAGAAGGACCCCTTTGGAACTCTGCGGGGGGATGGACTGAAGGTGGAGACTGGAGGCCGGAAGGTCTAGGGAGGAGCCTAGGTGAAAGTCCCTGGGAGAGAGGATGAGGCCGGGTTGGTGGGGACAAAGTAGGGAGTCAGAGCAGGAGGGCTGGGGCTGGGGCATAGCAGGCTTTGGGGAGGGAGGGGATAAAGACGGACTTGGAGGTCTGGCTTAGTGACTGAGGGCTTTGAGGGTTCGTCCCTGACATGAGGAACTTGGCAGGTTTTGGGGGAGGACGCTGAGGCAAGAGTTAATGACTCTCCCAGAAGGACACGAGGCCCTGGCGTCCTGGGCTGGTGCCAGGCTCACAGACAGTAGGCCCCGTGTCCAGGGTCTGGGCTGGGTGTGGGTGGGAGGCCCCGGCCCAGGTGTCTGTGCATCGCCCTGCAGAGCGTTGAGGGCGAGCAGCACGAGAAGGCGGTGGAGCTGCTGAAGGCAGCCCAGGGCTCGGTGAAGCTGGTGGTGCGTTACACACCTCGCGTGCTGGAGGAGATGGAGGCCCGCTTCGAGAAGATGCGCTCTGCTCGCCGGCGCCAGCAGCACCAGAGCTACTCGTGAGCCCTTTGCCACCACACCCCTGCGGCCTCCGCTGCCTCCTTTATCCCCAGAGTGATTTCTGGGACCTTGAGGGGCACCACCCCCAGCCCCGGCTCCCCTCCCTGGGGTTCTGACCCTTGACTCCTGACCCAGGCTCTCACTAAATCCCTCGGGGGGGTCTCCTAGCTCACTTTCATCCCAAGATCTGCAGCCTACTCTCCAGAATCCCTCAGTCCACTTCCCTGGGACCTTGGCTCTGTACCCCCAGGCCCGGCTCTCTCCCATGCCTCCCCAGGTCCCCTCCCCTGAGCTTGGCTCCCCTCTCTTCCCCCTCTTTGCAGGTCCTTGGAGTCTCGAGGCTGAAACCACAGATCTGGACCCTCACCCTCACTCCCTCCCCCCCTGTACAGTATTTATTGTCACCGGCTCCTTATTTAAAGATCTTTGCCCCTCACTGAGTGTCCGTGTGTCTGTTCTGCATCCTGGGGCTAGAGTGTCTTGAGATGTGGGGGTGGGTGGAGAGAAGGTGAAGTCCAGAGACTGCTTTTCAGAGCCCGAGAGCAGAGGCAGAGACCTTCCCCCGAAGTCTGAAGGCGGTGGTTGGCTGGCTTCCTAGGCACAAGTCCAAGGCGGAGGCTGGGACCCTCTCTGGGTCCGAGTGTGGGGTCAGAGCCAAGGACGACGCCCCCTGCCTTTAAGAGAGTCTGAGGGCGAAGGCCGAACCCCTTCTGTAGTTGGTCTGACGGAGGAGTCCCGAGAAGCTGCCGAGCCGGCGGGCAGCCTCTGTGTGGGCGGGGTGGAGCGAACCATTAGCCTCGTTCGCCAGGGGAGCCCTGCAGGCCGTGCTATCATCAGCGTGGGGGGTGAGGGTGCCGCGTGCAGTTCCCAGGGTGGGCGCAGGGGGTGCAGAATAAGGTGCACTCGCCGACCCGGCATTCACCCCACCTTCCAACCTGAGAGCGTGTCTCCGGGAGCCGCCCCCGCCTTAAAATCCAATCTTTTAGTCCCTCCTCACCGCCGGTCCAGCCCTCCTGTCCCGTGCGGCGCTAGGGCTGGCGCGCGCCACCTCCGGGATCCGGGGTCGCGACTCGCATTCCACGCCGCGCGCCACTAGCTCCAGGTGACATCATCCCCCTGCCGGGCTCCGCCTTCCGCCCCAGCCGCCGCACGCCGCGTGCTTATTGGCCGGCGCGCCTTCAGCCCCGCCTTCCGCTCTCCGCCCGCGCGACCCCTCCCAGTCCGTGCGGAGGCGGGGTTTAGCCACCGGCCGGCGCCGACGACGCCTCCCATTGGCCATTCAGAGCCGTCTGTCAGTCTCCTGTTAAAGGGGCCACGACCGCACGGGAGCTGTGGGGGGGGGAGGGAGGAGGAATTTTTTGGGGGGGAGGTGGGATTTTGGGGGCGCTGGTGGGCACCCCTGGATCTGGCGGCTGCGGCCTCGCGGGGGGGAGGCTGAACGGTGATAGGGGCAGGGGGCTATTTTAGGGGGTAGAGGGCTGTGAGACTGTGAGGGGGAGGGGGGTCCCCAGCGCCCAAGCCGGAGCCAGAGACGCGGAGCCCGCGCGAGCGGCGGAGACAGGGCTCCGGAGCCACAGATCCGGGCCCCGGCCGCCGCCAGGGGCCCCGCCCGGTCCCCCCACCCCACCCCACGTCCCTCCTGCAGCCCAGCTCCGCCCGCAGCCGCCGCGGACCAGGTAGGTAAGAGCCCGGCCCAGCCCGCTTGGCAGCGCCCACCCCGGGGACCCCTCACCGAGCCTCCCTCGCCTTGCCGAGATCCTGGACTCCCTTCTTTATACCCGGGGGCCCCGGAGCCCAGATTTCACAGCCCAACCTCAGACACTCAGGCGTGCCCCTCCCGGTTCTCAGAGTCCCCAACCGAACCCTAGAATTCCTACCGCCTTGCGCCTTGTCCAGGGCCCAGGAGCCTGGATTTCTCAGTTCAGCTCCGGAAGCCCCCTCTGGACCTACATTCTCCTCCTCGGCCCAGTCCCGGGAGCTCCAGACACCTGCTGTGGCTGTGTCAGATCTCCCAGCTAGGGCCAGCTGCCCCCCGTCGCGTCTGCAGAGTCCCCTATTCGTGCACCCGGTCTGCCCATCTCCAGCCCTCCGGCTTGAACAGCCAGCCCGGTCTCTCAGTCCAGGCCGGCTCGGCAGCCGCCCTGGACACAGGCCCGCTCTGGAGCTGTCCATGGTCAGCTCACTAGGCAGCCTCACCTCCCCCACCTCCTGCTGCTGCCGCCGCCGGGGAGGGGGCGCCTGCGGCACGGGGATCCCCCCAGCCGCGCCTTTGACCCGGAGATACCCGGGCCCTCTCTGACCCAGGCGCCTGGGCCTCAGGGCTCCGCTGGCCAGTCTCTCGGCCGCGTCCTCAGCACTCCAGGTTTCTGGGACCCCAGCTGCTTCTTGAGGAGTCAGGGCTTCTGAATGTTCCTGCCTAGTCCACCTTGGGGACCTTGGCATCCAGGGATTCAGCTGCCACCTGGCTCTGGGAGCCCTGTCAGTGTTCACTCCGTCTGCCTAAAGACCCCAGCTGGTGGCCCCCAGCCCATCAGGACCTGGGAATCCAGTTTCCCTGCTCTTGCGCCCTTTAGAGACCCAGTTCAGCAGCCCCTGTGCCCCTCAGGCAAATATACCCAGGCTCCAGGCACCCCAGCGTCTGCCTGCTTAGGGATTCAGGCACCATGACTCTCTCCCTTTCAGGGACTTGGAATGCAATTCTTAATGCAGTTCTCTGGCTTCTGCCCACCTTCCCCCCTTGGAGACCTAGATGCTTTGTCCCAGGTCCTGCATCTTATCAGGGACCCAGGGGTTCAGACCCCAGCTTCTGTACTGCCCACCAAAGCCATCTGCCACAACCCTCCTTCCCAACAAGGACTTGGGCTCCAAGCTTCCATCCCTGTCCTTTATCTCCAAGAGTCCTGGCCCCCACCAAGTATCTAGACCATTGGCTCTTAGTCTTAGGAACCCAGGTTCCCACGGCCTTACAAACCCCATCTACTTGACATCTCTGGTGGCCTTAACAAACCCCTGCCTCGTCTCCATATCATCTCAGGTGCTGGGGGCTCTCTTCTCTACTCTCTTCCCTGAGACTCAGCTTCTTGAGATGTTTCCAACACCCCATCAGGATGTTTCTATGTCATGATGTCTCATCCTCTGAGTATACCTTCTCAGGCTGTTGAGCCAAATATACACCCTTCCTCTAGATGTGTTCTGAGGAACATTCATTAGATGACCTAGAACCTACCCATGATCTTCCATATTTCCGGTTAAACTGTGCTCTTGCAATGCTCTAGATTCGTTCAAAATCTTAGAACACTCTCAGTCAGTATCTCTGTTCCATTTTCACCCAAGGTATATTCTAAATTCTAGATTAGGTGGTAAATTCTAGGCATGTATTTCCCTAAGGAATTCAAATGTCTTGATAATGCCCCCAAGCTAAATTCTGATCCCACCTTCTCCTCACACATGTTCCAAATTTTTAGAAACCAGAACTTGCTTACTCTCTGCTAAAATTTTATTTTAGGTGTGTTCTAGGCTCAGCCACATCCTTGGCATTGTTCTAGCTTCCTTTTTCTTCCCAGGGACATTCTACATTCTAGAACATATGTGTTCCAATTATGGGCTCTAGCCTTTCTCCAAATTGTGCTATCAATTTTAAAATGCACTTTCCTGTTTTAGGTTCCAATCCAATTCTACAGTCTTAAATCTAAAGGATTCCCACCGAAATATTGTACATCTTCCCTTTGATCAGGTACTAGGTTCTGGGCCCATCCATTCCCACCTTTTCTGTCCATCTTTTCCCTAATGTGACCTTTGTTTAGAACTTATCTTCTGGCGAATTGTGGGCTTCCTCCTCCATCTGCCACTTTAGCATTCTTAGCAGGCTCTAGGCTCATCTCCTCTTTTTGGAGTCTTCAGCTAGAAATGTCCTCATTTCCAGAACATCTCTCCCCCCTTCCTTTGCCAGCTCAGTCCTTATGCCAGTAAATTCCCAATTCCCAGCATGCTTCTGCATCTTCCCCCAGGCACTTCTAGGTTCCAGGCAAACTCCTTGCTACTTTCTAGGGTTTTGTTTCCACCTCCAGGGCCTGTTCTCAATTCTAGAGCGTATCTTCTGCCTTCTGTCTATCATGTAGACACATGATAAAGCTAAGAGCGTGACCCCTGCTTTGTTCTTTGTTATACCTGCATCCCCGGTAGGTTCCACGTTCTAGATTCTGTCTCCTGACTAGGTTTGTTATGCATTGCATAAGGTATGTTCTTAGATACCATTATGCTCCCCCTTTGTGTTCGGGGTTCTTGGGTGACCCAGATACTCTTTAATTTATTGGATTGCTTTTGGCTGGTTCAAGATTCCAGATCTGGGTTCTAGAATGTGCCCCTCTACTTGGCCCTGTGTGAGGATTTTACTTTACATGTGGGAACATATGTCCTTTCTGCCCTCTGTGCTGTATTCATGCCAGTGGCTTTCTAGATTCTACATCCAGCCTTGCTAAATTTTATTTCCTTCTCAGTGCATTTGAAGTTCTAGAGTGGCTTCTCCAAAACATCCTGTATTGCATCTCCGGAGGAGGTTCTGGGTTTTAGACACCATGTTGGTTTTGACCTGCTTCTTATAAATATTGTCTTAAGTTTGCCCTCTGAGTGCTGGCATGCAGGTGTCTAGATTGCCAGGTGCACCTCTTCAAAGACAGAGGGTTCAGGCATCTATCTGCCTCCTCTCCCGGGTTCCAGGGCCCTCCCGCCCCTTCTCTTCTCATTAGAGTCCAAGACCCCAGTTCCAGGTTTTGGACATAGTCTGCACATTGGGTGGGGCTGGGGAATTATCCACTCTCAGAACCGGTTACGCTGCTGCCTGAAGGGAGAGAAAGAAAGGAGAGAACAGAGTGAAAGTCCCTCCTGCTTTCCACCGGGCCAGCTGGACCCGTCTGACCTGATGCGTGTGGAGGGAGTGGCTCAGGAGACCTCCCTTGATCTCCGCCCACAGCTCATGCACCCAGATTCCTGGGTCCTGGGGGCCTGGACTCCTAGGTCCTGGGGGAAGAGGGCTCTGAAGGCTGGGATTGCTGGGTCTGAGGTTGGAGACTGAAAGCTCAGATTCTTGTGTCCCTGTCTGACCCCCAGGATTGGGGAAGAGGCGCCTGGAGGCTCAGACTCCTGGGTCTAGGGGAAAGAAGGGAATTGGGGACCTAGCCTCCTGTGACCTGAGGTAGGAGGGAGTTGGATCTTGGACTCCTAGGTTGTGGGAGATGGCTAGCAAGTGGAATGGGTTTTAGATTCTTCTGGAGCTGGGGTCCAGATATCTGGGAAATTGAGGGCAGGATTTGGGCTGTATAGGTCACATCACTGTGACCTTATACTGGTGCCACTGACCTAATTCTGTGACCACAGTTCTTTGACCTCCTGAACCCATGGGTCTCGTGTGAGCCTGGAGTTTCTCACTCATGCAGTGGGTTAATGCCGGCCCCCGGCAGGGTCAGAACAGGGACAGACTGATTTTCCTGTATTGACTCAGGCAATGGGTCACCTGGCTTTGGTTTCTCTGACTAGGCTGGTCCTAAATTTGCTGCCAGTGCCTGATGGAGTCTGGCCTCGGTTTCTCCACATGCTATCACCCAGGCAGCTAGGCCTGATTTCGTGAGAGCAACGGGGTTTCAGTTTATCCTGTCCCGTGATCAGAATGGATGGGCCTCAGTTTCTTCCGTACAAAGCCTGGGTTGCCCCGCCTGTTTTCACCATGTAGTATCCGAATGGCCGTGCCTCAGTTTCTCTGCCAGTGTCTCGACGAGGCCGGTCTCTGTTCCCTGCCCCCTCCCCGCTCCCGCAGGCCAGCACCGCCGCCATGATGTGCGAGGTGATGCCCACCATCAGCGAGGATGGCCGGCGGGGCTCGGCGCTGGGCCCGGACGAGGCGGGCGGCGAGCTGGAGCGCCTTATGGTCACGATGCTCACGGAGCGCGAGCGCCTGCTGGAGACGCTGCGCGAGGCGCAGGACGGGCTGGCTACGGCGCAGTTGCGGCTGCGCGAGCTGGGCCACGAGAAGGACTCGCTGCAGCGCCAGCTCAGCATCGCTCTGCCCCAGGTCTGGGCGGGACCGGGGCGGGGCCTGCGGGAGGCGGGACCTCGACCACAGAAGGCGCGGTGGGGCTGGTCCGGAAGGGGCGGGACTTGGCGCTTAGAAGGGAGGGGGGAACTTGCTAGTGATGGGCGGGGCCCGAGCCGCGGAAGGGGGCGGGATTTAGCGGGGAGGGGCGGGGCCTTCAAACTTCCAGTCCTATGTAGTGAGGGACACGGGGAAATGATTGTTCTAATTGTCTGGATCCTGCCCACATCTGGACAGGAGTTTGCAGCTCTGACGAAAGAGCTGAACTTATGTCGGGAGCAGCTGCTGGAGCGGGAGGAAGAGATTGCAGAGCTGAAGGCGGAGCGGAACAACACGCGGGTGAGGGGGTGTGGGAGGCGGGGCCTAATAGGGGCGGGCGGGGCCACGCGGTGTTGCAGCCTGACCCACCTTTTTTAAATTTTTTTTACCCATCTTGCCTTCCTGTCTTATCCCTACTACCGCTGCCTGGCTGTCTCCTGTGGTCCCCTCCTTCCTTCATATTTCCTCCCCTATTTCCGTAATGGTTCTTTTTTCCTGCACCACTCCTTCCTTCCTTGACCATGCCCCGACCTTTGATATCCCTCTCTCTTTTCCGGACCTCTCTCCTTTACCCCTATGCTTGGCTCCACCTCTTCCTCCATGTGTCCGTCCCACCTGTCTGGACCACCGTTGTCCTCGACTCTGCCTCTCTTCCCTTGCCTCTTTTCCTTGGCCCGGTGACCTAACCCTGTAGCTTCTCCTTGAACACCTGGAATGCCTGGTGTCCAGGCACGAGAGGTCACTGCGCATGACCGTGGTAAAGCGCCAGGCCCAGTCCCCGGGCGGGGTCTCTTCCGAGGTGGAGGTACTCAAGGCTCTAAAGTCCCTCTTCGAGCATCACAAGGCCCTGGATGAGAAGGTATGAGAATCGGAAGAGCCTGGATGCAGAACGGAAGCCCGTGGTTGGTTGGGGCTGCCCTGGATAGGGCAGATTCTGGCTGTGATTGATTGGGGATGTCCTAAATGAGAAGAATGTTGCCTGAGATTGATTGGGCTACTCAGATTGGGACTTGACTGATAACAGAAAAATGAATTTGGTGGGGGCTACCAGTGGGTGGGGCTGCCTTGGTAACTGGCTGGAGCTGCACACCCACCATAGATAGAGTAATGCTAATGTTGCCCTATCAGGCCGTCCCAGGGGTTTTCTGCCTGTCCTAGATTGGGTCTGAACTCCATTTCACTCTGTCCTGCCCCCATCCCCAGGTCCGGGAGCGGCTGCGGATGGCGCTGGAGCGGGTGGCGGTGCTAGAGGAGGAGTTGGAGCTAAGCAATCAGGAGGTGGGGGCGTGGCCAAGAAGGAGGAGGGACTAAAGGGGCTACCAATGGAGTGGAGTTGGTTGGGTGGGTTCGGGGCTCAGGGCAAGAACTGACTACGGAGGAAATAGTTGGATGGGGAAAGTTAAGACTAGAGGACACGGCCACAAGTTGGCTAGGGGGATGAGTAAGGGTGGACTCCATTCTGAGCGACTAAGGAGAGATATAAGGAAGGCAGAGAGTTTAAGATAGACTGTGGGTTGGGGTGGCCTCAGCAGGACCAGGGCCAGTGGTAAGTAGAGCTGGAGGCTCTAGGACGCCCTTTGTCCTGATCTCCCTTTCCCGTTCCCAGACCCTGAGCCTGCGAGAGCAGCTGTCTAGGCGCCGGTCGGGGCTGGAGGAGCCCGGCAAGGAGGGGGACGGGCAGGTAAGGGGTGGAAGACCCTCCCTCCCCTTGCTTTTCAAGGATCCCCATCCCCGTGACCTCCACTCAGCCACCCGACTTTGTGATGGTCCTTTTAATGTTTGATATGATCCTCAATGTCTATGACATCTGAAGTCCTAAGACGCTTACTGGCCTTTGACCTCTGATTCAAGTCACCTAGCTAACTTCTGTGACCTTCAGGACCCATACTGGTCTTTGATTCCCCTCCCTTCCGTCAACTTTTTCCTTGCATTCTCTCTATATCTCTGGGTTCCCCACTCTGGGTTCTGTTCCTTCTTCTCTCACTGCCCCTTCTCCAGCCCCTTGCCAATGGCCTTGGTCCTGGCGGGGATTCGAACCGGCGCACAGCCGAGCTGGAGGAGGCCCTGGAGCGGCAGCGTGCGGAGGTGTGCCAGCTGCGGGAGCGCCTGGCGGTGTTGTGCCGCCAGATGAGCCAGCTGGAGGAGGAGCTGGGCACCGCCCACCGCGAGCTGGGTAAGGCCGAGGAAGCTAACGCCAAGCTCCAGCGCGACCTCAAGGAGGTGAGGCCGGAGCCCCTGCTGGGCTGCCCTCTGTCCCTCCCTCCCCCTAACCCTTCCCGTCCCCCTTTGCCCAAAGTCACAGAGCTCAGGAATGGTGCAGCCTGGATTCAGTCCACAAGCTGTGTGGACTCTCCTCCACTCTGAGCCTCAGTTTCCTCACCTGTGCAGTGGGATTTATGACCCTTCCCAGAGGGTTGGCACATGACACATACATGGTAGGCAGTCAATAACTGGTCGTAGTTATGTTATCGCTGGAAAATTCTCTTGTGCTTCTAAGTTGAATTCCTTTGCATTTCACCCCATCCTGGCTGAGGCCCCTTGATCCTAAGTCCTATGCCTCTGGCACTGCTGGGAAATGTAGGGTATGGATTCTGGAAGTCATTGGATGAGAAACAAGAGTGAGCACTTTTTCCTCATCCATTGGGACTTTCACCTCAGATTTTGAGCCTGGGACCTGTGGAAACTGTGGTCCCACCTCACGGGCTCCCAGACAGAAGTCCATCTCCCATGAGACTGTGGGGGCACCTACTTACGTTTTCTAAGCATGTGCTACCCTGGGGCTCTTGGGAGATGCTGCCTCCCACGTGGAAGGGAGTTTTGTTTTTCATGAGACCCTAGGGCACTTGCTCTGTGGTTCTAAGCCTGGGCTGTGCTAGAAGTTGCTGAAAAATCCTAGATGTTTCTTTTAAGTAGTTTATTTTTTTTTAATTTTTAATGTTTTATATATTTTTGAGAGAGAGAGAGAGACAGACAGACAGACAGACAGCGTGAGCAGGGGAGGGGCAGAGAGACAGGGAGACACAGAATCTGAAGACAGGCTCCAGGCTCTGAGCTAGATGTCAGCACAGAGCCCGACGCGGGGCTCGAACCCACGAACTGTGCGATCATGACCCGAGCCGAAGTCGGACGCTTAAACCGATTGACCCACCCAAGAGCCCCTGTAGTTTATTATTTTTTAAGTAAGATCTGCTCCCCAGTGTGGGGCTTGAACTCATGACCCCCAGATCAAGAGTTGTATGCTCTACTGACTGAGCCAGCCAGGCCCGCTAGGCCTGGATATTTGAGGGGAGTGGGCCAAGAAGAGTGAAGACTTCCCATCCATGGACCTTAGGTTATCCATGCGGGGAGGGTCTCAGACGGTACTGCCCTAGAAGCTCATGCATGATGAGAAGTGTGGTACCACCATTTTAAATCTCGGGTGGTCCGGGTCTCAACGCTAGCTCTTCCTGGGAGTTCTTGGCAGGGGTGGTTCAAGCTTTCAGACGCCCGGATACCGGAGACTTCATTTCCCAGGATGCCCTGGGGTGCCTGATCCGGGGTTCTAAGCGTACACTACCCCCGGGGATTTCTGGGAGCTGTAGTCCACGTGAACTTTGCTACCTCTGCAGGCGCTTGCGCAGCGGGAGGATATGGAGGAGCGGATCACGACCCTGGAGAAGCGCTACCTGAGTGCCCAGCGCGAGGCCACGTCTCTGCACGATGCCAATGACAAGCTGGAGAACGAGTTGGCCAGCAAGGAGTCGTTGTACCGGCAGGTGAGGGCATGGCCAGGGAGGTGTTTTGGGGGCGAGGCCGTGGCCTGTGTGACCTAGCCTCTCCCGCTCCCACCCCGCCCTCCATCTGTGTCCTCCCTTAGAGCGAAGAGAAGAGCCGTCAGCTAGCCGAGTGGCTGGATGACGCCAAGCAGAAGCTGCAGCAGACGCTGCAGAAGGCAGAGACCTTGCCCGAGATAGAGGCCCAGCTGGCCCAGCGTGTGGCAGCGCTCAACAAAGTGAGGAGAGGCCCGGGGCGGGAGTGTGGGGTGTGGGGTATGGGGGTGAGATGGGGTCTTCGGTCTAGAGGGGTAGGAAGACTGCAGCTGGGATTCTGGGGAAGGGGTGGGGCCTGGGGTCTAGGAAAGCGAGGGAGCTTGGAACGCGGGCAGGGCCTGGAGGTTTGTGGGGGCGTTTTCTAGTCTGTACGGAAAGGACGGCCCTGAACGCAAAGGAGACGGAACAGATCCTGAGGAAGGGACAGGGCCTGAATCCTAGTGCAGAGTCTGTAGCCTTTCGAGGGAGGAGCCTGGAGCTCGGGGGGCGGGGCCTGGCATTCAGCCTTGGGGGAGGCGGGGCCTGGAGCCGGATGGGGTCCGGGGGGCGCAAAGTCAGATGCCTTGGGGTTCCGTCCACCAGGCTGAGGAACGTCACGGGAATTTTGAGGAGCGGCTTCGGCAGCTGGAGGCCCAGCTGGAGGAGAAGAACCAGGAGCTACAACGGGTGAGCGGGCGGACACGGGAGAGGGTGGGGCTTTGGGGCTGGGGGGGGGGGAGCCGAGGTGAGGGGGCAGAGTAGGGGGCGGGAGCTGAGAGCGGGGGCGGTGCTCTGAGCCCGGGGGGATTGAGCATCCCCTTCCGCCTTCCTTTGGGCAGGCCCGGCAGCGGGAGAAGATGAACGATGACCACAACAAGCGGCTGTCAGAGACAGTGGACAAATTGCTGAGCGAGTCCAATGAAAGGTTACAGCTGCACCTCAAGGAGCGCATGGGGGCGCTGGAGGAGAAGGTGTGCCCCCACCCGACCCAGGACTCCAGTAACCTGGAATCCTGGACCGCCTCTTGCCGGAATCCCGGGGCCCCAGACCTTTCCCCATAATGTTAGCTGAGATCTCAAATCCCGAGCTCGAATTCAACAGACCTCTCTGGTCTCGCTGGGACCATTCTTTCACCTGGTCTAAACACCCCGAGAGCTGAATTCTGGGGCACCCAGAGCCTGAGTTGTTGGCTTTTCCCCAAGCCTCTGACCCTTGGGACTCTCAAACTTTGAATCTTCATTAAGCAGGATGCCAAATTCTGGGGCTCCCCAGGGATTCCCCTCCCGCAGATGCATCTTTGCCCCCCCCCCCCATGCCCTCCAGCCCACCATCATGCCCACCTCATTCCCCTGGGGTTGCCTTCAGCCAGTCTCTGGACACTTACAGCCCCCAGGACATGTCCATTCCAGGCTCCACTCCCTCACTGCACCCCTGCCCTCCACAGAATTCACTGAGCGAGGAGATTGCCAACATGAAGAAGCTTCAGGACGAACTGCTGCTCAACAAGGTGAGGAGGGGTCTGGAGGACCTCTGGGGGGGCCTAGGACCAGGTTCACAGAGCAGGCATTGCTGGGCAATGGAATCAGCCATGCTGGGGGTGGGGGTGGGGCTGTTTCTCCAGGACAGAGCAGATTCTGACGTGATACTTCCAACTTTCTCCCTCCAGGAGCAGCTCTTGGCAGAGATGGAGCGAATGCAGATGGAGATCGACCAGCTGCGGGGCAGGCCACCGTCCTCCTACTCCAGGTGATAATAGTCCTTCTGCCCATAGGAACTCCCTTGGCCAAGCTCAACCTTTCTGATCGCCAGGTCTTCCCCACTCCCCACTCCCTGTCCTCCTGAAGCTTTCACTGACTCCTGTTGTTTTTGACACCTGACTTCATGACTTCTGACCTTTCCTGACCTCTGACTTCAGATCCCTCTCCCAGTCCTCTGATCCCAGGCCTTTTCCCATGACCCCTGACCTCTCTTCCCTTTTCCTGACCCCTTGGTCTCTGACTGCCCTCTCCTTGCCCACAGGTCTCTCCCCGGTAGTGCCCTGGAACTCCGTTACTCCCAGGCACCCACATTGCCTTCTGGTGCCCACCTGGACCCCTATGGGGCTGGCAGTGGCCGGGCAGGCAAGAGGGGCCGCTGGTCAGGGGTCAAGGACGAGCCCTCCAAGGTCAGCAGCCACTTCTGGGGCCTGGACTGAGCAGGGGGTGGGTGGGCAACAGTGGGAAATGGCATCCAGTGGCTCTGGAAGGGGGCTGGGCTGAGAAACAGGATCTCCTGGACCCATCCTGTCTTTTTTTTCTCCCACAACTCCCATCATCCCCACCTGCCCGGATGTCTATTCACGTGGATATCCTGCTACCTGGTGAGAACTTTACAGGAATGATGAAGTGGGGAGAGGGGTGGTGTCTGGGGGATGGGCGAGGTATAGAAGCCTACCATGGGGGTGCAGGTGAAGAAAGGAAAGGGGCTGGGTCAAGGGAAATGGTGGAATCAGGAGATGGGAGATAGAGTCATGGTTGGTCGAGGCAAGGGACTTGTCAAGAGACAAAGCCAGGTGGGATCACATGGTGAGGCCAGTCACTGTCAGGGGACATGGGCAGGGTCATAGAGGGTGGACAAGGTCAGTACAGGTGAGGGAAGACCCAGCACCTACCTTGGCCACCACCCACCTGGCATGCTTCTGTCCCCACACAGAGACAGGAGTGGGAGCGGTCTGCCCCTGCGGGGTCCATGCCACCCCCGTTCCCTGGGGAGCTGGATGGCTCAGACGAGGAGGAGGCTGAGGGGATGTTTGGGGCTGAGCTGCTCTCCCCCAGTGGACAGGCCGATGTGCAGACACTGGCCATCATGCTTCAGGAGCAGCTGGAAGCCATCAACAAAGAGATCAAGTGAGCACTGGCCCAGTTTTTCTTTGCCCTGCCTGAGCTGACCCCATAGCACCTCTGATCTGAAGGTCTGAGTGCATCTCCTCTCCCACTATCTTCAAGGAACTCCCCCAGCCCAGCACTCCCTCCAGTAATGAGGATACCCCAGGATACACCCAGAAGTCTCCTATGTTGTGTGCTTCCTCTATCTATTATCTATCTATCGATTCTTTTATCTATCCATCTATTTATGTACCCATCTATCATCTTTCTAACTATTCCCCATCCAGTATTCACAATCTCCCAGTACACCAAAGACTGCATCCTGAAATACCAAAGTTCTCAAGCCACCACACCAAGAGTCCTCTAGTACACCATGGAGGTCATGGCTTCACACCACTAATGCCCAGAGTCCCCCGGTATCCCAAGAGTCTCAACACAGCACAAGGTCTCCAATCCAAAAACACCAAGTATCTCACCCTAATACTTCAAGAACCTCAACTCAAGATACCAACATTTTTTTTTACCTAATATAACAAGAATCCTCAATTTATTATAAATTCCCCACTGCCATAAAGTCTCCCTTGATTTCCCAGAAATTGCCCTATTTGGCAATTTTCTAACAACAACTTTTGATGGGTCTTAGCAGATATACCAACATGACCACCACTTTCAATACAAAGCCATTCATTCTGAGTTGAGTCCTCAATTCACATACCAAATGACCCCATGAACTTCCAGATCCTAGGTTGACTTCAGAGTCCTTGATCTCATTCTGATCTTGCTCTTTCTCTCCTCCTTGGATGCTCTTTCTCTCCTGCTTGGAATTTGACCTCCTGCTCTGTAATATTTATGATTTTACAGAACCATGTGCTTATCACCATGGTAGCCTTGATGCAGACACTAATCATCCTGTTGTCCCTCATCCCTCCATGATCTCCGGGACTGTCAGGATCCCTTGACTCCCCTTGAACCCATGAGGCCTTGATGAATCCACCAAGACCCTCTAACCTCATTGTGCTTTCCCCAGCATTCTTTTTGCCCCACCAAGCCCTCCTGGTCCTTTGGGATCCCCAGACTGTGTCCCCATTGCCTGCCTCTGTCCTCTCATGCAGTCTTCCCCCTTTCCCTCCTTAGACTCATCCAAGAGGAGAAGGAGACAACAGAACAAAGGGCAGAGGAGCTGGAGAGCCGGGTGTCTGGCTCTGGCCTGGACTCACTGGGCCGCTACCGCAGTAGTTGCTCACTGCCCCCCTCCCTCACTACCTCTACCCTTGCCAGCCCCTCCCCTCCCAGCTCTGGCCACTCAACGCCCCGTCTGGCTCCCCCTAGCCCTGCCCGTGAGGGCACCGACAAAGCTGTGAGTGTTCTGAAATCTCTTCATTTGGTGGGGTGGCCAGGGGGAGGTCAGATACAGGGCTCCCCAACAAATAACAACAATAGCTCCTCACACCAGTGATTTTCAAAAGCAACCTTAGCTCTCCCTAAGAGTTCCAACTTAAAGGGCATAAGGGAGGCTGAGCTACTGAGTTTCTGAACCTTAACTTGAACTTTAGTCAAATCTGGCCTGCTTTTACCTGTTTTATGCATTAAGTTGCTGCATAGGTTTTTTTGTTTGTTTAATGTTTCTGTGACTAAACATACATTTGAGAACTACCATTAGATCCTCAGAATTGACCTTTGGGGGAGGAATAGACATATTAGTCTTATTTTAGTGTCTTAAACCCAGTTTTCCAGCTTCCAGAATGTGTAACTCATTAGATTTCCTTGAGTCTGAGCAGATCCCACTCCTGACACCAGAAGCTAGGCTACATAAAGAACACTGGTCAAGCTCCAGTGGGACTCATTGCCGTTATATTTCTGCAGTTCATCCCTACTTGATCTAGGCTACCTTCGGAAATGGTACCCAGAACCAGGGCCATCCCAGACACTCCCTAGTAGACATCCCAACTAATAAAGAGCTCCCAACATGACCCCTCCAGTTCATTTCAGCATCTCTGCCTTTCTGTTCCCAGAATCATGTCCCCAAGGACGAAGCTGGGGTTCCACGAGGCGAAGGACCAGCCATCCCAGGAGACACCCCACCTCCCACTCCCCGCTCTGCCCGCCTTGAGAGAATGACACAGGCCTTGGCACTGCAGGCAGGATCCCTGGAAGATGGGGGGCCTTCACGGGGAAGGTCAGCAGGGACAAAAGATGGGATGGGGAGGGGCTTGCTTGGGAGGATGTATCAGTAGGATGAACAAGGACTTGGGAGGAGAGGAGACATCCTAGATGGAGTCTGCCCTTACTCTCTGTTTTGCTTACCCAGTGAAGGCACCCCAGATTCCCTGCACAAAGCCCCCAAGAAGAAGAGCATCAAGTCATCCATAGGCCGTCTCTTTGGCAAGAAGGAGAAGGGGCGAATGGGACCACCAGGCCGGGACAGCTCTTCTCTGGGTGAGTACCCTGATGCCAACTCTGTTTACCTTTCTCTCTCCCTTCCTCCCTCCCTCCCCTCCTCCCTTCTTTCCTTCCTCCCTTCTTTCCTGCCTTCCTTTGTTCCTCTCTTCCTTCCTTCTTCTTTTTCACAAATTCATTTGATGTTCATTTGAGTCTAGGATGTGAAAGGGGCAGGAGTTGTCAGAGATAGCAAGAAGGAGGAGGGACAAGGAGAAGTCACTCTGAGGCCTACCTTTGTGACTTGGTGGGGAGAAGGCTAAACAAATTGATTTCATTTACCTATTTTTTTAAATTTTAAAAGATTTTTAAATGTTTTATTTATTTTTGAGAGAGAGAGAGAGAAAGAGACAGCATGAGCAGGGGAGGGTCAGAGAGAGAGGGAGGCACAGAATCTGAAAATAGGCTCCAGGCTCTGACCTAGCTGTCAGCACAGAGCCTGACGCGGGGCTCAAACCCACAAACCTCGCGATCATGACCTGAGCTGAAGCTGATTGCACAACCGACTGAGCCGCCCAGGCGCCCCTATTTTTAAAAATTTTTTAACTTTATTTATTTTTGAGAGAGACAGAGTGTGAGTGGGGGTGGGGAGGGGTGTAGAGAGAGATGGAGACACAGAATCCGAAGTAGGCTCCAGGCCCCAAGCTATCAGCACAGAGAGTGATGCGGGACTTGAACCTATGAGCTGTGAGATCGTGACCTGAGCTGAAGTCGGATGCTCAACCTACTGAGACACCCAGGCTCTCCTTACCTATTTTTTAAATATTTATTTATTTATTTTGTGAGAGAGAGAGAGAGAGAGACTGAGTGCAGGGGCAGGGGGAGAGGCAGAGAGAGGGAGGGAGAGAATCCCAAGCAGGCTCCCCACCGTCACCGGGGACCCCAATGCAGGGCTTCATCTCATGAATCATGAGATCATGACCTGAGCTGAAATTAAGAGTCACCCAGTCTCATTTACTTTTATTTATTTAGTTATTTCCTTATTTATTTATTTATTTATTTATTTTGAAAGAGAGAGAGAGAGCGAGAGAAAGCATACAAGCGGCGGGGTGGGGGGAGGGGAAGAGAGACGGAGAGAATCCCAAGCAGGCTCCACATAGTCAGCGGGGAGCCCAACATGGGGCTCCGTCTCACGAGGCATGAGATCATGACCCAGGTGCCTCTCATTTACATTTATTTATTTATTTATTTATTTATTTAATTTCCTTATTTATTTTGAGAGAAAGAGAGAGAAAGCATAGAAGCAGGGGAGGGGGAGAGAGAGCGCGAGAGAGAGAGTCCCAAGCAGGCTCCACACCATCAGTGCAGCGCCTGACGTGGGGCTCGAACTCAGGAACCTTGAGATCATGACCTGAGCCGATACCAAGAGTCGGGCGCTCAGCTGACTGAGCCACCCCGGTGCCCCTGCCTATTTTTTAAGTAGAGCAGGAGAGAGGACCACCGGAAGGGAGGGCGTATGGCGTGCTGGAGCCTGCTTGTACTGCCTCGTGAAAGCCAATTTGCAGGCGTTTTGTGAGCTGCTTGACGTTACATTGGTAGCTTGAAATTGGTGGGACTCTTTACACCATGGAAACCGCAAACACCGCAAATCAGGGAATACCCACTCCCTCCCTGGGGAGCCAGCTGTTAAACATTTACCACCTTACCGAGGCCAGCCCCGGAAGACACCCCCATTTGGGGGATGTCTCCAGTTCACTGCCCGGGAGGTGAGATTGGTTCCTGCTAGGCTCTGTCGCTCCCTCTCTGTGGCCTCATTTATGACTCCCCCGGGGCCTCTGCTTCCCTGGCATCCTTCTCAGCACCCCCCAATGTCAAACAGTCTCTTTCCCACCTGAGACTCCCAAATTCTGGCCCCTCCCTGCCTCCAGCAGGGACACCCTCAGACGAGACACTGGCCACGGACCCTCTGGGACTAGCCAAGCTGACAGGCCCAGGAGACAAGGACCGAAGGAACAAGAGGAAGTGAGTGCATGTGGGGGGGGAGGGGAGGTAGGGCTGGTGGTCATATGTGAGAAGAAAATACTGGAAGGGGGTTTGCTTGCCTGAGAACTCGGGAACCCCCTAAGTATTTATTATTTTTTTCCTCTTCTTTCTTGATTGGGGTGGGGAAGACCACTGCCAGAGATTCACTTTTTTTTTCTTAAAACCTCCTTCCAAATTTTCTACTTGCATAAAAAGTGCTTTGGATGCTCACTTTGGCAGCACATACACTAACACTGGAACGATGCAGAGAAGATTAGTTTGGCCCCTGCGCAAGGATGACATGCAAATCCATGAAGCGTTCCATGAAAAAACAAAAAAGGGCTTGGGGGTGGGGACTTGTGGTAAAGGGGCCCATCCTGGAGGGCTGGGGGGTCTCTACCCCTGAGAGCTCCTTGCCCTAAGCCTCTGTCCCGCAGGCATGAACTTCTGGAAGAGGCCTGCCGCCAGGGCCTGCCCTTTGCTGCTTGGGATGGGCCCACCGTGGTCTCCTGGCTGGAGGTACTGGGGCCCAGAAATTGCCCTGATCTTGATCTCCAACTCCTGGGACAGCCCTGCCATTGGGTGCCGCCCAGCGCCACCTGGCATCCTCCTCCTAGCCCAGAGAGGGGTGGGCAGAGGGGGATGAGGCCGGGGAGAGGTCAGCCTTGCTCTTGATCTAAAGAGCTTCCTGCTTCTTCTCCCCCAACCCCCTGCCTCTCTCTGTCTCCCCTTGTCTCTCTCTTACTGTATGGGATTCTCTGTGTCTGCTCTTTTGTCTCGCTCTCCATCCCTTTGTCTTTGTCATTCCCCACATTTCTTCCCACGTCTCTGGGTCTTCCCATGTCTCTCTCCCAATGTCGTTGGCTTCTTTCTCTCCCCATCTCTCTCTCATCTCTGTATGTCTCTCCTCATCCCTCGTTCCCCTGTGACTCTGGTGTTAACCCTCTGACTCTCCCCCCTTTCCTCCTGCTGTGTCTCCCCCTGCCGCCCTCTTGTCTGTTTGCCTTGCCCTGTCTCTGTTGCTTCTCACCGCTAACTTTCCCACCTCTCTGTCTCCCTCTCTCTCCTTTTCTTTTTCTCTCCGGTCTCTCCGGTTTCTCCCCCATATTGTCTGTGTCTCGGTGTGCTGTCTCTTCCTTCCCTCTCGGCCTCCCGCCCCCTTCTCCGGCCCAGCTGTGGGTAGGCATGCCCGCATGGTATGTGGCCGCCTGCCGGGCCAACGTCAAGAGCGGGGCCATCATGGCCAACCTGTCAGACACGGAGATCCAGCGGGAGATTGGCATCAGCAACCCCCTGCACCGGCTCAAGCTGCGCCTCGCCATCCAGGAAATGGTCTCACTCACCTCGCCCTCAGCGCCCGCCTCCTCCCGCACGGTGAGAGTCCGGAGGCCAATCCCAGGCCTTGCCGCCTCAGGGCCCCGCCTCTTGTCCTCACACTAGCCAATCCTGGGCTCGCTCACTCCAGCCCCGTCTCTCAGAGCTTCTCGCCCAGATCTCTCTCACCTGGATTATCCCTGGGGTCTTGAGGGCTGGAGTGGGGAGTGGGGTGGGGGAGGTGTCCCTCCTCAGGTCTCCCTGCCTCCCCTGTACCTCCAAACCTCAGTCTGTCTTACACAGAGGGGACCCCATCCTGGAGAAAAAGCCGAATTCATATGGTTCCTTACACACCCCTTGATGAGCGCACCTCCCACCCCCTCCACTCCTTAGCACCTGCTTTCCTCGGCGCACCCCCTCCCCCCCCCCCCGTGCCCTGTTTCTCCTTCTTATCCTTGAGGCCTCAGCTCAAATGTCCCCACCTCCAGGAGGCCTCTCTAACTCAGCAACGGGAGAACTGGTCACCCGCCCATCACCCCAAAACATTAACACCTCATTGTCCTCCATAGTGTTTATTGCCTTCTAATATTTTATCCTTTGATCCGTGAAGAAACTAATTCAGCAATTGTTCACTCCTTGCCCTACTTGCTGTGTGTGTGTGTGTGTGTGTGTGTGTGTGTGTGTGTGTTTATCTGACGCCCTCGAATGTGATTTGCGGATGCCATTACTGCTTAGCCTGAAAACTTACTTCCGCAGGGCATCTTCTAACAATAAGAACATTCGCCTTCGCGGCCACCATGCCCTCATGTCCAAGAACATTACCATTATTGTCACTGTCATCTATTCAGTCTATTTTCAAATTTCCCCTCATGCTTCCCAGACCCTGCAACTGTGCCTGGGCACGCGAGCAGCTCCATAAATGTTTTTCAATGTATGAATTCCTAACCCGCAGGGTTGTGGGGAGCAGCTGTCCAATAAATGTGACTACGCATCCGTGCATCCCTTCCCCCACCCCCTCCAAACTTTTGTCCTATTGCTGTATCTGCCATCTCGTTCGGAGTCCATCTGTGTGAGGTCAGAGAGGTGATGTTGTGCCCAGGACCACACAGCGGAATACCAGCAATTTACCTGAATTTGTCTGACCGCGAAGCCTATGTTCTTTTTTTTTGTTTGTTTATTTATTGATTTTGAGAGAGACAGAGAGAGAGCACAGGCGAGGGAGGGGCAGAGAGAGGGGAACAGAGGATCCCAAGCAGGCTCTGTGCTGACAGCAGAGAGCCCCAAGCGTGGCTTGAACTCAGAAACCGCGAGATCATGACCTGAGCCAAACTCAGCTTAAAACAACTGAGCCACCCAGACTCCCCCAAAGTCTATGTTCTTTTGCCTGGTACACAGCAGGTGCTCAATAAGTGATAATTTGTTTTCTCTTTCACTGCCTGGCCCGGAGCAGTGGCTGGCCTTTCTGAGGCAGAAAGCACAATGTATATAAATGGACCTGGGCTCGGCCTGTAGGAGTAGTACCCCCTTCCGCTCCCCTATCCGCAAGCCCCCTCTCAACCTCTGTAATACCCCTTGCCCCTCAGTCCACAGGAAACGTGTGGATGACACACGAGGAGATGGAGTCACTTACGGCCACGACCAAGCCTGTGAGTGCCCCCTGCCGGCGGCCTTGGGGGTGGCACTAACTCTCCCCGCGGAGGGGTGGGGGGCAATCTCTGGCTGTTCGTCTGTCTGTTCGTCCCTCCTGCCCTCCTCCGTCCGCCTGCCCCTTAACCCACCCTTCTCTCCCCTCTTCCCACTAACGGGTCAGGAGACCAAGGAGATCAGCTGGGAGCAGGTAGGGGGCGTGGGGCGGTACGTGGGCGCATGAACAGGCTGTGCACGCTGCATGCACGCCCCTCTTTCCCCATGCCCCGCCCCCACCCTCGCCAGAGCGTTCCATCATTACCGCGGGGGGCGCTGCCCTGAGCTGGGCTTCGGACGGTCTCATTGTGGCTTGTGGGGGTCGGTGTAAGAGTCCGGACTATACCATTGTTAGTGTGGGGCACGGGCCATTCCATTATCGTGGGTTGCGGGGGCTCCAGGGGGCTGTTCCACTGCTGTCGCTAGAGGGAGACGTCGAGCAGTTCGTGTTCTCTGTGGCTGAGGGAGTGGGACCGGTCCAGTGTACTGGGGCAAAAGGGAAAGCACTTTGGGGAAGCCGCGGGGTCAGGCTGAGAAGTTGAGGAGGAAGAGGAGGAGGAGTACGCTTGGTTCTCAAGAAGGGGGAGGCTTGAACTCCCCTGACTTAGACGATCTAGGTTAAGCTGGGGTCATTTCTTCCAGTTGCGGGGTTGGGGGGGCGGATATTGTTTCCTTATGCTAAAGGGAGTGCAGGACTTTGGGCTGATTCAGAATATTGTCCTGGGCGAGATACAACATTAATATTTTTGGACAGTACCTGAGTGATGGATGGATCCATTATCGTTTGTTGCCGGGAGAGCTACGTGGGAAGAATCCATGGTCCTGGCTTGGGGGAACAGTGAAGTGATGTTGGACTAATCCATTGTTCTAAGCTGGGGCAATGCTAGACTAGTGCTTCGCACACCGTGCTGTTCAAGAACCTGAGGATCTTGGGAGAATGCAGATTCTGATTCGGTAGCCTTGGGGTGGGGTCTGAGATTCGGCAGGTCCAGAAAGTGCACAGGTGGTGGTGATGCTGCGGGCCCACGGCCCCCACTTTTGAGTAGACAAGGGTCTGTTCTGTCATTCCAAAGGAGTAGGAGACAACTGGACTGGTCCATTGTCCTGAGCAGAGAGTGACCATTGTTCTAATTTGGGGTGGGGGGAAAAAAAAGCAACCTTGGATGGGGGGCTGGGGTGTACCCTTTCATACATACATGGGAAGGGGTCAGAGGGCCTGACCCCTCCCCCACCTGCCCATGGCCCCAGATCCTGGCATATGGTGACATGAACCACGAGTGGGTGGGCAACGACTGGCTGCCCAGCCTGGGGCTGCCCCAATACCGAAGCTACTTCATGGAGTCGCTGGTGGATGCCCGCATGTTAGATCATCTTAACAAGAAGGAGCTCCGGGGTCAACTCAAGATGGTGGACAGCTTCCACAGGTGGGGGCTGCTCGCCCAATGGGGTCAGTCCAAGGGGGCGCCTCACTCCTAGAGACCCTTTGGCCAATGGGACTGCTGACGGGAAATTCCTTGGACTATCCTTGGGCCTTTAGCCTGGATTCTCAGGAAACCCTGACTTCCGTGCCCTTTCCACAAATAAGATGGTTCACTAGGAAAAGTCCACATCCTCAAAAAGCTTGGCTAGTTGACCCCATACCCTGTCCAGGGCAACCAATAGGCCCTGCCTGTTGGAAACACCCCAATTCCTGGTAAGGTCAGCAATCCATAAAACTGACCCCGTGGAACAACTCCCCAGCCTTTCCCGGAAGACCGCAGCCGATGGGGAGGGAGGAAGCAGCAGCCACTGGGGCTGTGAAGGCTCATCTGTGGCCCCACTTTCCCTACCGCTCAGGGTGAGTCTGCATTATGGGATCATGTGCCTGAAACGGCTCAATTACGACCGGAAGGACTTGGAGCGGAGGCGGGAAGAGAGTCAGACCCAGATCCGAGGTGAGTAGGAGTGTAAGGGGCCCCCCCCCGGGAGCCAGGTGGAGGATTTGGGGATGGGTGGGGAGGAAGTATGATTAGGGGAGAGAGGGGCCTTTTGTGAGGGGGTGGAGCCAGCATGGGGGCGTGGCCAGGACGAGGAAATGGGGGTAATCCGACCAGCTGGCAGCTGACAGTCCCTTCTGTCCCAGACGTGATGGTGTGGTCCAATGAGCGGGTCATGGGTTGGGTGTCCGGACTGGGACTGAAGGAATTCGCCACGAACCTCACGGAGAGCGGGGTGCACGGGGCGCTTCTCGCCCTGGACGAGACCTTCGACTACTCCGACCTGGCCTTGCTCCTGCAGATCCCCACGCAGAATGCGCAGGTGAGCTACCGCTCTGGCCATAATGGGCCATACTGGGCATCCCCACCCCGCAGACTGCACGCTGGAACCCTTCTTTCACCTCTCGTCCCCAGGCCCGGCAGCTCCTGGAGAAGGAATTCAGCAACCTCATCTCCTTGGGCACAGACAGGCGGCTGGACGAGGTGGGCGCAGCGACCGCTTAGAGGGGGGGGGTCTCTGCTCCTAGCGGCACCTCTAGGGTCTGAGCTGAAGGGGTGGGGCTTGGCTTTGTGGGCGGGACGCGGTTGGAGGCGGGACTAGGGCGGGGGCGGGGCTAATGGCGAGATGAAATCCTAGCGGTCTGGAGTCAAAGGAAGGGGCTGAGTCAGAGTCAGAGCCCGGCCCTGGTCCCTCACCGTCTGTCCGGCCCCTATACCTAGGACAGCGCCAAGTCCTTCAGCCGCTCCCCATCCTGGCGGAAGATGTTCCGAGAGAAGGACCTCCGAGGCGTAACCCCCGACTCAGCCGAGATGCTGCCCCCCAACTTTCGTTCGGCCGCAGCAGGAGCCCTGGGATCTCCGGGGCTCCCTCTCCGCAAGCTGCAGCCGGAAGGTGGGCGGCTCCCAAATGCGGCAGCCCCTCCTCCTTTCCCTTTTCTCGGGGTGGGAAGAGGACCAAGTCTACATTCCAGAAGCCTCCCTCCGGGTTCTGAAATGGCCTAGTCCTTTCTCCCCCACCCAAGAAAAATGGATTGCTCAGTATGCCACACCTCTGGGTGTGGAATGGATTATTCCCACCCCCTTTCCAGAGTGGGAAATGAGTTCGTCCGCTGTCACCCGGGGCACCTTAGATGAATCCAAGGCTGCGGGGAGGGGAAAAGGAGGGAAACTGGCGTTCGTTGTCAGTTCGGGAGGAAAATCCAAGAGAGGATGCTTGAGTTTGACGATCAGAGAAACCCTGCTCTGTGCGGGCGTGCGTGCGTCGTGTGGTTGACACGCGCGCACCAGACTGAACACACCGCCTGCTCTCCTTCTAGGCCAGACTTCTGGGAGTTCCCGGGCAGACGGCGTTTCGGTCCGGACCTATTCCTGCTAGTGTAGGCCTCCAGGTGAGGACTGTACGGGGCGGTCTTGGGGGTTCGGGGCGGCACAATGGATCTTCACTGCTCCACGTCCTGCCCCGGCGTCAATGCAGGTGACCTCCCTCGGACGGAAGAATCTTCCAGAGGCTGGGCTGTTCCCCCTCCTGCCCAGAGTATGGTCTCGCCGGGGAGAGCGGGCGGGGGAGCTCGCGCCGCGGACTGGACCATCTGTACAGACAAGCGGGGAGTGCGCGTCCCCGCCTCACAAAAGGACTGGGCCTGGACCAAACCACACGAACTGGACTGAGAGGGGGAAAGAAGAGGGCGGGAAGAAATCCCGCTCCCGCCCCAAACTTCCGCCTCCCTTTTCTCTACTTTGTAATTTATTGATCAGTTTCCGATGGGAGATGGGGGCCCTTTCCCCGCGGGAAGGGAGCGGGGCTTCCCTCCCGGGCCGCATGCTAGGAGAGGCTGCCCGCTCCCCTTTTCCCTCCCCAGTCGCGGGGCCCAAGTCTTCCTTCTTCGTCCGAAAGGAGGGGAGGGGGGACTCGCTGCTACAAGCCTCGCCCCACGTGCCACTCATCCCCGCCCCGCCGAGTCAGGTCGCCGGGTGCCTGGGGTCAGCTGCGGGCGGAGTCCCCTCTTCCTCCCCAGTGTCTCGTGTCCCCGGGGCCTCTCCGCCCCCCGTGCTGTGGCCGTGTCCGTGCCCCGGGGATAGGGGGTGCAGAACTGCGCTCCCGGTTCCCCTCCGGCTCCG
The DNA here is from genome assembly GCA_028646485.1 of Cryptoprocta ferox. Classification (NCBI taxonomy): domain Eukaryota; kingdom Metazoa; phylum Chordata; class Mammalia; order Carnivora; family Eupleridae; genus Cryptoprocta; species Cryptoprocta ferox. Next base: position 6,914,189 of record CM053563.1, on the reverse strand, counting down.
GGGTTTGCATGGGAGAATCCTCTTTCCACGATGCCACTGGGCGACGTGGCGTGGGGGGAGGGAGGATGGTGGGGGAGCCCTCGCCCGAGACCCTTGGTCGGCCTCCCTGTCCCAGGCGTCACTCAGTGATCACGGGTAAAGAGAACTGTTTCAAAAAGCCCCCGTGTTGACTGATTTATTTGTCAGGACCTTAGGGAACCAACCTCCTCAGGAATCCTGGAGGCCAGACCCCTCCTCCCTCAGACTCCTGAGTCCCAAGTCCCCAGTCCCCACCCGCGCGCTCCCTAGTGCCCTGAGAATCCAGACCCCACGCCTGACAATGAGGTTTCGGGGAACACGTTTATTCATCTTCAATTCAATAAATATGGCTCGTGGACAGGGGTTGGAGGGCGAGGGAGGTGCGTCTGCGCCGCAGCCGCGCCGCCGGGTCAGGGTTCCGGAGTTTCCAGCATGTCCGCCAGGGCTCTGGCGAGGAGGATGCAGGGGTTAGGCAGCCGAAGTGTCCAGAGCTCACCCCAGGCGCTTAGCTAGAGATCGCTATCCTGCCCGTTTTACCGCCAGGGAAATGGAGTCCCAGGGCCGTCCAATAACTCAGGGGGGCAGTGCCTCTCTAAATAGGGCCCTTAAATTGCCCCCCTCCACACACTTACTGGTACAGGGAGGAGGAAAAGTAGTCGACGTAGCTTCCTGCGGGAGAAAAGAGAAGAGGCTTGAGGAGTACCCCACAGGTGAAATTAGGGGGGGCACTTAGGCACCGAATCCGGAATCACGAGTAGCTCCACCCCTTTTTTCTAATTTCTTCCTTCAACTGAATTCCTTCCACTGGGACTCCTTTCAAGGTCCTGCTCCTTCCTCCTTGCTCTGGGTGTTCCCATTCTCCGGAAGCCCCTGTCCTTCCAATGCTACCTGCTTTGGCCCCGCCCATTCGCTTCTAGGCCCACCCCTCCAGCCTCCACCCCTTCCCTACTGGGCCTCAGCCTCAGTCCCAAACCCTCCCTTGGTCCAGGCCCCGCCCCTCCGAGGGCGCTCGGCTCCCCCCAGAGCCTTCCAGCCTTGGTCACGCCTCCGCGCCTAGTCCCGCCCACAACCTCCCGGGCCCGCCTGCGGGGTTTGGCTCCGCCTCCATGGAGTTTGCAACGCTGGGCTCCGACCACGCTCACCTGGAGTGCAGACCGTTTCGCAGACCAGAGGGCAGAGGTAGCAGAACTGGCAGTGCTGGGGGCGGGGATGGGGGGAGACTGAAGTTTAAGACGTGGTCAGGGGCGGAACCAGGATGGGGGCGGGTGCCTACAGGGGCCTGAGGCAGACGTTAAGGTCAGAGGCGGTACGGAGTGTGGAGTTGAGGCGGCATCAGGGATAGGGGGTTGGGTCAGTTTGAGAGCAGAGGCTAGGATTTGGGACTGTGGGTACCCAGGGGGTCCCCGGGCATCCTGGGGCTTGGTGGAACCTGGGTCCGGGGAAAGTGTCACCTGGCACTGGTCGCAGTGCTCTCCCATGTTCTCCTCGTCACAGTGACAGTTCTCACATTCAGTACATCTCTGGGGACCGGAGGATTCTGGTTTAGAAAGAAGCCCTAACCCCGTTTGGAAGCCACACGCCAGTGCTCCACCCTGCCCCCTGGACAGTTCGCGGACTCCTGATGTTCATTACCTCTCTTTCCTTCCCCCTTGTTTCCCCTATCGCAGGAGGACATCACATCCCTCTGTCACTGTGGGCTACACATGCGGGTGTTTTCTTCATCCCTACTCCCCATTCTCCTTACCTGCCTTAGCCTGCCACTCCCCAGCCCCATTCCACCCACCACCTACTCTGTCACAGACCCTTCTCTCCTCTGTCCCTGTATCTGCAGGTATAGCTCAGACCTCATTCTCTCTTTCCTGGACCAATGCCCCAGCCTCCTCCCAGCTCCTGGGCTCCAGTCTATCCCAGAATTGTCTACATGGCCCCAGAAGTGTCTTGGTCTGGCATTGCCCCTACCCCCTCCTCTGCTCAGAGTAGTCCCAAGGCACCTTGGAGCCCAGGGACGAATTCCAGGGACAGCCTGGATTGGACCTGGGCTGGGGACTCACATTGCAGAAAGAGCAGTAGCCACAGAGAGACCCCGGCTGATAGTTCCCGTACTCCTGGGCACCCTGCAGACCTGTGGGGACAGGAGAGCTCGGCAGTGAAGCAGGCTGACTATTCCTCCCTGCCCCCACCTGGCCAGATCACTTACCAGTGTCCTCACCACTTTCTTCCTCACTGGAGCCACCTCCAGCCACCTCCCTCCTGGCCAGTGGGTTAGGGATGATGGTGAAGGGGAGCTCGTCTTCCTCCAGCCCCTCCTCCTCCTCCTCCTCTTCCTCCTCCTGGTGGTCTTGGCTCAGTGGGGCCTGAACCTCAGCCCTTCCTTCTCTCCTCTCCTCCTCCTCCTCCTCCTGACTCAGGCTGAGGCCATGACCTTCCTCCTCATCTTCTTCATCCTTCTGGTCCAGGGTGCCATGGCGGGTGCGTTCCTGTCCCTGTTCTGAACTTTCATCATCTTCCTCATGGGAGCTGTGGCCCTCTTCCTTCTCCTCTTCCTCCTTAGAATCTCTCTCCCTCAAATGCCTTCTATCCTTGATCCCCATGTGTTCTGGGGGCTGGGGGCTAATCTCATCTTTGATGGATACTCTGCGGCCAGTTCCTTCATCTTGGTGGCCTTGTTGCCTGTGGCTGGGAGCCTGGTGGCCAAGCTTGTCAGAGATGTCCTCATTTTCCTCCTTGGGGACTTCATGGTGGTGATAGTCCGGGACCGCTGATTTGTATTCATCTGGAATGTCCTCCTCCTCAGTGCTCTTGTGGCCTTGGGGTTGGGAGCTTGCAACGTGGTGGCTGAACTTGACTGTGATCTCCTCTTCCTCCTCTTCCTCCTCCTCCTCCTCCTCCTCCTCCTCCTCTCCAAGGCTGTGAGTATGTCTGGGAATCTGATGCCAATGTTCAGTGGACACATCCTCATCCTCATGGCCTCCGTGCCTGTCGGCCTGGTGTCCATACTCAGTGGACATATCCTCTTCCTCATCTTCTTCTCTGTGGCCTTGGTGTCTGTGACTGGGGATATGATCATGGTGTTCATCTGAGATGTCTTCATCCTCTTCCTCTCCATGGCTTCGGTGCCTGTGGGTATGGTGTCTGTACTCAGTGGAGACATCATCATCATCATCGTCGTCGTCGTCATCGTCTTCTTCTTCTTCTCCATGACCTCGGTGTCCGTGGCTGGGGACATGATGGGGTTGTTCTTCTGAGACGTCTTCATACTCTTCCTTCTTGTGGTTTTGGTGCCTGTGGGTGTGGTGTGCATATTCAGTGGAGACATCATCATCATCTTCTTCTTCTTCTTCTTTTCCTCCATGGCCTCGGTGTCCGTGGCTGGGGACATGACGAGGATGTTCATCTGAGACATCTTCATCCTCTTCCTTCCCATGGCTTAGGTGCCTGTAGGTGTGGTGTCCGTACTCAGTGGAGACATCATCATCATCTTCTTCTTCTTCTCCTTCTTCTTCTCCTTCTCCTTCTTCTTCTTCTCCGTGGCCTCTGTGTCCGTGGCTGGGGACATGACGGGGATGTTCGTCGGAGGCATCCTCATCCTCTTCCTTCCTGTGGCCTCTGTGCCTGTGGGCCTGGTGTCCATACTCCGTGGAGACAACCCCTTCCTCTTCATCTTCATCATCCTCTTCTCCGTGGCCTCCATGTACATGCCTGATGATATGATGGTGATGCTGGCTGGATACAATGTCATCCTCGTCCTCGTCCTCATGGCTGTGGCTTCTGTGGCTGGGGATGTGGTGCCCATGCTCGGCTGAATCATCCACATCTTCATTCCCATGGCCTCTGTGCCCATGGGCTTGCTGAGCATGCTTTGTGAAGACCTCCTCATCGGGGACATCCTCATCTCTGACCTCGTGGTCTTGGTACCTGTGGTCTCGGGGTCGGTGGCTGTATCCCCCAGAGATATCTTCGTTCTCTTCTCCATGGTCTCGGTGGCTCCGGAATTGATACACGCTCTCTGTAGAAACATCCTCCTTCTCATCTCCATGGCCTCTGTGGCTGTGAATGGGGTGGCCAAACTCGCCTGACGCGTCCTCTGAGGGCCCCACGACTCCTGCATTGTTGTTCCAGTTGCTGGGGCCCGGCCCGGCCCCTCTCAGCTGCTGGGTCATGGCAGGGGGGAGGAGCAGGCTGGCCACCGCCGCCCAGAGGAGAGAAGTGTGCAGCCATGGCCCATGTTGGCCCATGGGGACAGACAGGCAGCAGAGCTTCGCCCAGGGCTGGCTCCAGCTGCCGCTGCGGCTTCGTGGATGAGTTCTGGGGTCCTTGTCCCTTTTGGGGTCCTTCTGTTTTTTCTGTCTGTGTCTTTCCTTTGCTGTGTCTCTCTCTGTCTCTGTCTGCCTTCCTCTGCCCCTCGCTGCTGGACACCCCTCTGAGGCAGTCTCAGGAGCCCCCTAACCCCCCTCTCGGGCCCTCCCTCCCCATGTTCCAGCCAATAGGGTCTCTCTCCTCCCCTCTCTGCGGCTAAATTTACTTTCAGCCCTGAGTTATTCTGGGTCAGTCCCCGCCTGCCCCTCCCCTCCTGTCCAGCCTCTTCCCAGCTGGGGAAGGGGTGGGTGAAGGGGTCTCTCCTTGGCCAGGAGTGGGGGCCAAGGACTTGACTTTGGACTGCCAACAAGTTCATGTTTGGCAGCTGCAAAGGTAATGGAGAGAATTTTAGTGGGCAAAGTTGGGGGGAGCCTGAGGCATGGGGGACGGGACAGAAGGGATGCATCTGAAAGGAGAGACCCCTGCCATGGAAGATGGGGGGGTTAGATTGGGGGGACGTTTCTGGTCAGAATGAGATCCTTTGCTGAGGGAATGGATGACAATATGGAGGCCCTGGACAGGGGTGGAAAGAGTTGGCTCCAGCACATGCACCTGTGACCTGTCCCTGGAACTCAAGAGCCAAGGGCAGGAGACCAGGCGGGGCCAGGGCTATAAATACAGCGAGGGGGTGGGGGGTTCAGGTTACCCAGCTAGGGTGCAGCTGTCCCTGTCAGAGCTGGCAGGAGACACGTGGCCCTGCCTATCTCTGTGTCATTATCTCCCGTTCCTCACCCTGCTACTACTGCCCTGGCTTTTTGGGTCCCCATCCCTCCTTATGGGTCTCCCTCTCTCATTTCTGTCACTTGGTTTCTCAGGGTCCCTGCTCCCCAACCCCAGGATTCTAAGTCTTCCTGTCACTCTGAGTGTCTGCTCTCCACCCAACTCTTTGTCTCTTTGTCTCTCTGTCTCTGAGTCAGTGTACCTCCCCCAATCTCTGCTCAGCCCCTTTCTGATTCTCTGCCCCTCCCAAGTGTTTGTGCCCTCCACCCATGCATTAATTTACCCCTTCCCTATCTCTGGCCTTCCCTCTTGGGTCCCTGTCCCCCTCTCTCTTGTTCACAGTTCCCCTGGCTCTGAGTCTCCGTCCCTCCTTCTCTGGATCTCTGTCCCCTCTCTCTGGTCTCTGTTCCCCAGTCTCTGTTCTCTGACCCCCCCCCCCCCCGCCGGGTTTCTGTTCCTTCCCTTCTCTGAATTTCCATCCCCTTCTCCCTGAGTCTCTGTCCCCCTGTGGGTCTCTGTCTGGCCGTCCCGCTCGCCCTTTGCCCCGCCTCTCGCTCTGCACGCCCACAAGACTGCCCGCCCCCCAGATCGTGCACCGCCCCGGGCTGAGCTGGGAAGTGGCGGATCCGGTTTGTCCTGGGCGGGTCTGGAGTCGGGGTTGGCCGGATGAAATGTAGGGTGCCGGATAGGTTGCGGCGGCGGCTGCGGCAGCATGGTGGGTCCGGAGAAGGAGCAGGTACAGCGGCCGGGACTCCCGGGTCTGAACGAACAGGGAGCTGGAGGTTTGGGCTCCTGGTTCCCAGAGAGGAGGGCGCTGGAGACCCAGATTCTGGGGTCAGACAAAGGAGAGGCTCAGCGGTCCTGGAGGCTGGGGGGCTCCAGACTCCTGGTCCCTGGGGACAAACACGAGGAAGGCTGGAGGAGTCAAGACTCCTGAGGCGGAGGGAGGAAGGCGCTGGGGTCCCGGACTCCTGGGTCCCGGGGTAGGGTGCCGGGTGGTGGGTGACTCCGTGTCCTACAGGGCTGATGTTCCCGTCCTTAGGGCTGGATCCCCAAGATCTTCAAGAAGAAGACGTGCACGACATTCATCGTTGACCCCACAGATTCGGGGTGAGGAGCTCGCCCCAGGGATCGACCCTGGAGCGTCCCCGGAACGTCCCGGAGCGTCCCGGCCTGCCGACCCTGCTCGCCTCTCCCCCACCCCCCATGATGTCATTGCAGACACTCCCAAGGGCGTTCCCTGGTGGCGCTCTCCCTCGAGGGAGGGTTTGGGTCCGTGAGGATGTTTCCAATTTCCCTTGTTTGGTCAGAGTCAGTGTTAAAGCCCCAGGGCTTGGTTCTGTTTCTTTCCTTCTCCTCTTTGTGTCTCCTTGCCTCACTTTCTTTCTCCTTTGGCTGTTTCTGTTTCATTCATTCATTCATTCATTCATCCATCCATCCATCCAGAAGCCATCATTTAGTGCTCCCAAGGGAGCACAATTATCAGGAGGCCGCCCCACCAGGATGTAAATTTCACCTGGGATTGGTGCTGTGTGGCTTTGGGTAAATCATTTCACCTCTCTGGGCCTCATCTGTCACCTGGACAGAAAGACAGGCCGCCTTATGACTGGGGCATGTATTGTGAGGATTTAAATGAGTAAATGCTTGTGATATTTCTGGAATAGCGCCCAGCACATGGTTTGCGCTGGAAAATGCCTGCAATCCCCACTGGAAGGTAGAAGTTACTACTGTGCGCGGGCCCCCTGCTTGGGCTCGGTGCCCAGGGACACTTGCCTGCTTCCTGTGGGGTGTTTGCCTCCCTTGAGGAGCTCCCAGCTTTCAGTGACGGTCTCTCCCGTGGACTCTGGCCTTGCGGTTGTTTTCACGACAATCTCTGGGGCGTGGGAAACGTCAACATTCCTAACGTCGAGTGTGCTTGTGCTGTGAATGTGTTGGCGTGGTGTGGCGTGGCATGACATATAAATAAACAGATCTACATTATTGGGGGGGGTGAGTGCTCTAAACCTTTTTACAGATGGGGAGTGTGGCCAAGGCCGTTTTGGAACCTCTGGACTGGTGGGAAGAGGACCGGAAGGCACGGAGATAGGAACTCTGCAAGACTGCTGGGGACGGGACACAGGGCCTCGCTGGTGGCTTGTGGGGGAGGAGGGGGCCAGTGAGGTGGCATTTGAAGGGTGCGTTGGAATTTGACAGTTGAAGGCGGTTTAGAGTTGAAAAGCGGGGGTTCAAGGTAGTTCCTGGTGTTGGAACAGCATCGTGCGGTGTGGTTGGAGAAAGGAGCGAAGTTCAAGGTGCAAGAGGGCTCTGTGGCGGAGGGCAGGGCCAGACCTCTCTGGGCCTCACCTGCAGTGGGGAGCAGGGCCCGGGGACCTTGGCCTGGGGCTGCTGGGGCACTGTGTGGGAGAGGCAGGGTCAGCTCTGGGCTCTGGGTGTGGAAAGACCCTCTGGGAGTTGTGTGAGGTTGAATGGGAGTTAGGGGATCCCCGGAAGAGGCTGCGCTGGGGTCTGGGTGGGACCCCAAGAGGCCTGAGCCAGGACACAGCTGTGGGGACACAGGGCGGGGACGGGAGCTTGGGGACTGATGGATTTCAGGAGTAAGAGGAGAGTGAGAAGGGGGAGGATGGCTCCTCGACCTCTGGTCTGGGAGACACTAGCATTGTCCCTGAGGTGGGGGGGCCAGGAGGGTGAGAGGCTATGCTGGTGATTCTACGACTTTTTTTTTTCATGGAGGAGTATTTTTTTAGAAAGAAAGTGGGGGAGGGGCAGAGAGAGGGAGGGAGACAGAGAATCCCAGGCAGTCTCGGAGCCTGACTCGGGGCTCGAACCCATGAATTGTGAGTTCATGAGCGGAGCCAAAATCAAGAGTCGCACGCTTAACCGGCTGAGCCATCCAGGCGCCCCTCACAGAAGAGTATTTTTAAGAACCTGTCTCTGGATGCATCAAAACGAACATGCCACCTCAGGGCACCACAGCTGCGAGCACATCCAGGGGTTTTCCACCTAGTGTTTCTTTCCCTTACGTTCCTTGCTTGGCCCCTGGGGGCAAGTTTGAGACCCAAGTTGGGAAGCCATGTGGTCCAAGGGCTCTGGGAGGCACAGAGAGAGAGAGAGAGAGAGAGAGAGAGAGAGAAGGCCGCGGATGATACAGGGACAAGGTAGCCAGGAGTGCAGGGTTGCCCTGCCAAGGAAAGGAAAGAGTTTTTTAGAATCAGAGCCTTTTACTGGTGACCAGTGCTATTTTGTGATAGTCACCTGAGACCTGAATAGGACCATTGTATTTGGGGACATGTTGGTAATTGCCGATCTTATCGGCAACAATTTCAGCTCTGGTGACCACACAGAGGAGGAAAGGTAGGAGGTGAGAAGTGCAGAGGGGGAGTCCGCCGGTTCCGCTCTCCAGAACTTTCTGCAATGGGGGGGGAAATGGCATATCCGATATGGCGCCACTGGCCACATGTGGTTCTTGAGCACTTGAAAAGAGGCCAGAGCAACCTAGGAACTCAATATTTAATTGTATTTAATTTTAATTTATTTAAATTAATTAACCACCAGTCGGTTAAGCGTCGAACTGTTGATTTCGGCTGAGGGCATGATGTCACAGCTCGTGAGTTCAAGCCCCGTGTCGGGCTCTGCGCTGACAGCACAGGTTCTCCTTGGGATTCTCTGTCTCCCTCTCTCTCTGCCCCTCCCCCACTGTGCTCCCTCTCTCTCTCCCTCCTTCTGTCTCTCAAAATAAATAAATAAACTTTAAAAATTATTTTAAAAAGTAAATGTAAAGAGCCACATGCGGCTGTGGTCTACTGTACTAGATAGCTGAGGTTCTGGAACATTCCATCTAGAAGTTTTGCCTACAAGCGCTAGTGGGAAGTAGATGGAAGGTAATGAGGGGGTCCAGGGATGGGGTTGAAATAGGCAAAAGGATCAAGAAGGTAAACTGAGGCATGTCGGGTGCCTGGAGATAGACTTGAGAAGTGAGGAAGGATGTGTCCTTCACTGTAGTTCTCTGTGCCAGGAGCTGGGCCGAGTGTATTCTGTTCATCCTTTGTGGGGATTGATGGCCATTCTTTTTTTTTTTTATTTTTTAAATGTTTTATTTGTTTATTTATTTATTTATTTTTGAGAGAGACAGAGAGAGACAGAGAGAGACAGAGAGAGACAGCGTGAGCAGGGGAGGGTCAAAGAGAGACAGAGACACAAAATCTGAAGCAGGCCCCAGGCTCCGAGCTGACAGCACAGAGCCCGATGCGGGGCTCGAACCCACGAACCTCAAGATCATGACCTGAGCTGAAGCCGAAGCCGGACGCTTAACCGACTGAGTCACCCAGGCGCCCTGATGGACATCCTTTTATGTGTGGATTGGTCCTTAAGTCGAGGCTAACTCCATTTAGGTAAATGTGGGTCTCCGCTACCCGAATTCCTTCTGGAATCAGGGACCGAAGAGATTTAGATAAATTTTCAAGTAGGTCCCTCATTCGCCAAGCCCATGTCCTTGCTCTTTAAAATGCACGTGCCAATCACTTGTGCATTTCAAGCAAAAGCTTCATCCATAATTACCATAAATGGGAAAACCTCCATTTGGCACAAAGAAACAAGCGATAAGAGACAATTAGAACGAAAAGCAGATAAAGGTATTTACCTTCTAACTGGATGCTGTTCCCAGCCCAATTTTTGGAGCCGAGCCCAGCTTCTCTCTGTTCAAAAAAAAAAGAGTAATGGGTCACAACCAATAAACTCCATAGTGAGTTCAAAAAAAAAAGAAAAGAAAAGAAAAAAGAGTAATGGGGTGTCTGGTTGGGTCAGTCGGTGGAGCGTGGGGCTCTTGATCTCAGGGTCAGGAGTTCGAGCCCCAGGCTGGGCATAGAGATCACTTAAATAAATAAATAAACTTGAAAACAAGAAAGTCGCAACGGGTTAGGCATTAATGATATTCTAGCGCCCACCTTAAGCCTCTCTCCTCGACAGGAATCAGGAGCACTGGAAAAGGAATGACTTTCTCACTGTGTTATTCGAGGTTATTTAAAGCTCTCTGTGGCATTTTCTCTTAGAGCTGTTTCTCTGCCTGAGTCTGGTATGCAGCCCTCATTTCAGAAAACGCTGTGTTATTTCACTGACGCCTCATAATTGCAAGAAGGAGGCTGTGTTACCCTTGTCTTTTGATTTGAGGAGGAAATGTAGGCTCAGAGAGGTGAAGTCCAAAGCCACGCAGCTGCCCCCTCCCCGCCTCTAGTGCTCTCTGAATCCCTCTGGATTTTCCTTGTCCCGAGGAATATCATCTGTGTGGACTGGGGGCCGCTGGACAGCCCCTGATGGCCTCTGGCCCTTCTCCCTGCAGGTAGCAGTGAGGGTGGGACCCTGAACTTGAAGACCTGCGGCTTCTTTCTGGTGGGCAAGTGTCTCTGGCTGTTCTTCCACCTCAGGGGCAGCATGCACTGTGGGGAGCTTCTGCAGGAAACTTAGGCTCCCGGGGGGACACCCCTGGGGTTCATGGTCCCCCATCCCCCTCCTCCCCAGAGGAAACTTGTGCCAGTGTGGGCGTTCCCGGAGTGTCCACCTGTCAGTGGCTGTGGAGGATGCATTTGGGGCAGCCGTGGTGACCGTGTGGGACAGTGACTTGCACACCACAGAGAAGCCGACGGATGCCTACGGGGACCTGGATTTCCTGGGCGCCGGCCACAAGGCCAGCAATGTGAGGCTTGCATAGCTGCGCGGGGCCGGGGGCCGGGAGCGGAGGCTGCATGCCTCAGGGGTTCTCAGAGCTGGAGTCTGGGGGTGCCGCATCTGAACGCTGTGTCTCCCCGTTTGCCCATCCCTGTCTTCACCTCTCCCTGGATCTCTATCTCTCCACCCGTCTGTCTTTCTACGTCATCCCCCCTCTCTCTGGGTCTCTGTTCCTTCCCCCTGGGTTTCTGTCCCCCGGCCCTTCTCTCTCTGGATCTCTGTTCTCTGGGTCTCCGTCCCTTTCTCTGTTTCTGTGCCATTCTCTCTGGGTCACTGTCCCCTCCTCTGTCTCCGTCCCTTTCCCCGTGTCCCCTCCTCCTGTGTGTCCACAGTTCCTCCGGCTCTCTGACCGCACGGATCCAGCTACAGTTTACAATCTGGTCACCCGCACATGGGGCTTCCGGGCCCCGAACCTGGTGGTGTCAGTGTTGGGGGGGTCAGGGGGCCCCATCCTCCAGACCTGGCTGCAGGACCTGCTGCGACGTGGGCTGGTGCGGGCTGCCCAGAGCACAGGTGACTGAGGTTGGGTGGCCGCTGCCCATCCCCCCCACGTCTCTGGGATGCGGTCTCTCCCCCGGCTCCGCATGGGTTTTTTCTCAAGCTATGGTCTCTCCGCACCTGTCTCTGGACCTCACCATCACTCTCTGTGTCTCCCTGTAGGGGCCTGGATTGTCACCGGGGGGCTGCACAGGGGGATCGGCCGGCACGTTGGTGTGGCTGTTCGTGACCACCAGACAGCCAGCACCGGGGGCGCCAAGGTGGTGGCCATGGGCGTGGCCCCCTGGGGTGTGGTTCGGAATAGAGAGTTCCTCACCAACCCCAAGGTGGGGCCCAGAGTCTTGGAAAAGGAGGGGGCTGGGAATCCTGGGTCTAAGGGAGGAGGGGCTGGTGTCCATCCTGGTGCTGATGGGGAAACGCTCCGGTCTGGCCGCTTGCCCCCCAGGGATCGTTCCCTGCCAGGTACCCGTGGCGCAGCGAGCGGGAGGACGGGGTCCAGTTTCCCCTCGATTACAACTACTCAGCCTTTTTTCTGGTGGACGATGGCACCCAAGGCCGCCTGGGCGGGGAGAACCGCTTCCGCCTGCGCTTCGAGTCCTATGTTGCCCAGCAGAAGACGGGCGTGGGAGGTGAGTGGCAGTTTCCACCCAGGACTGCGGCCTGAGGCTCCTGATCCCAGTGGTCCAGTCTGGTTGAGGTTTGGGGATCGAGGGACAGAGGAGTTACCTCTGGTCAAGCGTCTTGTCCCGTTATTTGCTCTGCTTTAAATTTTTATTTTTATTTAAAAAATTTTTTAATGTTTTACTTATTTATTTAAAATTTTTTTAATGTTTTATTTATTTTTGAGAGAGAGAGAGAGACAGCGTGAGCAGGGGAGAGGCAGAAAGAGAGGGAGACACAGAATCTGAAGACAGGCTCCAGGCTCTGAGCTGTCAGCAAAGAGCCTGATGCGGGGCTTGAACCTACCAACCACGAGATCATGACCTGAGCTGAAGCCGGGCACCCAACTGACTGAGCCACCCAGGCACCCCTTAAATTTTTTTTTAGTTGATATTTTTTTAAAATTTTCTTTTAGTTTTTTCTTTTTTTTTTTTTTTTTTTGAGACAGAGACAGAGCATGAGCATGGGAGAGGCAGAGTGAGAGATGGAGACACCGAATCTGAAACAGGCTCCAGGCTCTGAGCTGTCAGCACAGAACCTGATGCGGGACTTGAACCCACAAACTGTGAGATCATGACCTTAGCCAAAGTTAGACACTTAACCAACTGAGCCATCCAGGCGCTCCTAAATTTTTTTTTTTAATGTTTATTCATTTTTGAGAGGCAGAGAGACAGAATGTGAGCGGGGGAGGGGCAGAGAGAGGGAGACACAGAATCCGAAGCAGGCTCCAAGCTCCGAGCTGTCAGCACAGAGCCTGACATGGGGCTTGAACTCATGAACTGCGAGATCATGACCTGAGCCAAAGTTGGATGCTTAACCGGGTGAGCCACCCAGGCACCCCTAAAGATTTTATTTTTGGGGCCCCCGAGTGGCTCAGTCGATTGAGTGTCCGACTTCAGCTCAGGTCAGGATCTCGCGATTTGTGAGTTCAAGCCCCACATTGGGCTTCGTGATGTTTCAGATTCGGTGTCTCCCTCTCCCTGCTCCTCCCCTGCTTGCATTCTGTCTCTCTCTCTCTCTCAAAAATAAATAAACATTAACAAAATAAAAAAAATATTTTATTTTTAAGTACTCTCTACACCCAATATGGGAGTCAAACTCACAACCCTGAGATCAAGAGTCTCGCGCTCTACTGACTGAGCCAGCCAGGTGCCCCTAGATAGGCCTTTCTATTCCTTATTTCCTTCATCTTTTGTTTGAACTTCATCCTTTCCTGGCTCCTGGGCCATTAACCAATTATAGGAGTGACTCATGCCATAAATACCTGCCTCATTCAGGAGTCCAGGAGTCCAGGTCCCTAGCCCGGCCTCCCCCGGCCCGCCCCGGCAAGTCGAAACTTACTGTCCCTCCCAATGTGCTCAAAGATATGACAATTCCTGTGAGCCTCAGGACACAGGATTACCCAGAAGCCAAGTTTGCCCTGGGGACTCCTGGGAAACGTGGTTCTTTCCCATCCCTGGCAAAGGCTGATGGGAGTTGACCAAGCCTCCGGCTCTCTTCTCTCCTCAGGGACTGGAATTGACATCCCTGTCCTCCTCCTCTTGATCGATGGTGATGAGAAGATGCTAAAGGTATAGGGGCCCGTGGGGCACCTGGGTGGCTTGGTCGGTTGAGCGTCCGACTCTTGATTTTGGCTCAGGTCATGATCTCACGGGTCATGAGATCGAGGCCTGCATCAGGCTCTGTGTGGAACATGGAGCCTCCTTGAGACTCTCCCTCTTTCTCTCCCTTTGTCCCTGCCCCTCTTGTGCTATCAATCAATCAATAAAACAGGTGTAGGGGTCCAGACACCTGGGCCTAAGCCAGGAGGTGGCTGGGGGCCCTGACTCCTGGACCTGACTGCCCCCTGTATCCTGTAGCGGATAGAGAATGCCACCCAGGCTCAGCTCCCCTGCCTCCTGGTTGCTGGGTCGGGGGGAGCTGCAGACTGCCTGGCGGAGATCCTGGAAGACACTCTGGCTCCAGGGAGAAGGGGGAGCAGCCAAGGTGAAGTCCAAGATCGGATTAGGCGTTTCTTCCCCAAAGGGGACCCTGAGGTCCTGCAGGCCCAGGTATGATACTGGGGGGCCCAACTCTGGATCCTGAGATGGGAGGGAGCTGGGGACCTGCGCTCCTGGGTCTTGAGAGATGAGGATGCTGAGGACTTGGAGCCTTGGATTTCAGGCAGGAGGAGAGTGGAGGCCCAGCCTCGTGGATGTGAGGGAGGAGAGGCCTGGGGGCTGAGACTCCCAGGTTCTGGGAGTAAAGGGTGCTGGGCACCTAGATGACTAGGTCCTGGAGGGGAACGGTCTCCTGTGACTCTGTGGACAGGGCCCGGGTGGAGTTGGGCTGGGAGTGCTGAAGGTGGTCTTCTGCAGGTGGAGAGGATCATGACCCGGAAGGAGCTGCTGACAGTCTATTCATCTGAGGATGGCCCTGAGGAATTTGAGACCATTGTTTTGAGGGCCCTTGTCAAAGGTAAGCCTTGGACCCCCAAATTCCTCCCCTCTCTCAGCTCGGCTTTGGACACCTTTCCTGCCCAGGGCACTTTACCCATCCTCTCTGATCTCAGTTGGGCTCCTTTTTATCCCTTTCCTTTTATTATTCCCCTTGGCCGTGTTTCTTGGGGCTTTGCATGGTGCCCTTGGGACAGGTTTCCCAGGATACTTTCATTGTGTGCCAACATTGCTTTCTTTCTGTGGGATCCATGCATGCCTGCATCCATCCATCTGTACACTGATCTTTCCATCTCCCCATTATTGCATTCATCCTTCATTCTTCCATCCAATCACCCATCCGTCTTGCCTTCCACCCATCCTTCTACCTGTCCACCCACATATCCATTGACCGTTCCATCTACTCATTATTGTATCCAACCATCCATCCATCCATCCATCCGTCCATTCTTCCATCCATCCTTCCATCCATCCTTCCATCCATCCATCCATCCATCCATCATCCATCCATCCATTCTTCCATCCATCCATCCATCCATTCTTCCATTCTTCCATCCATCCATCCATTCATCTATCCATCCATTATTCCATCTATTCATCCACTCTCCCTTTCTTCCTTTCCTACATGACTCCAATCTGTTTTAAGCACTGAGGTGTAGGGGAGTCAGAGATGAACGAGAACACCATTTGCCGCTGAGGAGTTCCCAGTATTTCACTCTAAGAATGAATGACGAAAACCAAGGTTGGGAGCATAATGGCTACCTGGTAGAGGCTGGGGCTGGGGGTCATTTATTCACTCAACAAACGTCAATTTAGGTTCCAGAGATTAAAGCAGATCCATTTCCTGCTCGCAAGGACCCCAGATCCTACGAGGGTTGTTCAGACACAACCTTAAGTAAAATTTAAGATCAAAGCATAGGGGAGGAACCACTGTCAGTAAAGAGACAAGGAGGAGGTGGTATTTAAGAGGGCCTTGAAGAGCTAGTAGAATCTGGACTTAGCAAGATGGGGAGGTGGGATAAATAAATGGTAAGGAGTAGGGGTGCCTGGGTGGCTGAGTCGGTTGAGCGTCTGACTTCTGCTTAGGTCACGATCTTGCGGTTTGTGAGTTCGAGTCCCACATCGGGCTCTCTGCTGTCTGCCCAGAGCCCGCTAAGGATCCTCCGTTCCCCTCTCTCTGCCCCTCCCCAGCTTGCGCTTGCTCACAAATAAACATTAAAAAAATGGTAAGGAGGATTCCTAGAACCCAGTGTGGATGAAGGTGGGGAGGGTCAGTTTTGGTGTCAGAAATTTTATAGGGGAAACACTCACATAGATAAAAACTCCCGAGAGGCATAGTGTTAATTTATAATTCGTTCTCAGCCCCAGGTCCCCACTCCAATTGTATCCATCATGTTCTGTGGCATGGCAGAAAGAGCAGTTACTATTTTTTTTTAAATTTTTATTTGTTTTTGCGAGAGAGAGAGGAGCAGAGAGAGAGGGAGATGGAGAATCCCAAGCAAGCTCTGCACTGGCAGGGCTGAGCTTGGTAGTGGGCTCGACGTCACAAACCCTGAGATCGTGACCTGAGCCGAAATCAAGAATCGGGTGCTTAACTGACAAGAGCAGTTATTTTTTTTAACTTTTTTTTTTAATGTTTTATTTATTTTTGAGAGACAGAGAGAGACAGCATGAACAGGGGAGGGGCAGAGAGAGAGGGAGACACAGAATCTGAAGACAGGCTCCAGGCTCTGAGCTAGCTGTCAGCACAGAGCCTGACGCGGGGCCCGAACCCACGAACCGTGAGATCATGACCTGAGCCAAAGTCGGACGCTTAACCGACTGAGCCACCCAGGCGCCCCTACATGCGAGCTCTTCTTAATAGAATTCCATTTCTCGTGGGGACACATTCTTAAATAGAGAACGCAATCAGCAAGCAAATCTGATTCCCTTCACAGAAGTTAACTCCCAGCCTCCTGGGAGAGAACACAGGGCAGCTCTCTAAGAGGTGGTTTGCCAGGATAGTGTGGACAGTGTTGGCTGCAGAAGTGCAAGCGATCACCCTCTGCTGGGGAAACTGGAGATGGCTGGGCGCGCGGTGACAGCAGATGGATGGGGTTTCAGCAGGTGTGGAAGGAAGAGGGGGAGGAGATGCATGTTCCTTAAAGAGTGTGGGCTGAGCCTGGGCTGAGCAGTTAGATGCCTTTTGCCCAAGATCCTCCATTTCCGCCTGCAGGGGGCGGGGTGGGGCTTGGGGATGGGAGGGGAAGGGATGGGCAGGCACAGCGAATGGGGGTGGGGGGTCTGCCTCATTGGGTGGACAAAGAGGGCCCCCCCCCCGCCCCCGAGATGCAGAACCCAGGGAAGGTCGGTTCTGCGGAAAGATGCTGAGCTCCATAGGCGGACATGATGAGCCTGGAGCGCTGTGGGTGGGGGGAGGTCCAGGTGATAAATGGGGAGACGTGATTAGGCAGAATATCAAGTGAGATATTATACATCTTTTTTTTTTTCCTTCTCTGGAAACTGTGAGGGAAGTAGGGGAGATTTATTTATTTTTAACTAAAAATTTTTAAGTGTATTTATTTATTTTGCGAGAGAGTGCGATGGAGCAGGGAAGGAGCAGGGAGGGGAGGAGAGAGGATCCCAAGCTGACGGCGCAAAGCCCAACGCAGGGCTCAAACATGCAACCTATGAGATCATGACCTGAGCTGAAATCAAGAGTAGGGCGCTGAACCACCTGAGCCACCCAGGTGCCCCAGGGGAGATTTATAGACTCTTAGAAAATCCCACTGTGAATTTGCCCCTGGGTTTTGAAAAGAAATGTGAAGTTGGGTGGTCCTAGGCATGTTACCTACTCTCTCTGCATCTGTCTCCTTAACCATCGGCCTTAGTGGTGATGCTGGTCTGGCTGCAAGTTCCTCTCCATTTGCAACTTCTTCCCACAGTTATTAATGATCACAATGCTAGAAAGTGGGTTCCGTTATTTAAAAAATTTTTTTAATGTTTATTTTTGAGAGAGAGAGAGAGAGAGAAAGTGTGCACATGAGAGAGGGAGGGGCAGAGAGAGAGGGAGACACAGAATCGGAAGCAGGCTCCAGGCTCTGAGCTGTCAGCACAGAGCCCAACACAGGGCTTGAACCCACAAACCGTGAGACCATGACCTGAGCTGAAGTCAGAGGCTTACCCGACTGAGCCCCCCAGGCATCCCCAAGGTGGGTACCATTATTATTCCCATTTTATAGCTGAGGAAACTGAGGCTCCCCAGGTCCAGTGGCTTTCCTGAGGAGACACTCAGTTGGTATCGGCAGAGCTGGGATTGGATCCCAGGTCTGCCTGCCTCAGAACCCATTGCTCATCGGCCCTCCACTAGATTACCTCCTTCCGCCATACTCGTTTTTGGAACAACCAAAATGTGATGAAATTCCCTCCGTCTTGGAAATCGGTGTGGAGCAAGTAGAGAGAGAAGGAAAAACTAACTCCATAGCACAGGGCTCTGAGGCCCAGCAGTGTCTAGACTCGCTTGACTTCTTGGAACTACCTGGTGCCTCACTCGTCAGGCTCTTGTTGACCACACCTGTTTGGAGCTATGAATGGTTGGATCCAAGATTTGCTCGTCCTCGTTTTGTTTTGTTTTGTTTTGTTTCCCCAATGGTCTCCAGGGTCTTCCGGAGCCCCTCCCATGTTTGGATTTTTTTTTTTCCCCAATCTCATTTACTGCTACTCATTTTTCTTCTCTTTCTTCACACAAATACCCTTAAGTTTCAGGAAATCAGAGTGACTCACTTTTGCCATCACATCCTGTGTTTTCCTGCACCCAGACCTTTGCCTGGGCTGCTCCCTGATGCCTTGAAGTTTCTTTCCTCATCTTAGACGCACACCTCCAAATCCCGCCTGTCTTTCAAAAGCCCTACCTCAGTGCCCATCCTCTAGGAGGCCCCCTTGGATCGCCCCACACCTCCGTGAGGGTAGCCTCCCCTCACCAGTCCCTTTGAGGGTAGTTTTGGGGTTCCTGGACACATTTCTCTGGAATGATCTCCTTCAGGGCAGAGGCTGTATCCAGTTTCTTTATCCCACCCAGCCCGCTGCCTGGTCCATAATCTACCCCAATGAATGAATGTTAAATCGATAAATGATTTCCCTGCCTTCTCGAGGACTCTAGACCACTGGTTTTACCTCTTACCTTTACCTTCTTAACGACCCCAGACTCTACCCAACAACATCCCCTTTAGATGGGGTTTAAATGTCAGGTATCCCCCACAGAAGCAAAACCTTCCTCTGAAGTTCCCACCTCCCCTCATTTCTTGTCACCCCGCCCCCCCCCCCCCCTCTTTCAGCCTGTGGGAGCTCTGAAGCCTCAGCTTACCTGGACGAGTTGCGTTTGGCCGTGGCTTGGAACCGCGTCGACATTGCCCAGAGTGAACTCTTCCGGGGGGACATTGAATGGCGGGTGAGCGGGTGGGGTGGCGGCTGTGGATCCTGACAAGGGGGATGCACTCTCCCCCCCCCTTCCCTGCCTTCTTCCACATCGGGCTCGCCCTTGCATTATGGCCTGCCCAGCCTTCCCTTAATTGCCCATCTGTTCCCATCTTGTTTCCCCTATCCCCACCCACCACCCACCCATCCATCCGTGGTGCACCCTTGGCTCTGTACCGCATCTCTTGTCCTTAACGCCTGCCCCCCAGCTGGCCTTCTGCCCCTGTGCTCCTCTCTTACCCCCTCAATCCTCCCCCGGCTAGTCCTTCCACCTGGAGGCCTCCCTCATGGACGCCCTCCTGAACGACCGGCCCGAGTTCGTGCGTTTGCTCATCTCCCACGGCCTTAGCGTGGGCCACTTCCTGACCCCGACGCGCCTGACCCAGCTTTACAGCGCAGCGCCCCCCAACTCGCTCATCCGCAGCCTTTTGGACCAGGCGTCCCACGGCGCAGGCACCAAAACCCCAGCCCCTAAACCCTCTGCGGAGCCCCGACCCCCTGACGTGGGGCAGGTGCTGCGGATGCTGCTGGGGGAGACGTGCGCGCCGAGGTACAGCGCCGGGGGCGTCGTGGATCCCCACCAGGGCCAAGGGGGCCAAGAGAGCGTAAGGACCCAGCGAGGCGAGGCTGCGCGGGGGAGGAGCCCAAGGACCGGGGGGCGGGGCCGATGGCTGGGGCGGAGTCAGGGAGGGCCAGTCCTCACCACGCCTCCCTCGCCTGCAGAAGTGTCTGCTTAAGGACAAGGCCCCCTCTGAGCTCACGCTGGACGCCGGCCTCGGGCAGGCCCCCTGGAGTGACCTGCTCCTCTGGGCACTGCTACTGAACCGGGCTCAGATGGCCCTGTACTTCTGGGAGATGGTGAGTGCTGACTTGATCTCTGATTTACTTTCCTCTACGTCTCTCTTCTTTATTTCTACTGGACCCCAGTGCCTGACCCCCTGACGTCACCCCGACCCCCCCCACTTCTCCATTCCTGATGTATGACTCCATCTGCTGCTTCTCCACCCGCCCCCAATCCCCAACATCACGCATTTCTCATAGCTTGTCGTTTCCGTTAGCGGTATTTATTGGGCATTTTCCCTTGTTCATACATGAGACTCGATCTCGTTCTTTCAGAATGGTTCCCTCTAAGAGAAAGGGAGACGGTTCTCTGGTAGCTGATGGGGAGTCATGTAAGCATAGTTACGCTTGCAAATGTAGATACATCGTAGTAGTGGCAATGTAGAAGGGGACAGAACACGAGGCAAGGACACCAGCTAAGAAGGTAAATCTGGAGGCCTCCAGGCAGCCAAGATGAGGGCCTGGACTAAAACGGGTGGGATGGAGGTGTTGGGACACATTTGAGAAGTTTGAGAAGTTAACAAAAAAAAAAAAAAAAAAAGAGAAAAGAAAAGAGTCATAGGGTTTGAATAGGATCTAAGATTGAGCCTATTTTTATACCACAGAAATATCTTAACAGGACTTCTTCAGCCTTGGGGTTGTTTTCAGCCCATCAAATCATGGGTTAAATATAGAATTAAAAAATTTTTTTTCTAAGTATTTATTTTTGAGAGAGAGACAGAGCACAAGTGGGGGAGGGGCAGAGAGAGCGGGAGACACAGAATCCCAAGCAGACTCCAGGGTCTGAGATGTCAGCATAGAGCCTGACGCGGGGCTCAAACTCATAAACCGCGAGATCGTGACCTGAGCTGAAGTTGGACGCTTAAAGGACTGAGCCACCCAGGTGCCCCTAGGTTTTTTTTTTCATTAAAATAAAAGTCATATAAAATTCACCAGTGGAACAACAACAACAACAACAACAAATGGTACAATTTAGTAGCCTTTAGTATGCTCACAGCCACCTCTAGATCCAGAACATTTTCCTCATCCCAAAAGGAATCCCCATACCCATTTAGTACTCGCTCCCCATCCCCTCCTCCCCCAGCCCCTGGCAATGACTAATCTGCCCATTCTGGACACTATAGAAATGGAATCATCTCAGATGTGGCTTTTTGCACTTGACTTCCTACGCTTAGTATAGTGTTTTTGAGCGCATATCCGTTCTTCATTCCATTTTGCAACTGAATAATATTCCAATGTATGGATACACCGAATTTTGTTTATCCATTCATCTCTTGATGGTCACATGGGTTGTTTTGACTTTTTAGGCTATTGTGAATAATAGTGCTATAAACGCTGGTGTAGAAATATCTGTTTGAACTCCTGCTTTCACTCGTTTTGAGTATATACCAAAGACTACAATTGCTGGGTCATGTAGTAATTCTAGGTTGGAGTTTTTGAGGAACTGCCATAAGTGTTTTCCATAGTGGCTGCACCATTTTACATTCTATTTTGGCTTCCAGTTTCTCCACACCTCCACCAACACTTGTTAATTTAGTTTGTTTTTTATAATTGCCATCCTAAAGTAGTTTTGATTTGTGTTTCCTTAATGACTTGTGACAGAGCATCTTTTCATGGGCTTATTGACCATCCATCTATCCTTGGAGAAATGTCTATTCAAGTGCTTTGTCCATTTTATAAATCGGTTTGTCTGTCTTTTGTTGTTGTTGTTATTGTTGTTGAATTGTACAAGTTCTTTATATGCTCTGGATATTAGTCCCTTATCGGGCATATGATTTGCAGATGTTTTCTTGCTGGCTGTGGGTTGCCTTTTCATTCTGTTGATAGCGTCCTTTGATTCACAAAAGTTTTAAATTTTGATTAAGTTCAATTTGTCTGTCTTTTTTCTTCGTTTTTGCTTTTGGTGTCATATCTAAGTAACCATCGCCAAATCCAAGGTCATGAAGTTTTATCCCTGTGTTATCTTCTGAGGGTTTTATGATTTTGTAATTATATCTACTATAATTATTTAATCTTACATGTTAGTCTTATTGAGATTCCCTGTGTGTGACGAGTCCCTTCTTCTTCACTGATTTTTAAGAGTCTCTGGTTTGGGCTTTTGACAATTTGATTATAAATGTTTTTCAATGTTTTTCTCTTTGAATTTATCCTACGTCAAGTTCCTTGCTCTTGGATGTACAGATTCATGTCTTTCATCAAACTTTGGGGCAGTTTTACGTCATTATATCTTGAAATATTCTTTCTAGCCATTTCTCACTGTCCTCTCCCTTTGGGACTTCTATTATGCATATATTAGTATGGTCGATGGTGTCCCACAGGTCTTCTAGATCCTGTTTATGTTTCTTTATTCTTGTTTCTTTCTGCACCCGAAACTGGATCATTTCAATTGATCTGTCTTCAAGTTCATGCATTCTTTCTTCTGCTTCCTGAAAGCTGCTGTTGAGCCCTTCTAGGGAAATTTTTCATTTCAGGTATTGCGCTTTCTAGCTCCAGAATTTCTACTTCCTTCCTTTTTTTTTTTTTTAATTAAATTTCTGTCTTTTTATTCCTATTCTCTGTTTGGTACGACATCCTTCTTTGGGCTTTTTAAAATTTTTGTCCATGATTTCCTTTAGCTCTTTGAGCATATTTAAGGCAATTAATTTAAAGCCTTTGTCTAGTAAGTCTGGTGTCTTAGCTTCTGCAGGGACAGTTTCTACTACTTTCTCTTTTTCCTGAGAATGTGCCGTACTTCCTTGTTTCTTTGCCTGTCTCATGGTGTTTTTTTTTTTTTTTAACTGGACATTTTGAATACTATTGTGGCCTCTCTGGAAATCAGCTCATCCCCTTCCTCCAGGGTGTGTTATTGTTTGTTGTGTTGATGGTGGTGGCGGTTTGTTTAGTGACTTTTCTAAGCTCTTTTTGTAAAGTTTTTATTCTTTGTCATGTGTGGCCCCTGAATCCCTGTTCTGTTAGGTTAGTGGCCAGCTAGTGACTTGACAGAGAATTCCTTAAATGCCCAGGCTGCCGGGGTATGGGGTGGGAGTAGGGGTAAGGGGTGGCGGGCATGGGGCCAAACACTCCTGGTTTGCAGATGGGCTCTGTGTTGTAGCTCTCTTTCTTCTTCTTTTCCTTTTTTAAAAATTTTTGGGGCTCAGTGGCTCAGTGGGTTGAGTGCCGACTTTGGCTCAGGTGATGATCTCACAGTCCATGAGTTCAAGCCCCGCGTCGGGCTCTGTGCTGACAGCTCAGAGCCTGGAGCCTGCTTCGGATTCTGTGTCTCCCTCTCTCTCTGCTTCTCCCCCAACTCGCGCTCTGTCTCTCTCTGTGTCTCAAAAATAAACATTAAAAAATTTGTTTTTATAAATTTTTTTAATGTTTATTTTTGAGAGACAAAGAGAGACAGAGAGTAGGGGAGGGGCAGAGAAAGAGGGAGAGAGAGATTCCCAAGCAGGCTCTGCGCCATCAGCACAGAGCCCCATGTGGGGCTTGAATTCACAAACCCCGAGATCATGACCTGAACCTAAACCAAGAGTCAGATGCTCAACTGACTGAGCCCCCCAGGCGCCCCCGGAGCTCTCTTTCAACACTTAGGCAAGGCTGTTTACAATTTTGCCTTAGCCTTCACTTTCTGCTTTTGCTGAGACAAAAGGTCAGCAAGAGGTGAAAACGGTAGGGTTTTCTCTAATCTCTCCTGAGCCTGCACCCAGTCTTGGTCATGCATGTAACCTTCTAGATTCCCGGATACATGTAGGAACTTCTCAAACCCCTTATTCCTTTCAAGTATCTCCTTCCCCAGCCACTTCCCTCCCCAGTTGCTGAGTATATCTTTTGTTGGCCTTGACCGTTATGCTTTGCCTCAGGGAGCTGAGGCTAAGCTATTTGTGTTTAAATGCTTTCTGACACCTCCTGGGAAGCCATTTCTGGTTGGGAGACAAAGGCGGGCCCTTGAGCTGTTCCTTCAGACAGCCACCAGCTAAATCCACACACACACACAACCACAGTTATTTAAGGATAAGATCTGACTCACTCCCTCTAGTACCAATCCCTTGCCCCAGGAATGTGGGCTGTGGCCTTCCTGGTCTGCCCTTGAGCTGGGGAGTTGATAATGGTCCTTAAAATGTCACAGCGCTCTTTTACTGAAACTTGGTGTTTTTTTTCTTCATTGAACTTTCTCCTATTTGTTTTAAGTTTTATATTCGGTTCTGGAACTCTGAGAAAGTTCACTAGAGACAGAGTTTTGAAATTCCCTGCTCTGCCATTTTCGGGGACATCTCCCACTGCTTCATGACCTGTCTATAACCTCTGAGGTCATTGCACCTCTAGCCCAGCCCCAGTCCCTGAACTATCTTTTTTTTCCTTATGTTTATTTATTTTGAGAGAGAGAGAGAGAGAGAGAGAATCCCAAGCAAGCTCTGAGCTATCAGGACAGAGCCTGATGCAGGGCTTGATCTCACGAAATGTGAGATCATGACCTGAGCCTAAATCAATAGTCAGATGCTTAACCAACTGACCCCCCAGGCGCCCCTGAACTTCCTGCCTTTTGACATTTTCGCCTGATGATGACATTTACACCTGCTTCATCCTTGGCCTCTAATGACCCTGGTTAATTTCTCACTTCTGGCTCTGTCCTTAACCTTGACCACAGGCTTCCCCCCAGCCACCTTCTGTGAACCTCACTCTAAATTCTGAGCCTTTCTGGGGCGCCTGGGTGGCTCAGTCGGTTAAGCATCTGACTTTGGCTCAGGTCATAAACTCATGGTTTGTGGGTTCGAGCCCCGCAACGGGCTCCGTGCTGACAGCTCAGAGCCTGGACCTGCTTCAGATCCTGCATCTCCCTCTCTCTCTGCCCCTCCCCTGCTCACGGTCTCTCTCTCTCTCACTCAAAAATAATAAATAAAACATTTAAAAAATATTAATTCTGATCCTATCCATGACCCCTCTCTCTGTCTCTCCAGGGCTCCAATCCCGTGGCCTCTGCTCTTGGGGCCTGTTTGCTGCTCCGAGTGCTGGCACGCCTGGAGCCTGAGGCTGAGGAGGCAGCCCGGAGGAAGGACCTGGCGGTCAAGTTTGAGGGTCTGGGTGTTGGTGCGTATGTTAGGGATGCGTCGGGGCCGGACAGGGAGCTGCTGGGGGAGGGGGCGGGGCATCTCCCCAGTCCTCCTCACAACCCTGCACCTTCCCCTTCCTCAGTCCCCTCGTCCTTCCCCGCACGCTACACCCTCGCTCCTTCTCTTCGCTCACGTGAATCTCCCGTCCCCAGACCTTTTTGGCGAGTGCTACCGCAGCAGCGAGAAACGGGCAGCCCGCCTCCTACTCCGTCGCTGCCCGCTCTGGGGGGATGCCACCTGCCTGCAGCTTGCCATGCAGGCCGACGCCCGCGCCTTCTTTGCCCAGGATGGGGTCCAGGTGAGCATCTGTGGCGCCCACATCCCAAACGGCCCCCACCCAGACTTTGGGACGCGCGGAGGATAAGCCGTGAATGGACTTGCTCCACCTCCCTCTGGGAGACCGCCCATCCTCCCAGGCCTCTCCCAGAAGGGCTGCTCTTCCCATTAGAAGCCCCACCCCCTGCCACGGGAAAGTCAACCTTCCCACAGCAAAGCCCACCCTCCTGAAGAGTTCTCTTCTGCGTAGGGAAATCCCTGGTGACTGTAAGAAGCCCCATCCGGCACGCAGGAAGTCCTCCCCACTCCCACAGGAAGTCTCACTCCTCCCCCAAGGAAGCCCTGCCTCACCCACTGGAAGTCCTTCCCACTTCCCTTCAGTGGTCCTCAGTTGCGGGTCTCAACAATTAGAATGACCTCGCTGGACAATTAACCTAGTGTTTTGGACATAGATCAACTCTGGTTTAGGAATCCCACCCTTCCCATAGGAAGTCCTCTCCTTCGGGAAGCCCTGCTTGGCCCACGGCCTCTCCCATTCTGCCCATCCTGACGTTTTAAAACTTTCTCAATATCCTTAATCTAAATCTGAACAGGGGTGGGGCACCCGGCTGCCTCAGTGACTCTTGATCTCAGGGGCGTAAGTTCAAGCCCCACCCCACCCTCAGTACAGGAAGCCGGCTTACCCCACCCGAAGTCATGTCCTCCCCTGACAGAATGATTTGTCTGGCATCTCAAGTAGTTACCCAGAGTCCTGTGCTTTGAATAGGGGTTAAACTCGTGAGTCCCAGCTTGGACCTCTTCCTTAATCTCCCTGTGCCCCATCTGTGAAAAGGGAGAAAATTCTAGTACCTGTTCACCTGGGGGTGTGGTGAGGGGGCCAGTGGTCTCATCTTATGTAAAATGCTTACCCTGGTATCAAGCATATTGATATGTTGGCTATGTGACTAGATGTTGGCTGTGTGACTCTACCCGCTAACACCTGGGACAGGTCATCCTCACCTTTGACCCCCTTCTCCCCCTCCCCCCAGTAGTTACGGTCACCATATTTAGCGCCTGCTCTGTGCGCGGTAGCTGTACCCCCAGTTCTTCCCCCGGGGCCACGGGGAGATTCAGGCGCCTAACCCTCCTCCACCCCCACAGTCTCTGCTGACACAGAAGTGGTGGGGGGAGATGGACAGCACCACTCCCATCTGGGCCCTGGTTCTCGCCTTCTTTTGCCCCCCGCTCATCTACACCAACCTCATCACCTTCAGGTCAGTCCCCTGGGCTTCGACTGGTAGGAGCGCGTGTGCTCAGTTTCCCCTTCCTGCTCACATCTGGCTGCCTTCCTACTTGGCCTGTCCAGGGCTGCCCCCCTCCCTGTTTGCTCTCTTTCCCTCCCCAAGACTGGGGGCGTGTCTGGGGGTGGGGCCTCTGCAGTGTCTCTGGGGGAAGGTCCCTTTGGGGTGACTCCAGGAAAGTGTCCCGCTGTCGCCCTGCCAGTGTCTCTGGGTGAAGACGTTTGGGTCTGTCTCTGGAGAATTCCTCCTCCACTCGGCCTGTCCCTGTCTCTCAGTCCGCCTTCTCCTCCACGCCAGGAGGTCAGAGGAAGAGTCCCTACGGAAGGACCTGGCATTTGACGTGGATTGCGGTGTGAACGGGGAAGGCCCTGCTGGGTGAGTGAAGCCCCAGCTCCGTGGGAGGTGGGGCGCCCTGGGCGCCCGGGCATCGGGGAGCAAAGCCGCAGGGCAGAGGCGGAGCTCCTGGGGGTAATGGCTTCCTGAAGCCATTGAAGGTCCTGAGGAAGGGTCCCCAGTGCCAAGCTCGGCCTGCGTCAGGGTCTGGTTCTGCCGCCAAGGAGGTGGCTTCAGGCTACACATACTTCCTTCTCGATGTAGCAAGTGGAATCAGGTGGATTTGGTTCATTTAGGGTTTCTTCATCTCCTTTTTTTTTTTTTTCCCCTGACCCCAGGGCCTTGGCTCTTAAGCTCTGGGCTGTGGTACCTGGGCCTAAGCAAACGGTCCACCAAACTTCTGATCATGCCATAGAGTGGAGGTGCTCAGGGACGTGGCTGGGAGTCAAGCAGACCTGCTTGACTTTGACTTTGGAAGTGACTTCCCCCCTCCCCAGCCCCAGTTTCCTTTTCTGTTAAATGAAGGCGCACTGAAGGCCGTAAGTGTGTCAGCTTGGGCTGGGCAGCTGGGACATAGGAAAACGCCCTAGGGGCGCCTGGGGGGCTCAGTTGGTTAAGTGGCTGACTCTTGATTTCAGCTCCGGTCAGGATCTCATGGTTTGTGAGATCAAGTCCCCTCTCCGGCTCTGTGCTGACAGCATGGAGCCTGCTTAGAATTCTCTCTCTCTCTGCCCCTCCCCTGCTCGCATGTTCGCATGCACGCTCTCTCTCAAAATAAACTTAAAAAAAAAAAGAATGTTCCAGTCTTTAAAAGAAAAAAAAGAAAACACCCTAAACTCTCAGTGACTGGTAACAACCAAGGCTTACTGCTCACGCTCCGTTTCTGGGTTGTCTGTGTCTCGGCTCCAATATGGTTTCCACTTGGGGGTGAGCGAGCAGCTCCTCGCTGAGACGTTGCTAGTCGCCTGGCAGAGGGAAAAGCGCAATGGGGAATGGGGTCCTGGCTCTTCCAGCCGCCATGAGGAAGGGCCACGTGTCACTGTGCCCACATTTTATTGGCAGTCGCGAGGCAAATGGTAATTCCTCACCCCCCCATTCTCCCGCTGAGGGAACCAAAATGTTTGGTGTGGAACCGGGCCATGCGCTGGGGCACCTGGGGGGCTCAGTCAGTCAAGTGGCCGACTTCAGCTCAGGTCATGATCTCACGGTTTGTAGGTTCGAGCCCCGCATCAGGCTCTGTGCTGACAGCTCAGAGCCTGAAGCCTGCTTCAGATTCTGTGTCTCCCTCTCTCTCTGCACCTCCCCCACTTGTGCTCTGTCTCTCAAAAATAAATAAATGTAAAAAATTAAAAAATATAAAATAAAAGTAAAAAAAGAAGAATGCGGGGTGCTACCATGCCTGGTGGGGCAGGTGGGGAGCCTCATGGAGGTAATGTATCAAACACATCATAGTGTCTAGCACATAGTAAGTGCTCAATTAACGGGGATCATTATTGCTACTATTAATCCATGTATCACTTATTTTGGTGAATGATGTGTATAGGCATAAGGGTCTAAACTGCTGGTAATAGAGAAACGGAGGAAGAGGCCCACAATTTATATTCATCTTTGTACCCTCTGTCTCTACTTAGAAAAATATTGTTTTAATGTTTGTTTATTGTTGAGAGAGAGAGAGAGAGAGACAGAGTGTGAGCGGGGGAGGGGCAGAGAGAGAGAGGGAGACACAGACTCTGAAGCAGGTTCCAGGCTCTGAGCTGTCAGCACAGAGCCTGACGCAGGGCTCGAACTCACACACCGTGAGATCATGGCCTGAGCCGAAGTTGGACGCCCAACCGCCTGAGCCACCCAGGCGCCCCCCCTCCATTTCTGCTTAAAAAGAAAAATTTTTTTAATTTTTATTTATTTCTGAGAGAGAGAGAGAGAGAGAGAGAGAGAGAGAGAGAGAGAGAGAAAGAGTGGGGGAAGGGCAGAGAGAGAGAGAGACAGAATCCAAAGCAGGCTCCAGGCTCTGAGCTGTCAGCACAGAGCCCGACACGGGGCTCCAACTCACAAGCCATGAGATCATGAGCTGAGCCGAAGTCGGACACCCAACCAACTAAACCACGCAGGCGTCCCCCCTCCTTTTTTTTTAAATGTTTATTTTTGAGAGAGAGACAGAGACAGGGTCTCCGTCTCTACTTTAGCCAATTAGGTGAGAAGAGTGAGGGACCCTGGCCCCCAGTATCCTAGAAGAAAAAATGTTTCTCAGAACTGTTAGAAACATGATCAGAAGCCAGAAGTCTATAAAATCCACTACATACCTCTAGAAGCAAATTCAGGGGCGCCTGGGTGGCTCAGTCGGTTGAGCGTCTGGCTTCGGCTCAGGTCATGATCTCGCAGTTCATGGGTTCGAGCCCCGTGTCGGGCTCTGTGCTGACAGGTAGCTCAGAGCCTGGAGCCTGTCTTCGGATTCTGTGTCTCCCTCTCTCTCTGACCCTCCCCTGCTCACGTTGTCTCTCTTTCTCAAAAATTAATAAAACATTAAAAAGTTTTTTTTAAAAGAAGCAAATTCAAATATATACATACACACACACACACATACTGTTCTGAGATAATGCACGACAAATACAAAATATTTGTCAAGATGGAAAAGAAAGCTAAGAAAAACATTGGGAACACTGAGAAAAAGGCCCCCAGTGTCAGGATCAGTAATGATGTGCTCGCCCAGTGAGTTCCCGACTTTTGCACCATGGTGATGATGAGAGTGACGGTGACCATAGCTGATGTCCTGGAACACTTACAGTGGGCAGCCAGTGTGCTAAGTCCTTTTGAAAATCAGTTTAATTCTCTCAACAATCCTATGCAATAGAGTCTGTTATTATCCCGATTTTACATATGAGACAACTGAGGCACTAAGTCACTCGCCTCAGCTCATGTGACTGGTAGGTGGTAGAGCTGGGATTTGAACTAGCTTCTTGTTCCTGATGCTGTGCTCTTAGCCACTGTGGAGGGCCACCTCCAAGGAAAGCTTTGTAAAAGGACAGATTCCTGGATGCCCCCTCAGGGAGGCTCAGGATGGGCCCAGGAAACTGCGTGGCCCGGCTGTGCCTGATTCAAGATGGTGGATGGCGGGACCATTCTGACCCACCATGTTTGTTTTTGAGAGAGAGACAGACAGCATGACTGGGGAAGGGGCAGAGAGAGAGGGAGACACAGAACGTGAAGCAGGCCCCAGGCTCTGAGCTTTCAGCACAGAGCCCGATGCAAGCCTGGAACCCACAAACTGTGAGATCATGACCTAAGCCAAAGTCAGACGCTCAACTGACTGAGCCACCCAGGTGCCCCTCTGCTTGATTTATAAAAAGAAGACACCTCTCCAAGCCACTTTAATTTTCCTGTTAGCTTCTTGAGTTTATTATTAATTTGTATTATTCATTTTGGCTTTTTAAAAAACAAAGTTTATTCGTTTATTTTGAGCGAGAGGGAGGGAGAGAATCCCAAGCAGGCTCTAAGCTGTCAGCACAGAACCCAACGCTGGGCTCGAACTCACAAACCATGAGATCATGACCTGAGCCGAAATCGACAGTTGGAAGCTTAACCGACCGCGCCCCCCCTGGCGCCCCTACTTTGGCGTTTTTGATTTGAGGTTGGAATTAAGAGTCAGGCTGAAATTGGGACAGAGGACCAGAACTCGGACGAGAAGGGTCAGAGATAGGAGTGGACCAAGAAGGTCAGAATCCGGAAGCCAAATATGGCTGTATGGCCCGAGGTCAGATCCAGGGAACGCTGGGCTGGACAGTCGGACATCAGAATTTGTGGGTCAGGATTTAATGTTCAGGGACAGCGCCATCAACCCTGGGGAGTGGGGATCATGAAAGTGGGGCGGGGTGTCAGAGGTCAGGTAGATGGTCCAAAGTCAGACACAGAGTCAGAGGTTGTGAAGGTGAAGGAAGAGGGACTTGGAGTCAGCAGTCAGACATGGGTCAGAGGTCAGAGGGTGGAGAAAGTCCGCAGTCTTGATGGTAGGAGATTTCAGAGGTCAGGGGTTAGAGGTCAGGGGTCGAAAGCCAAGGGGATGGCAGACAGCCGACCTGGTTTCAGGTCCTGCAGGGTTAGACGTCAGGTGGGAAAGGTGAGAGGTCTTGATGATGGGAAGGGGGGGTCAGAGGTCAGGCTGAGCCCTCTTCCCTCCCCCCTCTCCCCCTCCCCCCCGCAGGCTGGCAGAGCCCCCAGAGCAGACCCCCGTGGGGGCGCTGAGGCAGCCGGGACGCAGGGGCGGCTGCGGGCCGTGCTCCCCACGCCTGCGCCGCTGGCCCCAGTTCTGGGGGGCGCCGGTGACCGCCTTCATGGGCAACGTGGTCAGTTACCTCCTCTTCCTGCTGCTCTTCGCCCACGTGCTGCTCATCGACTTCCGGCCCGAGGCGCCCGGCGCCGCCGAGCTGCTGCTCTACTTCTGGGCCTTCACGCTGCTCTGCGAGGAGCTGCGCCAGGGCCTGGGCGGCGGCTGGGGCAGCCTGGCCACCGGGGGGCCGGGCCCGGGTCCCCGCCGCGCCCCGCTGCGCCACCGCCTGCACCTCTACCTCGCCGACACCTGGAACCAGTGCGACCTGGTGGCCCTCGCCTGCTTCCTCCTGGGCGTGGGCTGCCGGTGAGTGTCCCCGTGACCCTGGCACGCGGCCCTCCCCGCCGCGCTGGGACCCACCCCGCGTTTCCTTGAAAAGCAAACAAGAATCCCTTTTCCGCGGAAGGCACCGCGTAACCGCGGCCGCCGGCCGTCTGCGCGTGCGGGAATCCAGCTTTAGGGGCGTGGGGGGAACCGCTGTTCCAGATCTGCGGGCGGTCGGGCCCTTCTCGGGTCCGAACCTGGCCCCGCAGCTGCAGGGCAGCTGCAGGGCGAGCGGGCGGAGAGGAGTCTTCCCCCCGTCGCCGGCGCCACCCTCCCCTTCTCCCCTCCTCTGTCCTGCCCACCTCTCTCCATCGAGTCCCCTCTCCCCGCCCCCTCGCCCCAGCCTCCTGGACTCCCCTCTTCCCTCCAGTCCATCCTGCGTGGGGTCCCACAAGGGTTCATCCCAGAGCTGACTCGTGGCTGCCCAGCGCCCCCTGCACTTGGCACTGGGGGCCCTGGACCGTCCCGGCGCCCCCATCTCTGCCGACCTGTGCCCCCATTTCTTTTTATTTTAATGTTTATTTATCTTAGAGAGAGAGAGAGTGAGTGCAAGTGGGGGAGCAGAGAGAGAGGGAGACACAGAATCCGAAGCAGGCTCCAGGCTCTGAGCTGTCAGCACCGAGCCCGACGCGGGGCCTGAACTCATGAACCGCGAGATCATGACCTGAGCTGAAGTTGGCCGCTTCACCAACTGAGCCACCCAGGCGCCCCAGAAGTTGAATGCTCTTATTAACTGAGCCAGCCAGACACCTCACTTTTGTATAGTATCTCTTTTTTTTGTCACCATTACTTGTAAATTGCTTCCTTTCTCCGAATAGTTTTGCATTTTATCTATCTGTATCTATCTATTTAGAGGGCGCAAGTGAGCAAGGGACAGAAAGGAGAGAATCCCAGGAAAGGGCAGAGGGAGAGAGAGAGAGAGAGAGAGAAGCAGGGTTCAGATTTGTACCCGAATCAGGGCTCCAGCTCATCCAAAGTGGGGCTCGAGCTCACTCAGTGTGGGACTTGAACTCACGAACCATGAGATCATGGCCTGAGCCAAAGTCAGATGCTTAAGGACTGAGCCACCCAGGCGCCCCTTTGTATATGATCTTAAACATTCTTTTATTCTTTAAGTTTTCATGCTGAAATATCCTGAGACTTATAAAAAATGCTGCAGAAACAGTACAAAGAATTCCTCCACACCTTTCACCGGGGTCCCCAAATGTCAATGTCTTACATTAGTGGAACGAGGAAATTCTTATTCAGATTCCTCCGATTGTCCCCCTGATGTCCTTTTTCTGCTCCAGGAGCCAATCCCGTTCGTCAGTCCTTTGGCTGTTACGACCCTAACACCCTTGGACAGTCCAGACCAGTTACTGTGCACGATTTGCCTCTATTGGGGTTTGTCTCGGGTTCCCTCACGATCAGGTGTCGGCTACGCATTTTTGCGGACAGTTTCGCCTTTCTCTGTCGGTCGTATCTGTGTTCTCTTTTGCTGCAAGGGAAGTTTCACATGTCAGAGTCGTCAAATTAATCTGTCTTTTCCTTGAGTGTGATCTTATATATGTCACTTGTATAAACGGCTTTGTTTAGTGTGTCTCATCTCATCCTCTGAAGCCCATGAAGAAATTCTTCTATAGTTTTGTCAGATTTTATTTATTTATTTATTTATTTATTTTTATTTTTGTCGGATTATAATGTTTTGCCTTTTACTCCATTTTTAATCCGTTCAGAGTTCAAGTCCGCGATGATGCAAAATAGGAATGTGATTATTTTCCCCACAGGGATTGCTGATGTTATTGGCCGTTGCCCTTCCCTTGTGAATTGTGTTCTCTGTCACCACTCTCCCGCTAGGTCGTTTGTCCCCTGCTTCCTGGTCTGCTGGAACTCTGTATATTGTGCGTCTTACGGGTTGGACAAATATTCTGGCAGGTGTTCCAACTTGCTTGTTACAGGGACCTCCCCAGTGTTTGCCAAGCCATGATTTATGTGGCCGTTTTTAAGTGGGGGCCGGCGCCCTGCGGCTCCGCTTCGCACCGTGAACGCTGAGTAAATCCCCGGGGACTCGGAGAGGCCACAGCCTCTCCGGGTCGGTGACCCCTGCCGCGTCTCCTCACACCCCAGGCTGACCCCCGGCCTGTATGACCTGGGCCGCACCGTCCTTTGCCTCGACTTCATGGTCTTCACGCTGCGGCTGCTGCACATCTTCACGGTCAACAAACAGCTGGGGCCCAAGATTGTCATCGTGAATAAGATGGTGAGGGGGGCGGGGCAGGGGCGGGGCCGGAGGGGCGGGGCGGGGCCGGGAGGCTGGGAACTCGTGCACACAGAGCTGGGTGGAGGTGGAGCCTCGGTGGGGGCGGGGCCGGGGCGGGGCGGGGCCAGGCTTGGTCTCATTTTCCTCCCCGCCCCGCGCAGATGAAGGACGTGTTTTTCTTCCTCTTCTTCCTCGGTGTGTGGCTGGTTGCCTACGGGGTGGCCACCGAGGGGCTCCTTCGGCCCCGGGACCGGGACCTCCCCAATATCCTGCGCCGCGTCTTCTACCGGCCCTACCTGCAGATCTTTGGGCAGATCCCCCAGGAGGACATGGACGGTATGGAGGGTTGAGAGGGCTTGACACCCTCCCTCCGGGGCCCCCCTCCCAGTCCCCCTGTCTCTGGGTCTCTATACCCCTCTCTTTAAGTCTCTGCCTCTCTCTCGCTAGGTCTCTGAGCAGCCCGTACCCCCCACCTTCCTCTCTGTGGGACTCTGTCCACCTCTCTCCTATCTCTGTTCCCTGCCTCTGGGTCTCTGACCCTTCCTCCGTCGCTTTAGGTTTCTGACCCCCTCTCTGTCTGGGATTGCGTCTCCCTCTCTCTGGGTCTCTGCTCCCCCATTCCCCTCTGAATTTCTGTTTTTCGTAGGTCTCTGTCTCCCTGGCCCCATCTCTGAGTGTCTCCCTTTTCAGTGGCCCTCATGGAGCATGTCAACTGCTCGTCGGAGCAGGGCTTCTGGGCCCGGCCGCCGGGGACCCAGGCAGGCTCCTGTGTCTCGCTTTATGCCAACTGGCTGGTGATCCTCCTGCTCATCATTTTCCTGCTCGTGGCCAACATCCTGCTGCTGAATTTACTCATCGCCATGTTCAGGTGAGGCCTGACTGCTCTCTGATCTGACCTCCCCCAGGGTCAGCTTGACCCTGACCCCCCCCCCCCCAGCGGGCTTCGTGATTCCAGCCTAAGCAGTTCTATCTCTAGTCCCAGAATTCTGACTCAAACCTACTGCTGGCTACGGGGCTCCCCGGGCGGCTCAGTCGGTTCAGCGTCTGACTCTTGATCAGGTCATGATCTCCCTGCTCATGAGTTGGAGCCCTGGATCAGGCTCCGTGCTGACAGCGAGGGGCCTGCTTGGCATTCTCTCTCTCCCTCTCTCTTTCTCTTTGCCCCTCCCCCCCTCAAAATAAGTAAATAAACTTAAAAAAAAAAAACCCAGTGAAATACCGGTTCATACCGACTAACTAGGATGGCTATAAAAAAATTTTTTTAAGTTTGTTTATTCTGAGAGAGAGAGCTCAATCAGGGGAGGGGAAGAGAGAGAGAGAGAGGGAGAGAGAGAATCCCAAGCAGGTTCTGCTCTGTCAGCTGGGAACCATGAGATCATGACCTGAGCCGAAACCAAGAGTCAGATGCTGAACTGACTGAACCCCCCAGGCGCCCCTCACTCTGGTTTTGGTTTGCGTTTCCCTAGTGACCAATGATGTTTAGCATCTTTCCATGTGCTTATTGTCCGTTTGCACATCTTCTCTGGAGAAAAGTCTGTTCAGGTCTTTTGTCTGTTTATAAATTGGGTTGTCTTTTTGTTGTTGAGTTGTAGCAGTTCTTTATATATTCTAGATATAAACTCCTATCGGATATGTGATTTGCAAATATTTTCTCCCCTTTTGTTGGTTGTCTTTTCCTGTTCTTGACAATCCCCTTTGATGCGCAAAACTTTTAGATTTTATTAATTATATTATTATTGGTGTCCTATCTAAGGACCCGTCACCAAATCCAAGGTCATAAAGATTTACTCCTGCGTTTTATAGTTTTAGCTCTTCTGTTCAGGTTGTTGATCTGTTTCGACTTAGTTTTTGTATATGGTATCAGGTGAGGGTCCAACTTCATTCTTTTTACACGCAGAAATCCAGTGCTTACCTGTTTTTTTCCCCATCGAATGGACTTGTCACCCTTGTTAAAAAGCATTTGGCCATTGTATTAGTTTCCTGGGGCCTCCCTAATAAAGTGCCAAAACATGGGTGGCTTTAAATAACAGTAAAAAATTTTTTAATATTTATTTTTATTTATTTATTTATTTTTTGAGAGAGAGTGAGTGTGCACATGAGTGGGGGAGTGTCAGCGAGAGAGAGGGAGAGAGAGACTCCCAAGCAGGCTCCACACGCAGCACGGAGCCTGATGCAGGGCGCGGGCTCACAACCGTGAGATCAAGACCTGAGCGGAAATCAAGAGTCGGACGCTTAACCGACTGAGCCACCCAGGTGCCCCCAGGGAATTTTCTATCACAGTTACGGGTGCTGTAAGTACAAAATCAAGGCATGGACAGGGCTGGTTCCTTCTAAGGGCTGTGAAGGAGTCTCTTCCCTCCTCTCTCCTACCTTCTGGTGGGTTGCTGGCTTGTAGACATATTATTGTAATCTCGGCCTTCATCCTCGTGTGCTGTTCTCCCTGTGTGGATGTCTGTGTCCAGATATCCCTTTTTCATAAAGGACACCAGCCATGTTAGGGACCAACCCTAACAACCTCATTTTAACTCGATTACCTTTGTAAAGAGCCTATTTTCAGATAAAGTTACATTCTGAGGTACTAGAGATTAGGATTTCAACGTATCTCTTTTGGGGGGGAGGAAGGGGACACAGTGCAACTCATAACGCTCCTAGATGTATGGCTTTATTTCTGGACTCTCATCTCTGTTCCTTTGGTTGATATGTATGTCTCATGCCAGTGTAACCACGCTGTTTTGATTTTGTAGGAAATTTTGAAATTAGGAAGTGTGAGTCCTCCAACTTTGTTCTTTTTCAAGATTGTTTTGGCTACTCAGGGTCTCTTGCGATTCCATATTCATTTGAGGATCAGCTTTGACTTTTCTGCAGAAAAGGCTGTTGGAATTTTGGTAAGAATTGTGTTGAATCTGTAGGTTGCTTTGGATAGTATTGTGATGTTAACGATATTAAATTTTTGTATTCATGGACACAGGTTGTCTTTCCATTTATTTAGGTGTTCTTTTAAATATCTTTCAGTATTGTTTTGTAATTTTCAGTGTGAAAGTCCCTCACTTTGGTTACATTTATTCCTAGGTGTTTATTCTTTTTCCGCCCCCCCCCCCAGGTGTTTTTTCTTTTAGAGTCTACTGTAAGTGGAATTGGCTTTCTAAATTTCCTTTTTGGATTGTTCATTGCAGGTGTATAGAAACACAGTTGATTTTTGGTTGGTGATCTTGTACCCTGCAAGTTTGCTGAATTTGTTTATTATTGTGATTCTCTGGGATTTTTTAGAAAATGTTTTATTTATTTTTGAGAGAGGGCAAATGGGGGAGGGGCAGAG
The DNA here is from genome assembly GCA_028646485.1 of Cryptoprocta ferox. Classification (NCBI taxonomy): domain Eukaryota; kingdom Metazoa; phylum Chordata; class Mammalia; order Carnivora; family Eupleridae; genus Cryptoprocta; species Cryptoprocta ferox. The sequence continues at coordinate 6,877,313 of CM053563.1, read as the reverse complement.
AGAGGGAGGCAGGATGTGAAGCAGGCTTGGTGCTGACTGCAGAGAGCCTGACGTGGGGCTTGAACTCACGAACTGTGAGATCAGGACCTGAGCCAGAGTCTGACGCTCAACCAACCGAGCCACCCAGGTGCCCCTCTGAGATTTTTGATATATAGGATCATGTCACCTGTGAATAGAAATAGTTTTACTTCATTTCCAATTTGGATGCATTTTATTTCTTTTTCCTATTTAACTGCTCTGGCTAGCATTTTCTGTACAATGATGAATAGCAGTGGTGAGAATGGGTGTCCTTGTTGCATTCCTTATTTTAGCAGGAAGTTTTCAGTCTTTCTTCACTGAATATTATGTAGGCTTTTGGTTTTTCATAATTGTCATTTTACTGTGTTGAGGAATTTTCCTTTCAATCCCGTTCTAAGTCAAAAGAAAAAAAAATGTTTTTTAATCACAAAAGGGTGTTGGATTTTGTCCAATGCCTGTTCTGTGTCTCTGTGTCACTTGAGATGATCATGTGAGATAATCTTGTGGGGTTTTTTTCTTTGTTCTGTGAAGGCGGTGTGTTGTATTTATGTCGAACTACCTTTGCATTACTGGGATAAATCTCTTAGTCATGGTGTAATATTCTTTTAATATACTGAATTAGGTTTGCTAAATGAGGATATTTGCATTTATATTCATAAAAAATTATTTATCTGTAATTTTGTTTTTTTGTGATCTCTTTATCTGGGTTGGTAACCCTGCTGGCCTCATAAAAGGAGTCAGGAACTGTTCTCTCTTCAATGTTTTTGGAGAATTTGAGAAGAATTGGTGTTAATTCTTTTTTTTTTAATGTTTGGTAAAATTTACCAGCGAAAACATCTGGGCCTGGGCTTTTTGTTGTTGTAGTTGGGACATTTTTGGGTGAGTGATTCAATCTCTTTACTTGTTATAGGTCTTTTGAGGTTTTCTATTTCTTCTTGAGTCAGTTTAGGTAATTTGCATGTTTCTAGGAATTTGGCCCATTCATTTCATTTAAGTTATCTAATTTGTTGGGACACAATTGTGACAGTGTTTTCTTATAATCTTTTTTATTTCTGTAAGATTGGTAGTAATGTTCTCATTTTCATTCTGATTATAGCTATTTGTGTTCTGCTAACTTTTTTTTTTTTTTTTGAGGGGGGTGCAGGCAGAGAATCCTAACAGGCTACACCCTCAGCATGGAGCCTGACACAGGGGTTGGTCTCACAACTGTGAGCCAAAATCAGGAGTTGGACTCCTTTTAAATGTTTTATTTATTTTTTATTTTTGAGAGAGAGAGAGAGACAGCGTGAGCAGGGGAGGGTCAGAGAGAGAGGGAGACACAGAATCTGAAGACAGGCTAGAGGCTCTGTACTGACAGATGCGGGGCTCGAACCCACGAGCTGTGAGATCATAACCTGAGCCGAAGTCGGATGCTTAACCCCCCTGAGCCACCCAGGCGCCCCAAGAATTGGGACTCCGAATTCAGGACACCATGCCAAGTTGACTTCTGACATCTGACCCTTGGCCCTCCTTACCCGGCTTTTAAGTGCATCCTGTAATACCTCTGACTTTATTGATTCTGACATCGGCCTGGTGCCTTGGACTTCAAACATATTGTCCAATATCTAACCTCGATCCCTTGCCTGCTTTGACCTCTGGTGACCCTTGATCTCTGGTCCCCGTAGCTACACCTTCGGCAAAGTACAGGGAAACAGCGACCTCTATTGGAAGGCGCAGCGCTACAGCCTCATCCGGGAATACCACTCTCGGCCTGCGCTGGCCCCGCCTCTCATCGTTATCTCGCACGTGCGCCTCCTCATCCGGCGACTACGCAGGCGCAGGGCCAGCTTGCCGCCCTCCCCGATCTTCGAACATTTTCGTGAGAGCGGGATTTGGTGAAAAACACTGGGGACGGGGCCTGGAGAGAAGGAGGAGCGTGGCCAGGCCGGGGGAGGATGCCCAGCAGCACTAGTGGCGGCGAGGGTGGGGCATGAGGGGCGTGGCGATAACTGCCCGGGGGCGTGGTCTGGGAGGGCTCGCTCGGGACGCTTTGGGTAGGGACGCTAGGTCCAGGAGGGGGCAGGCCCTCTGACCATCCTTACTCCGCCCTGCAGGGGTCTGCCTCTCGAAGGAAGCTGAGCGGAAGCTGTTGACCTGGGAGTCGGTGCAGAAGGAGAATTTCCTGCTGGCACGCGCGCGGGACAAGCGGGAGAGCGACTCCGAGCGCCTGAAGCGCACGTCGCAAAAGTGAGGGCGGGGTCGGCCGGGGGCTGGGGCTTCCGGCCTCGGGGGCGGGTCCCGTGACTTGGGTTGAGAGGAGCCCTGGGCTGGGCTGGAGAAGGGCGGTGCTCCCGGTGGAGCCCGAGAGAGGCGGGGTCCTGGAACGTTGGGGAGGAGGGCGGGGCTTCCGGAGGGCCGATGCCCTAGGTTGTCCCGGGTTGCAGGGTGGACACGGCGTTGAAGCAGTTGAGACAGATTCGCGAGTGTGAGCAGCGTCTGACAGGGTTGGAACGGGAGGTGAGGACTTCCGGACCAGGCTTGGGGAGTGGGGTGGGGTGTGGGGTTTTGGTCTCGTGCCCTTATGTCCTTCCTGCTCGCCAGGTCCAGCACTGCAGCCGTGTCCTGGGCTGGGTGGCCGAAGCCCTGAGCCGCTCGGCGTTGCTGCCCCCAGGGGGCCCACCGCCTCCAGCCCCGCCTGGGCCCAAAGGTCAGTGCTGTAGGGTCCACCTGTGTCTGTCCCTGGCCTCTCACGGCCACGCTGCTTTCTGGGGCCTGTGTTCCCCGTTGGCTGAGTGTTTTTCTCTTTTTTGCCGCCCTCCCTTTGACCCTGGGTCACTCTCGCGGTCTCCTTTGGGCTTTTCGTCCTTCTTGCTCCTTCTTGTTTGCCAGTCTTCCATTTCTTTTTTGTCTGTTCTCCCCATCCCCACCGTCTGTTCTCTCTTCTCTCTTTCCCCCAGACTGAGCCCTGCTGGCAGACTTCAAGGAGTAGCCCCCATAGGGCGTTTTTGCTCCCAGAGTAAGTTCTAGGGGGTCTTTGACCCTCGCACCTCCTGGCCTTGCCCTGGAGGTGGGCCCCATGCTTACGGAGGACCATCTGAGCAGCTGTCAGGACCACCACAGGGAGTGTCATCCGTCTGAACCACGGCAGGCGTGG
>CM053563.1:6856208-6873662 GCA_028646485.1 Cryptoprocta ferox | reverse complement strand
CAGGAGGGACCAGGGCCCCAGTATTCTCCGGTTGTCAGGCCACAGATGAGAGCAGAGTGGAAGAAAGGGGCTCTCGACCTTTATACCACACTTTCCTGGAATTTCATCTCTGCCACGTCGCCAAAAAGAAATGACAAATGCTGGTGGTCTGCCCCTCCTGGGAAGGTGCCCGTAGCCTCTGAGTGGGAACCGGGGAGAGAGGGAACCTGGTGCAGTTTCCACAGCACTAGGCCGGGAATGAGGAGGGAGGGAGCAGGCCATGGGTCCATGCCACAGACGCTCCCTGTTCTTAGTGAGTTTTAGTAGATTTTCTTGACTAAATGTTTGCTGCATGCCCTGAAGACATTTTCCAGAGACCTTGCATGTTTCTTTCTTGGTAATGTTCAAGGCTGTGTTTGTTTCATTAGGGGATAGGTCCATAGACCACCCCCTCCCTGTGCTGCCTTTCCAGAAATGGAACCCCAAGGAAGCTCTTTAATTCCACCAATCTCTATATCCCACCTTAGATCTCCTGAATCAGAATCTAGAAGAGTCAGGCTAGGAGAATGAAAGGCAAGAGGCTGGAGGATTTTGAGAGCTCTTGCAATGGTTGGGGTACACAGGTTTGAGAACCGCTGGCCTGGAAGCTCGTGTGCATTAGCTGGGCCAAGTAGACTAGAAGAAGAAAGAAAAGAAACCAGAGTTCCTGGAGTCTCCTTGGCACTCAATATCCACTGTGTCATTTTTAATGCTTTCAGATGGGGCTGATGTGTTTTTTTTTTTAAACTAAATTTTTTTTAAGTTTATTTATTTATTTTGAGAGACAGAGCATGAGCTTGAGCCAGGAAGGGGCAGAGAGATGGGGAGAGAGAGAATTCCAAGCAGGCTCTGCATTGTCAGCGTGGAGCCTGATGTGGGGCTTGAACTCACAAACTGTGAGATCATGACCTGAGCCAAAATCAAGAGTCAGATGCTTAAGCGACTTGAGCCCCCCAGGTGCCCCCAGATGGGGCTGATGTTCAGCTGACATTCCGGCGGCTATGGCTGGTTCACTCTGGTGCTCACACCATAAGAGTTATGAAATATTTTGAAATTCATCTGTGCTTATGAGAGAGGAAAAAAAAAAAAACCTGAGTCTCAGGGTGATGAAATTATTTGGCCAAAGTCAACCAGTGAGGAGGGCCAAGAGGTAAATTCTGGCCCTTTGTTCCCCTGAAACCCTGCCGTCGTGAAGTTTCAGTATCTGAGACACAGCCCTTAAAGTCTGCTATTCTTGATGACCCAAAGATTCCCCCAGGAGTCGGTTGGCCTGAAAGAAGAAAGTCATGGAGTCCCTTGAAATCTCAGAGGAAGAGACTCCCAGCAGACCCCAAACTTCCTCATCCCTGTCCAGGAGGCTCACAGCCAAGGAGGTTCTGGCCACCAAGACCCAAAACTACGTTGCTCAGGCGAAAAGAACCAAGGACATCTTGGTGCAGGTCGCTTTCTCCATTGGGCTGGGCAGCATATGGCGTTTCCCTTACCTGTGTCAGCGGAATGGAGGAGGTAAGGCCAGGGACCGGGATCCTGAGTTAGGGGAAGGAGTTTGAAGGCTTGAAGCCTAGACTTCTGGGTCCTGGGGGAGTAGACATCTGGAGGTTCACCCAGACTTCTAGGGGCTAAAGAGGAGGGGGGCCAGGACTCTCGGCTGCCTGAGCACAGCTCCTGGCCCCCTTCTCCAGGCAGCTTTATCCTGACGTACTTCTTCCTGCTCCTCCTGTTCGGGATTCCCCTCCTGTACATGGAGATGATCATGGGGCACTGGCTGCGTGTGGACAACATCCGGGTCTGGAAGCAGCTCGTCCCCTGGCTGGGCGGCATAGGATACGCTAGCATATTGGTGAATGAGGGGCCTGGCCAAGAGGCATCCCCAAGTCCCCCCTTGTGGTCTCCAGGTCCCCTGTCTCTGTCCATCCTGTCCCTCAGGCCCACTGTGTCCATCCCTAGGTGTGCATCTTGATGAGCTTGTATAATAGCATCGTCATCACCTGGAGCATTTCCTACCTGGCCAACTCCTTTGATGACTCCCTGCCCTGGAACCAGTGCCCACTGGTGAAGACCACCAATGCCACTGGTGAGGAGAGGGAGAGAGGAGGCCAGCAGGCCCAAGGGAGGCAAGGGCACCAAGGAGCAAGAGACAGGGAGTGAGAGCCACTGGGGAAGAAGTGAAGAGCAGGGGACAGGCACCGGGTGAGGTGGTGCCTAAGCGCCTCGGTCCCCCCCAGACCTCTCTTGCCTTAGTACTGTGTCCCACCAGTACTTCTGGTACCACACCACCCTGAACGCCTCGGGCCACATTGAGGAGGGGGTCGACGCCCCCGTCCTGCACCTCACCCTGGGCATCTTCGCAGCCTGGTTCCTCCTCTTCTTAACAATGATCACAGGGCTGAAGGTTTCAATGCTGGTAAGGCCCCCACCCCCCACCCCAACATCACCCGACTCCTTCCTGCTGACCTCTCTTCTCTAACTCCTGAGACCCTCCCCCACTCCCAGAGGACAGGCTCTGCCATCCAGGGCTCACCAAGGCAGGCAGCATCAACCCCTCCTGTCACAAAGAACTGCCCCTGTCCCACCCACCGCAGGAAGGAGCGCCTGGTACTGACTAAGCTCCTCTTCCCCATGCCTCAGCCCCAGATCACAGCAGTGGAGACCTTCTCGAGCAGACCACAGCCTCACCCCTTGAGCCTTGCACCCCACGCCTGCCCCAGTGTTGACAGGGCCTGTTAAGCCCTGAAAGAGCCAATTGGCTACCAGCTCCTTTCCAGAGACTTCCATTTTATTTTATTCCAACCCGTACTTCCTGCCACCTGGATCATCTTACACGGAAATTTTATTCTGGTGTGTTTGTTAGGTCACTTCGGTTAACCTTACCCACAGCTTCTGGCCCCCAAAACAGTTCACGCAGTCGGTTTCCACCCAATGTGTCCCTGGAGCCTCACCCCACCGTTGTCTCCACAGCCTCCAAGATAAAGCAGATTTTACTAAAGGCTCAGTAGGGGCACACGGAGGGAGGGGGGCCTGCCTTCCTCTCCCAGGGCAGAAAGAACCAGAAATAGTTAAATTCCCACTGACCATGTTACCCTCTCCCAAAGTCTCTCCTCAGTTGCTTTTCCTCCATCTTCACCCATGACATAGTTCCATGCGGTTAATTCACTCAAAGACCATAAAACCCAGGCAGATGATAATAATGTCCAGCTGCCCTACCATGTAAAATCCATCTCTACTTGGGTGTCTCACCCTCTCACCTCTGAGCAACTTATTGGTGGATTATCCCCCCTCCCCCAAACAACATTGTTGTCTCCCAAGAATAATCCTCCGACAGCTCCCTCATGTCACACCCTGGCCGCCACCACGTGGTTCAGCTTGTCCCCGTCTCTCTAGGCCTGCCAACCTGCACTCCCTGTTAATGCTTGCCTCCGCCTGCCCCCCATCCCCACTTCTCCTGACTTCTGCTTTCTGTCCTAATCCACCTGGCCAGATCCTGACTTTCTCGGTATTTCTCCCCTACATCCTCCTCCTCTGCTTCCTCATCCGAAGTCTCTTCTTGAAAGGCGCACTTACCAGCCTCAGACGTATGGTGACCACAGAGGTGAGGCTGGGGACTCCACACCTCCTCCCTCCCGCAACTCGCCAGGCCTTCTCTGACTCTCCTTCTCAGACACCTTTTCCTATGGCCCCAGCCTGCCCCTCATCCCTCTGCTCCCAAGCCCAGCTTGCCCCTCTTCCAGGTCACTGATGGGTCTACCCTCGAACTCACCCCCAAATGTCTCTCTCCCAACTCCATCCACAGCTCTCATCCTGGGCCTCACTGGACCTGTGGCGTCAGGCAGGAGGCCATGTGGTCTATTCCTTAGGCCTGGGCATGGGCACCACCATCAACTTCTCCTCCAAGGCTAGAGGCAACAGCTATATCCAGGTGGCCTCCTTGGTGGCCCTGGCCAACCTGGTGACCTCACTGCTGCTCACATCCATCATCTTTATAGTGCTGGGGTTCTGGGCCACCACCAGCGGCCACACCTGTGTTGAGAAGTGAGTAATCACAGCCTTGCAGGTCCAACAGGAGGTCCGTCCCTCTACTTTAGCAATCTCCCAGCCTCACGGGCCTTCACCCTCAGGACTCTCCAATAATAACAATAACAATAGTAATTATAATCATAATAATATCACATTCTCAGAGAAAGCTGGCAAATGATAATATCCTAAAAACATTATTAATGTTTATTTATTTATTTTGAGAGAGAGAATTCCAAGCAGGGTCTGCACTGTGAGCGCTGAGCCTAAAGTGGGGCTCGATCCTGCAAACTGTGAGATCATGACCTGAGCTGAAACGAAGAGTCAGACGCTCAACCAACTGAGCCACCTGGGTGCCCCCAAGTGATACTATTCTAATATCCACCACTTTATAGATAAGAAAATAGGCCCAGAGACAGGACTGTCCAAAGGTTTCCATAAATTGTAATTGGTGTAAAGAAGACTTCAAAATCAATTCTTTAACTCACAGAGAAGGTTGTAGAGCATCCTGAACCACAATTAAAGGTCATTGGCCTAGGCTGCATATTGAAATTATTTGGGAAGCCTTAGAAAACACTTACACCTGAGTCTTACTTTCAGAGATTCTGATTTACTTGGTCTTCAGGCATTGAGATTTTTTTTTTTTTTAATCCCCAAGGTGCCTGGGTGGCTCAGTAGATTAAGCATCTGACTTCAGCTTAAGTCATGATTTCACGGTTCATGAGTTCAAGCCCCACCTTGGGCTCTGTGCTGATAGCTCAGAGCCTAGATCCTGCCTTGGATTCTGTGTCTCTGCCCCTCCCTTGCTCTCTCTCTCTCAAAAATAAACATTTAAAAAATTTTATAAAACCAAAAACCATAAAACACCTAGGAATAAATCTAACCAAAGAGGCGAAAAATCTATACACTGAAAACTAGAGAAAGTTTATGAGAGAAATTGAAGACACAAAAAAAATGGAAAAATATTCCATGATCCTGAAAAGAAGAAAAATATTGTTAAAATGGCAATACTACCCAAAGCAATCTACATATTCAATGCAATCCCTATTAAAATAACACCAGCATTCTTCACAGAGCTAGAACAGACAATCCTAAAATTTGTATGGAACCAGAAAAGACCCCGAATAGCCAAAGCACTCTTGAAAAAGAAAACCAAAGCAGGAGGCATCACAATCCCGGACTTCAAGCTGTATTACAGAGCTATAATCATGAAGATAGTATGGTACTTGCACAAAAACGGACACTCAGATCAATGGGAACAGAATAGAGAACCCAGGAATGGACCCACAAACGTACGGCCAACTCATCTTTGACAAAGCAGGAAAGAATATTCAGTGGAATAAAGACAGTCTCTTCAGCAAGAGGTGGTGGGAAAACTGGACAGCAACATGCAGAAAAATGAACCTGGACCACTTTATCACACCATACACAAAGATAAACTCAAATGGATGAAAGACCTAAATGTAAGCCAGGAAGCCATCAAAATCCTCAAGGAGAAAGCAGACAAGAACCTCTTTGACCTTGGCTGCAGCAACTTCTTACCCAACACATCTCCAGAAGCAAGGGAAATAAAGGCAAAAATGAACTATTGGGACCTCATCAAAATAAAAACTTCTGCACAGTGAAGGAAACAATCAGCAAAACTAAAAGGCAACAGATGGAATGGGAGAAGATATTTGCAAATGACATATCAGATAAAGGGTAAGTATCCAAAATTGAGAACTTACCAAACACAACACCCAAAAAACACAAATAATCCAGTGAAGAAATGGGCAAAAGACATGAATAGACACTTCTCCAAAGAGACATACAGATGGCCAACCGACACACGAAAAAATGCTCAGCATCACTCATCATCCGGGAAATACAAATCAAAACCACAATGAGATACCACCTCACACCTGTCAGAATGGCTAACATTAACAACTCAAGCAACAACAGATGTTGGCGAGGATGCGGAGAGAGAGGATAGGATCTCTTTTGCACTGCTGCTGGGAATACGAACTGGTGCGGCCACTCTGGAAAACAGTATGGAGGTTCCTCAAAAAATTAAAAACAGAACTCCCCTATGACCCAACAATTGCACTACTAGGTATTTATCCAAGGGATACAGGTATGCTGTTTCGAAGGGACACATGCACCCCAATGTTTATAGCTGCACTATCAACAATAGCCAAAGTATGTAAAGAGCCCAAATGTCCATCAATGGAAGAATGGATAAAGAAGATGTGGTGTGTGTGTTTGTGTGTGTATACACAGTGGAGTATTACTCGGCAATCAAAAAGAATGAAATCTTGCCATTTGCAACTACGTGAATGGAACTAGAAGGTATTATGCTAAGTGAAGTTAGAGAAAGACAAATCTCATATGACTTCACTCATATGAGGACTTGAAGATACAAAACAGATTAACATAAGGGAAGGGAAGCAAAAATAGTATGAAAACAGGGAGGGGGACAAAAACATGAGACTAAAATATGGAGAACAAACAGAGGGTTACTGGAGGGGTTATGGGAGTGGGGGTGGGCTAAATGGGTGAGGGGCAGTAAGGAATCTGCTCCTGAAATCATTGTTGCACTGTATGCTAACTAATTTGGATGTAAATTTAAAAAATAAAATAAAAAAAAAACAAATAATTTTATTAAAAAAATCTCCAAGGTGGGATTTTTCTTCCAGTTTGGATGTTGAAGGATACAAAAGTCCATGCTTCCTTGGTAGCAGCAATTTAAAAAATGGATAAAGTAAAAAATAATACTTTCTTACAATGGTCCTGAAGAGCAGTGGACACAAAGGAGCCCTCATGAACTAAAGCCTGGAGAGTGATGAGTTCTTCATACGTGAGCAAAGAACCACGAATGCCTTTACATCTGGGGGTAAGTGGCTGTCTCGGGTGCATGGGGCTGGAGGCACAGGCCTGGAGGGAGACTTTGCACCGATAAGGAGAAACCATGGACGCATTTAATAACAGTATGGGCTGCCAGCAGGTGTTGGAATTGCAACAAGCCCCCAACAAGGAAATAAACCGCTCGACCCAACAGTTTGCCTCTCTATTCCCAGGAATGGTTTTTGGAGAAGAGGCAGAAGGTGCAAGGGAGACAAGGTGAGCAAGCAGAGGTGCTCTGCCTAGTCTCATGGTGCCGGGATTTGTGGCCCCACTGGAGCTGTAGCCAAAAACAAACCAAAAACATCTACAGCTACTATCCAGCCCACTTCAACCCAAATAATGACAGCATCAAAGATACTAGTCCTCCCTGCACAGCAGGTGGGGTGGGGGGAGGGCGGTGTGCAGTATGTTGGGGGCATGGCCCGAGTACAAGGTGAGCCCTCCTAAATCCCATTTGAAGGCAGAAAAAAAAATTAATGAAAATTATCACCCACCCCAGCTCACCTCAATGTTTAGAAAACTCGAAATAAATAGCCCTAACTCTAGCTGCCTGTTGGAATAAAAGTGTTAAATTTATCAACATTACACAAAATAAAACAAATCACAGACCTTTCTCCTTTGTTGTTCTATCTACAACGTCCCACATGGAATTGAACACTTGAGACATTCCAAAACCCAGGAAAATAGAATCCATAGCCAAGAGAAAAAATAAGACCCAGAGATCATCACATTAGAATCAGCAGACAAGACCTTTAAAAACAACGATTATAAATATATCAAGGGATTGCATAGAAAAGATGAATAAAATGGAAGCAATGGAGATATTTTAGGAAAGATGTGGAAAATCTAAAAGAGGACCACGTGGAAATTGTAGAACTCAAAAAGATGAAAACGAAGTTTCACTCCATGTATCTAGTACACATCCAGCAGAATAAAGGATCAGTTAATTTGAGGACAGATAAATTTCTATTCATCTACAAAGTGAAACAGAGGGAAAAAAAAGAATGAAAAAAAACTGAAGAAGAGCCTCGGTGACCTATAGAACCAATATATGTGGGGGTTTTTTTAGTTTATTTTTTGTTTTGAAAAAGAGAGCAAGTGGGGGAGGGGCAGAAAGAGAGGGAGACAGAATCCCAAGCAGGCTCCATGCTGTCAGCACAGAGCCTGAGGAAGGGCTCAATCTCACGAACCATGAGATGGTGACCTTAGCCAAAATCAAGAATTGGACATTTAACCAACTGAGCCACCCAGGCGCCCCACAATTAATCTGTGTTTAATTGGAGTTGCAGGAGGAGAGGAGAAAGACTCAGGGCAGCAAATCTTGCTTTTGGCTTTATTTATAATGGCCGAAACTGCAAGCAATCCAAATGTCTGCCAGGAGATGAAGAGATAACAAATCTTAGTATATTCATTCAATGAATGGACTACTATCTGCCAGTGAAAATGAATGAACTGTTTTGTTTTGTTTTTATTTTTTTAATGTTTCTTTTTGAGAGAGAGGCCGAGCATGGGCAGGGGAGGGGCAGAAAGAGAGGGAGACACAGACTCCGAAGCAGGCTCCAGGCTCTGGGCGTCAGCACAGAGCTCTACATGCGGTTTGAACTCACAAACCACAAGATCGTGACCTGAGCTCAAGTCCAACGCTTAACCAACTGAGCCAGCCAGGTGCCCCCAAATTTCCCCTTTTTATTAGGACACCAGTCCTACTGGATGAAGGGTATGACCTCATCTTTACCTCTGTAACAACCCTATTTCCAAACAAGGTCACATTCTGAGGTAGTGGGGCTTAGGACTTGAACATATGAATTTAGCGGGGGGCACACTTCAACCCATAACACTGAGGAATCCTAGCTACAACAAATATAGAGTATTCTGCCCTTTAGGGGGACTCCCCAGCGCAACTCCCCCACCCCAAGTCCACGTGATTCGCTTCCAGTCCCTGTGCATTTGCCCTTGTTATTCAGCTGAACTATTGGGCAACTCACTTTCCTCTCAGCATAGGGGCGGGTCTGCTGACCACCTTTCCTTTCCTTTCCTCTGGTTTTCCCGTCCAGGAGTGTCTCGAAACTGATGAACCTGATAAAAAAGGGGTTGCTGCCTCAGGATGCCAAGCCCCCAGAACACATCGTCTTCCTGCCCTCCCTGGACTACCTAGACTGGATCAGCAATCTCCCTCAACACCTCCAGTACCAGATCATCCGCTACTCCCCGTCCTGCAGCATCAGGACACAGAAGGAAAAGGTGTGTTTGTGGGGGTGGGAAGGTGCTTCCCAGAGGCCCTGGAGGACGCTGGGAAGTGTATTTCCCAGGAGCTTTGTGGGCCACCCACGCGTCTTCTGAGGTAGGTAGCAGTTATAATCAAGTCTCCCCCGCTGTTACCTATGCACCAGGGTCTTCGCTAAGTGGTCACTTGACTTTAATTCTCACACCAACCCTACGAGCCCAGTTTTTTAGAGGAGGAAACTGAGGCCTCAAGAGGTGAAAGCTCACACAGCTCCGGAAAGCAAGCAGGGCACTCAGCCTTCTGCCACCCCGCACACAGCTCTCTGCCTCTTTGCTCTGTCCGAGACACACATTGCTAGTCAGTCACTGCACTGTCTCCGCCGCCCCCCCTCCCCCCGCCATCCAGACCCACCACTGCCTGAGAGCCCTTCTCCTCCACAGGTCATGGAGGGCCCCGGCCTGGCATTCGCAGCTTTCTCCCAAGCCATCTCGCTGCTCCCTGGCACCTCTCTCTGGGCCATCCTCTTCTTCTGGGGCCTGGTCATCATGGGGCTGAGCACCTTGGTGACCATCTTGGACGGCATCATCAGTCCCCTCCAGACCTCCTTCTCCCTCTTCAGGAGGTATCCCAAGCTGCTCTCAGGTACTGTGGGTTCTCGGCCTAGCAAAAACCCTGCCCTGCTGCCCCCTCTCCTCAGGCCACCCCAATCTCTAGAGCTCACTTTGACCCCCTAGCCCAGCCCTGCACATAGACTTCAGTGTGGCCAAACCTGCCTTTGTCACAGTTCTCATCTGCTTGGGAGGTTTTCTGGGCAGCCTCGTCTTCACCAGTCACGCTGGCAGCTACATAATGACCTTATTTGATGACTGCCTGGTCCCCTTCACCCTCATCGTCATCGTGGCCTTCCAGAATGTGGCCCTGGCCTGGATCTATGGAGCAAGGAGGTGATCTCCAAGCGCCCGGGGCCCACCCAGCCGGGAACCCACCCCACGGCTCTGCTCCCTTTGTCCATCCCACAGCAGGGGGGGCCTAGCAGCTGGGGAGTGGGGTGCAGGCGGGAGGGGCAGTCAGGAACCAGGAGACTCGGGCCACAGGGGACAGTCTGAAGGCAAAGGGCTGGAGCACTACACACACGCGGGTTCCCGTCCTCTGTGAGGGCCCAGCAGGATTTGGCAGCCAGTGAGAGCACTGCCCTCCCAAGAGCTCCGGTCCTGGCCGCCAGGGGAGGCCTCCTCCCCAGACATCTACGCCCGGTGCTCCCGCCCCAGGTTCAGGGAAGAAATGTTCAGTGAGCTGGGCCAGCTGCTGTGGTCCTCCTTCACTTTCCTGTGGTGCTACGTGACCCTGCCCGGGCTGCTGGCCCTCCTCACCATCTGCCTCATGCAGCTGCACCAGAGGACACCGTCCTACTACATCGCCTGGAACAGCAGTATGGTGCGGTGTCCCTACCCTGGCCTCCCTCCGCCACTCCGGGCACCACCTAGCTCATCTCCCACTCCACGGGGACCCGAGGTCTGGGCTCCCTCCATCCCCAGGGGCCCTTTAGCCAGCTTCCCAGTCCCTGGGGAATGGAGTCCCCAGCAGCACAGGGATTGAACCCCCCCCCCCACGCCTTCCTCCCACCCTGCTCCCTTCTCTCTGCCTCCAGAGCCAGGAAGTAAAACAGCCCTACCGGCAGAGCACCCTGGGCTGGGTCACCTTCCTCAGCATCCTCACCTTTCTGCCAATCCTAGTGCAGCCACTTCACCACTGGTGGCACCTCAAGGATCACACTGCTTCTGATCCCTTTGAAAAGCTACAGTCCAAAACGATGCCCCTGGCGCCCTCCAACCCACTGGTGAAGCCCCAGGAGACAGACAGTGAATCCTCATCCAGAAAGCTCAACCTGCCCTTGATTAGGAGGCTGGCCCTGAATTCCTTATGGAGGAGGCTCAGCCTGCCCTTGAGTTGGACCAGCTCCTCCTGGTTCAGCCTGCCTGGCATTACATCCCTGACATCAGCACTGTCCATGAGGAGCATGAGCATTCTCGTTTCAAGGCAGCTGAGCTCGGCCTCAGTAACCACAGCCAACAGTGACAAGAACAGGGAGACCCAGGAAGGAAATCAGAAATCTACTCAGTAACTGATGACACCACCCATTTCCCCAAATCTGGCATTAGCGTCCATCTTGCTACAGAGATAATCGGTCCTGCTGGGAAGGAGGGAGAGGGGCACATGGAAATTTTGCCACTAACGTCACTCAGTTGACCTTGGGAGGAAATGGACAACTCAGGAGCGGCTTCCTCTCCTGGAATGATATCGATTCTGCTACGTGGGACACTCGGCGCTGGGACTGGAGAATTCAGAATAAGAAATCAACTTGGCCATTCACAGGGCTGCACCCAGTGGGCCTCCTTTCCCCCTGCGGGGAGGGAGCATCATGTTGGCATGATGGAGATGGGCCTCGTCGCACTTTTCGAGACCCAGCCTTCCCAGTTATCATGGAGAGGGACAGTGTTCTCTGCAAACCCCAAACTCCACCACCAAACTGGAACACTGGGGCAGCTAACTCACTCCTCCAGGGCTGCCCTCTCGGAACAGGGCTGGGATAACAACGCCGTGTCAATAAATCGATCTGAGGAGACCCCACGCACAGGCTGTGTTCTTTCCGTCAGCGTCCTCCTCCACGTATATCGTCCAAATCGCCAACCTCTGGTGAACTGTGTCCAATCTGGTGACCAATCTCCCACTCCCTTTTGGACACAGATACCAAGTTTCTAGACTCCTCCTTGTTCTGGAATTGAGCCAAACCTTTGGGGGAACTTTGCAGTATCACTCTATCTGGAAAGTGCGTTAACCCTTAAATCTAACTTGGTAGTGGGTGACCATGCTAAATGCCTTGTTAATTATCATCTCACTAGATTATCATCTACCAAGAGGGTAACATGCCTAGAACAGCACCGGGCAGGTAGGTCCTCTCGAGCTATCACGCTTTGTTCTCCCCTGGGGTGGTGGCTCACCCACTTGGGCATTGGGAGGGAGGTCACCTGGATCCTGTGGGCTCAGGACCCAGGAGTCTTAGAGAAAGAACTTAGAGTTTAGTAGGTTAGTCTGCAGGGACAGGTGGCACCACCCTACCTCTTCTAATGTCAGATGGAGTGAAGGTACCTCAGGGTGTGAAGGCACCTTCTAGAATCCACACTTCTTAGGGACTTCCTGGGCAACTCCCCCTCCCCAGAGGTCATGACCTTGGGCATCAAGGTCCCATCACCACCCTCTCTGGTTCCCAATCACCTCCCCAGTGCCTGCCTGCCCATTCACACCTTCTATTTACCTCAGAGGGCTCTACACATTCTCTCTCACACTCCCCTGATTTCAGTGACAAGTTTTTGAGAAAATATTGCCAACATATGTAGAAAATCTACTTGTGACCTACTGTCATTCTACATACTTAAGATCAGCAAAGCTTCATTTGTTTTGCTTATTTCGGTTGAAAAAGTTCTAAATTTTTCCTCCTGCGTCCCCAGTGTAATGGCTTCTACACCCCCATTTGGAGAGCCCTGGAAAGGGCAGACGCAGAAGCTCACAGGCCCTTCCTTGCATCTGAGACTCACACCTCCTGCCTTCCTGCCTCCTCCCTTTCTCTCCAGCGACCCTGGGTCTGGGATGACATGGCTCAGGAAATGAGCTGGGTGGAGAGGGCCTGGTCCCCCTGCCTACTTTCACCCTCTCTGAGTGTCTTCTCCCTGAGCCAGGAGCGGCCACCACCGGCCAGGCACGCCAAGAGTCCGGGGGGGGGAGATAAAATCCAGTGCATATGATACATCCTAAACCACGCAGGGCTCTAGCAATAAAGCGTTTTTTTGTGCGAGGATGGGGGGTGAGAAGTCCCAGTGCGGAGGACGCGGTCCCCGGTGCCGCAGGAAGCCCCCAGGCCTCTGTTAGCACTTAGACAAGGCAGCAGACGGGCCCTTTGCCGGGCTCCTTCCCACGCCTCTCCTTCCAGGGAGTGGATCGTGCAGGAGGCTCAGGGGAGAGAAAGAGCTGCCCTGAGATCAAGTAACCAGTCAGCGACCAAGGTGGAAATAGAATTGAGGTCTCCCAGTTCTTAGTCTGGGATCCTTTTCTCTTTCATTTCCATACCAAGTTCACCACTTCTTGACCTACACTCCCCCATCTGGGGTGCTTCCACAAGCTTGGAGGGGAAGACTAGGACATTTGAGGTGGCCTCTGTGTGGGGGGCAGTTGGTGATCTTGGTGAGTGTGGAGTGGAAGCCGCTGGCCCCTCGGCAAGGGGCTTGCGGCGTGGGTGAGGGGGCTAGTGGTTAGCCTTGATCTGGATGACCTTACAGCGGCCAAGTTAAGCCGCACGCATGGCATCGGCAAGTAGCTGCAGCTGACACGGGTCGGCAAACGTTTCCAATAAAGGGCCAGATAATAAATATTTTTGGCTTTGCAGAACATATGGTCTCTAATTCTTTGGGTTTTTTTTTTTTTTTAATAACTCTTTCAAAAGGGTCAAAAAAAAAATCAGTCTTAGCTCAAGGGCCAAGGATATCAGCCATAGTTTGCCAACCCCTGATCTAGGGCCATGTCAGGCCAACAAGAAAATGCTGGTGGCTAAACCAAAATTTAGTTTGAACTCCCTAGTTGGCCCCGCTTTGGGGTAGGCTGTCACCCAGATGGTGGAACCACCAGGCTGTCCAGCAGAAAGGTGACCCAAGAATGGTCAGGAACCATAATCCTTAATTTTCATAAGTCTTTATAACTCCCCCACCCCTTCCACCTCGGCCATTATCCAGGAGACAGCCTGGAAGAAATGGAGCCTCTCTGGAAAGACCCACATTCAATGACCAAGCCGCCTACCGAAGCTGTGTGGACCAGGAGGACGCGAGGCAGGTGGTCAGAAATATATTCTGAACTGATTTTGGGGGAACTTGTTCCAGTAACACCAGCTGCTTGTGGACGGTAGGGAAAAAGAAAGTCCCATCCAATACCTTAACTGACATTTCAATCTGTCTTCTGCGGTTGGCTTTGGGGTTGGGGGGCTGCCGCACCCCAGCGGATACAACCAGTGAACTAACCCCCAAAATGAAGATGTAAGGCTAGGGAGTCACGAGGCCTCCGGGGGCGGAGAGTTTCATAGCAAAGTGGGAAGAGCTGTCTTTTCCTAAAAGGTGTGTTCTTGGTGGCTGCGCCAGCAGGTGGCGCTGTTGTGCTGGGAAATGGCCTCTCTGAGGGCCGAGCCGGGCGCCAGGTCAGGAAAACCGTGATTCCCCGGTCTCCTGTCCTGTGGTCTCCTACACGGCCCTGGCGGGGACCACACGTGCTCCAGTCTCTGGACGGCAGGTTCCCCTGACAACAGGCATTCACAGTACGGACACGTGAAACATCAGTACCAAGTATCCGCGTACGAGAAGCCACAACAGCACGTGGAACTGGCCCAAGGGCCCCTCGCCAACACAGTCACTTCCGCTTACTTCCCCGCCCCAGCGCTGTGTGCCTCAGCAGTTGAATTCAGGTGCGTTTTTCAACGTGGGGAACACGGACCAAGGAACTTCAGCAAAACCTCCACCTGTGAGCTATACAAGAGCCATAAAAGGCTGATCCTTGTTGGAGGCTTTAGGACCAACCACTGGTCTTTGCTAAACTCCAGATGTCTGTTTGAGCCCAGGCGCTCCTCAGATGACGACTTTGATGGCAGGGCCTTCATTTGTGGCTTCATCCAAAGCCCACCTGTCCCTAGTGCTAGGAAAGTGGTGGAGCTCATTCCTGTCAAAGACGTACACATGGCCGACAAGCGCACCCAAAGCAGCTCAACGTCATTAATCATCAGGGAAACGTAAATCAAACCCACAAGGAGCTACCATCTCACGCCCACCAGAATATCCATAACCAAAGAAAATGGAAAGTCACAAGTGTCAGTGTGGATCTGTAGAAATTAGAACCTCAAAGCATTGCTGACAGAAATGTGAAATGTTGCAGCCGTGAAATCGGCTGGGCGGTTCCTCAGAAAGTTAAACACAGAAACAGCAGCAATTCCACTCTAGGCATATACCCCAAAAGAACTGAAAACACTGTTCAAAACAAGCAAAACACACACACAAAAACAAAAAACCCTTGTACGTGAACGTTCATAGCAGCATTACTCACAATTGCCAAAAAGTAGAAACCATCCAACTGTCCATTGACAGATGAATGGATAAAATAAAAGTGACCTATCCACACCGGGAATGTTATTCAGCCACAGGAAGGCATGAAATTCTGATACAACACTGATGAACCTCGAAAACGTTGTGCTAAGTGAAAAGTCAAACACAAGGGACCTCATATGTTCTGATTCAATTTGTATGAAATATCCAGAATAGGCAAATCTATAGCGATGGCAGAATGGTGGTTGCCAGGGGCTGGGGAGAAGAATGAGCAGCGAGTTCTTCATGGGCACAAGGTTCCTGTTTGGAGTGATGAACGCTTCTGGAACTAGATAAAAAATAAACTGGAAAAAAAATTCTCTCTGCCCCTCCCCTGCTCGCGCTCACTTTAATAAAAAATTTTTAGGGGGTGGGGGCATCTGAGCGGCTCAGTTGATGATCTGACTTCAGCTCAGGTCATGATCTCCCGGTTTGTGGGTTCGAGCCCCGCATCGGGCTCTCTGCTGATAACTCAGAGCCTGGAGCCTGCTTCTGATTCTGTGTCTCCCTCCCCCACTCACACTCTCTCTCTCTCTAAATTAACATTAAAAAACTTTTAATTTTTTTTACAAATTAAAAAAAGAAAAAAATCCCAAAGAATCTGCAAAAATTATACTAGTGAATTTAGCAAAGTCATAGAATACGACATCAATAAACAAAAATCAGCAGTATTTCTGCAGACTAGCCATAAGCAATTCGCAATTCTAAAAAACTGGGGCACCTGGGTGCTCAGTAGGCTAAGCATCTGACTTCGGCTCAGGGCATAATCTCATGGTTTGTGAGTTTGAGCCCCTCCTCCGGCTCTGTGCTGACAGCTCAGAGCCTGGAACCTGCTTCAGATTCTGTGTCTCCCTGTCTCTGCCCCTCCCCTGCTCATGCTCTCTCAATAATAAATAAACGCTAAAATTTTTTTTTAAATTTCAAACAGTATTGTATTAATATTGTATTATCATTTATATTACTGTTACTACTTGGGCTAGTGAGAATTATTCAGCATCTTCCAGAGAAATCTGGTTGCCACACAACACTTGGCGATATCTCAAAGCTATTCTGCCCCTGAAGTTGGCAGATAGTTGGAATTCCTCCAATTTGGAGGAAGGATGTTTTGGTGTTGATTTTTGGATGCGAGGGTTGTTGGTGGTTTTCTTGCTATTTAACCAATAACTGCCGTCAGTTCAGTCTTGTCATTACCAGTTTAGGTTGTTATGGGTTGTTTAGTTAAACTGCATGTATAATGACGCATGTTTGCCTCAATTCCATGTGTGCGTGGCCTGCAATTTCCCGCTAATTAGACTCTTTAAAGATGTTTCTGCAGTGAGCTTCTCAAATTTGCATCATCTGTTCCCCTCTTGCCAAAGCAGATGTACGCAGCGCCCACCCACCCCCTCTCCGGGAAATAATTTGCTTATTATCACGGAGCTCTTTTTCCACTGGGAAAGTAGAAACTAAGGGGGTGCAGATGGTTGGGGTTTTTTGTCCCCCCGAAGTGAGAACCATCAAAATAGTGCAGACAAGAGGTGCTGGGTCTGGGGGCGCCTGCGTGGTTCAGTCGGTTAAGCGTCCGACTTCGGCTCAGGTCACGATCTCACAGTCCCTGAGTTCAAGCCCCACATTGGGCTCTCTGCTGTCAGCACAGAGCCCACTTCAGATCCTCTGTCTCCCTCTCTCTCTGCCCCTCCCCTGCTCACTCTCTCTCTCTCTCAAAAATAAACATTAAAAAAATAAATAAAAGAGGTGCTGGGCCCAACTCGGATGGCAAGAGTGGGCCTGGGATGGAGGTACAGACCCGAGATGATCTAAAATACAGCAACAAACTGATCCGTGACCCCAAACCCAGCCCCAGCCCAGCAAATGGTACACACCCATCGTTTCCCCAATTAGCAAGCAGCAGCCTCTACTCCTCTCAAATGGCTTTATGTCCCCAGGGTGGGGAGCTACACGCGGGATCTTTGGTCCCCGCATCCCAAGAACCCTGCAGCCTTTCCTGCCCAGCAGGCTGCAGCAGGGCCTTCAGAAGGGCAATGCCTTGGGTTCCGGAGGATGATCCTTCCAGATTGGGACTGGTTCTGGGAGGAGCCACGCCTGCCGTGGTTCAGACGGATGACACTCCCTGTGGTGGTCCTGACAGCTGCTCAGATGGTCCTCCGT